>JALGQJ010000019.1:2015000-2363064 GCA_023055345.1 Quercus wislizeni | reverse complement strand
TAATTTCCCCCCCTTTTAATATATTAATTAAAAGTATGATAAATGTTATGTTTATAATATTTTTATAACACTTTCACAATTAATCATAAATAGCAAGTTATTATAATTTGTTATTGATGAATAAAAAAATAATTTTAATAGTAAATTTAAATTATAATCAACAATAATAACTTATTAATTATGATTTTTGTCCCTCAAAAAAAAAAAACTAATTATGATTTTTCGTGAAAATGTTATATACACAGTACCTTTCTATAAAAATATATTACTTCTTATTTAAACATTAAAAATTTTAAAAGGTGTAATTAAAATTTTACAGTTTGGTGGCAGTCCTAAAAACCACAATATTTAAGACAAAGTTTGCATAATTAAAAAGATCCAATTCTCTAAAAAAAAAAAAAAAATCCAATTCTGAGGCACTACCAAAAACAATAACAATAACAATAAGGTGCGGGGGGGGGGGGGGGGGGGGGGGGGGGGGGGGGAATGGTATGATGATAAAGTTAGCATCAAGGACAACGTTAAAAATGTCGACAATAATTAGGTCAAGGCATGAATATATAATAAGACACAAATATACCTAATATGACCTAATCATGGGAAGATATAGTTAGGTTATGTAAAGTGACGGGCAATGAATATATGTGCATGATCTTTTTTCTCAAAAAACTAATCAGTTACCCCGAAAAAATTATGACAATATATGATTTTTTTTTTCTTTTAGTCTTTTATTTTTTGTTGAAATATGAAAATTTAAAAAAAAATGTTGAGAAAGTTTCAACCTATGACGTCTGCTTCTAATAATAACTCTTTATCAGAGTAAGATACCAATCGGTTTTTGGTATATGTGGGGACTAAACCTCAAATCTCTTATTCAACCAACAAAGATTTTAAATTATGATAGTTATTAATATAATAAGCTCTTATTATGATTAAAATTGTATATATGAAATTATGTATTTTACCATTAAATAAAAATATGATTTTATTATAAGATTTTAAAGAAAGTTAAATACATAATAGAATTTAAACTCAAACTGTTCTTGATTTTCTTAACCATGATACCCTTACCCCAAAGTTTTATGAAACTCACATTGTGCTTATTCCTAAAGTGAAGAATCCGACCAAGGTTACTCAATATAGACCCATTAGTCTTTGTATTGTGGTTTCTAGACTAGCTTTAAAAGTTCTAGCCAATAGACTTAAGCATTTGTTCCCTCATATCATTAGTGAAAATCAAAGTGTCTTTATGTCTAACCATCTTATTATAGATAATCTGTTAGCGGCTTTTAAAACCATGCATCATATTAGTCAGAAGAGAAGTGGAAAGGTGGGTGAGATGGCCTTGAAACTTGATATGAGCAAAGCTTATAATAGAAAGAAGTGGGGATGTCTGGAAAACATTATGCTGAAAATGGGGTTCAATGAAAAATGGGTGAATATCATGATGAGGTGTATCTTCCTCTATTCTAATAAATGGGAGTCCTTGTGGTAGCATTACCCCAACTAGGGGGTTACAACAGGAGACCCACTATCCCCATACTTGTTTTTGTTGTATGTAGAGGGTTTATTGGTGTTGCTCAAAAATTCAGTAGACCAATGACTTTTGAAGGGAGTAGCAGCTTGCCAAGGTGCACCAAAGATATCCCACCTATTTTTTGCAAATGATAGTCTCATTTTTTGTAGGGCAACTAGTGAGAAATGCTCCAATTTAGAGAAGGTGCTAGAAACTTATGAGAAAGCCTTAGGACAACAATTAAACAAAGACAAGACCTCGCTCTTCTTTATCCGCAACAAACCTCCAAGTGTCTAGGATGAAATCAAGAATAGATTTGGCGTTGAGGTTATTCAACAACCTAAACATTATCTTGGTCTTCCGTTGTCGGTAGGAAAAAATAAATGCAATACCTTTCGAAAACTCATTGAAAAGTTGGATAACAAGCTATCAGGGTGGAAGGAAAAATTACTATCTCATGCTAGAAAAGAACTTCTCATCAAAACTGTGGCACAAGCGGTCCTAACTTATACTATGAGCACTACAACAAAATGTATTTTCAGTGACGAAAAAGTTCGTCACTAAAATTCTAGTTTTTCGTCACTAAGAACCTTTAGTGACAAAATTGTACTTTTAGTGACGAAACTCATTTCGTCACTGTAGCCCCGTCACTAAAAGTCCTAGTGACGAAAAATTTCGTCACTAAAAGTCCGATTTGATTTTTTTTTTTTTTTTAACTTTTAGTGACGAAAACATTTTGTCACTAACCTCACTAAAAACACTATTCAGTAACGAAAATATTTCATCACTGAAAACACTTTAGTTTACTAAATCATATTTAGTGACGAATAATTTCGTCACTAAAACTATGTTCAGGTACATATAGTGACGAAAAAATTCGTCACTAAAACTATTTTTAATAAAATCCAAGCATATATAGTGACGAAAAGTATAGTGACGAAACTTTTCGTCACTAAAACCATTTCGTCACTAAAAATTCGTCACTAAAACATATTTTCTATTTTTATTTTTTTCATGGCTTTGATATTAACCTGTAACCTGTCATAACACATTTATTTCAACAACACATTTATAAAGAAAGATCCATACATTCCATAAGTAAAAAATAAAACAAGTATCTAATTCAAACTCCTTCCATACAAGTATACAATAATTGTTTGCAACACATACAATAACTCAAGATGTTTTATAACAATACAAAAAGTATAGCATAATATAATTAGAACTAACGGAAGATGTCCTCATGCCTCTTGCTTAGCTCGTGCCTCTTGGTCCCTAGCTCGCTCCTCTTGGTACAATTGAAGCCTTCTAAAACTTCATGTACTATTGGAATCACTGCTTGATCATAAAGATCTCTTTGTTGAGCTGAGGGACCAAAAACCTACATATTACCACAAACAAAATCTTAGCATCTACCATCAAATATGAAACTAGATTCTCAAAACTAACATTGTTTAACATTTCTGACATACACGTTCAAGTTTTTTTTTTTTTGTTTTGCTAACATTAAGTGGGGGAGGGAGATTTAAACTCAAGTTCTCCTGCCTATATAGAGAACTGGACAATGTGCCATTGCTGCTAAGTACAAGGCTCTTGGTGACATATACATTCAATTATAGGACTCCCTTATACTTTCCAATTCAGTGTTTGGATGTAAAGGTGTACATGGTGGTACATTATTTAATATTCTATTCTTACTACACCAAGGAATGAATACTTATTTTAGAGGACAAGACACAATGCACACCATTAAATGGACATTTTCCATTTCAAAGAAAAATGAAGAGGACCCTTTTCCTAGAAAAAAAAATTACTTAACAAGAACACGCCTCTTTACCTACTCATTTTACCCTTTCTATCCAAGTTTTATGTATATAGCCCTTACATTAGATCACCTTGAAATAATGTGAAACCAAAGAATCCCCCATAAACAACTAATTAATCTTTGAACCTTAATTCTTGAAAGCAACAACCAAACAATTATAAGTAAATATTGAACCACACTTTGAAACAAACACCAAAATGCCAAAACATCAAAGTCTAAGTAAAACCCAATACCCTATTTGTGAAAATCTACACATCACACTTTAACCCTCCTCAAAAAAGTTCATACAATTTTCTCCAATCTCAAAAATCCACTTCCCATATCATATATATACAAACTAATTGAAATGAATGGAAGTAGTACCTAATTGTAAAGATTCACCCAATTCAACACCAAAGTCACCTTTTTTCCTGAAAGAGCAACCCTCGGTGAGGCAAGCACGTCCACCAGTTGGCTGGCATAACACAATCTGGCAGTTACCGCAAACCACCACAGTTTGGGAGTGGCTAAAAACAGTTGTGCTACAATCCAACAAAACCAACATTGCACAATTTAACATACAAATCCACACCAAAATAACAAATTCCTATGTTCAGGGCAATCTTTTAGGATTCCCAGGACTCCTAAAAGCTAATTCACATGTTGGAAAAGCAATTCCTAAAAGATTCATAAGAATAAACCAAACATGGGTACGTCACATTTCTGGGAATCTTAGCAAATTCCTAATCAAACCAATACAGGGAATCCTAAATTACCAGGCATAACAATAATGTAAACAAACTATTAATCAAAAATAGGAAAAATAACAAAACTACTTACATATTGAAACAGCCTTGGCATTTCACATCCTAAAACAAAAGCAAAAAAAAAGAAAAGAAAAAGAGAGACAGAGTCAGAGCCTAAAGTAACTAGTTCAATAAAACTGCCACACATAAATAATAATAATAATAAAAAAAATAAAAAACTATAAGAGTCGGAATTAGTACATGAAAAATGAGTTGGGCGAATGAACAAGACGCTTAAGCTTGTGCTTCCTTTTCTCGAGCTCCGTGGGAGGGTTCAACAAATCAATATTGTTCTGAAGAACTTGATCTCCCACAAAATTTCCATGTTTTTAATAACAAAAGCAAAAACCCATTTCACTAAAAAGAAAATCCAAGCTATTCCTATCATCTAGAACATAATAAAAACAATATCAAAGTAAACAAAGAACAAAGTTTTTGGATCTGAAAATTATAGAAAAGCAAGAAAGAAAAACAAATGAAGGTGTTGAAGATGATGAAGAAGACGAGTTGAAGTGACTGACCATTTTGGAAGAAGCTTTGAGGAGAGATTGGCGCCAACGGCGAGCTGAAGCGTCGCGATCGGCGCCAACGGTGAGCTAAAGCGTTGCCATCAGTGCCAACGGCAACGCTTAAGCGTCGTGATCGGCATTTAAGCATCGTGATCGACACCAACAGTGAGCTGAAGCGTCGCCATCGGTGCCAACGGTGACACTTAAGCGTCGCGATCGGCATCGATCGCCAACGGCAACGCCCAAGCGTCGCGATCGACGTCGATCGCCAACGGTGACGCTCAAGCATCGCGATCGGCGTAGATCGCCAACGGTGACGCTCAAGCATTGCGATTAGCATTGATCGCCAACGCATAAGCGTCACGATCAGCGTCAATCACCAATGGCAACGCTTGAGCGTCGCGATTTATGTGGGTTGGAGTCGTCGACGTCACCGTTGAGCTTAATAGGCAATGGTTTGAGCTTCATCGGCAACCGTTGAGCTCAAAGGCGACGATGGTTTGTGTTTTTTTTGTTGGAGTTGTCGGCGATTTGGAGTGGGTTTCCTTGTTTTTTTTTTTTTTTTTTTTTTTTTTTTTTTTTTTTTTACCGAAATGGCTATTGAAATGTTTTGTGGCTCTTGGTTTCTTTTTGGTGTGCTAGGTATTGAAAGTAGGCTTATAAGTCTTTAGTGACGAATTCCAGTTTCTTCACTAAAGACCGGGCTTTGTTAAGATTTTTAGAGACGAAAATCAAATTTCGTCACTAAATCATACTTTTAGTGACGAATTGTGATTTCGTCACTAAAAATATATAAGTGCAAAACTATTATTATTTTTAGTGATGAATATTTTTCGTTGCTAATTCTTCCTTATAGTGACAAAAGGATTTTCGTCACTAATACTATCCATAGTAATACCTACAGTGACGAAATATTTCGTCACTAAAAATTTCAACTTTTAGCGACGAAATATTTCGTCACAATAGATTAATTAAACTCGCGCCAAAGTTTCCCTCCACTGGCGCCCATTTTTCAAATCACAATAGCGATGAAATTTATTTTTCGTCACTAAATGTTATAATTTTTTTCATTATTAGTGACGAAATTCATATTTCGTCACTAAAGCTGTATTTTTAGCGACGAAAAATATTTCCTCACTAATTTTTGTCACTAAAAATACATTTTGTTGTAGTGAAGTGTGCTTAGAATCCCAAATACTTTGTGTGATGACATGACAACGATGGTTCAAAAAAATTGGTGGGGATAGTCCAATGAAAGAAATAAAATGGCTTGGTTAAGCTATGACAAATTGGTGTTCAACACTACTTCGTTGGCAAAACAAGGATGGTGACTACAAAACTATACAAACACCCTTGTTCATAAAATCTTTAAGGCTTGTGTAAACACCGCATTTCATACCCTTTACGACTCGGGCCCCCATTCCCCAATGATGCCCGAACTCTAAGGTCCAAGGCCAGTTTAAAACCTAATCAAATATCAAATTGACTTGAGGAATGTTAAAATGGAAAATATAACCTATTGAATGAGCATAAACCTATTTTTGGAAATAAAATGACCAAAGTGGCCCTTGGCCCACATACGTAGGCAGCAACTTGCATATGTGGGCCAAAGCATATGTATGCAGGCACACTCCTGCGTACGCAGCTAGGGTTTCAAAGACATAAAAAATGCAAGTTTTTTGCAATAATGACTGAGGCTTGGAATGAATCCCACATCATCTGAGAGCCATTCTAAACCCCATTTTTTCCACTATATAAAGCGTTACATAGTACATTTTCAAAACACACAGAAATCCCATGGGAAAAATAAAAGATTCACTAGAAAATAGTGAATCAAATTGAAGTTTCTCACAAAACACCCTCAAGTCAATTTTGTTTGATTGGGACCTTTTATGGCCACAATCCTTTTAGTTTAACGTTGCTAATCACTTTCCTATTGGTTTGTGAATAGATTTGACTGAAGTGAACGGTCAAAAATCAAGTTTGGAAAGCTTTTGTATGAGGTATCTAGTTTAAACTTTTATTTTTCCTTTCTTTCATTTTCTACTTTTAAATCTTTTTGTTTGCTTTATTTGTTTGTTATAATTTGTTTTTATATGCTTTTCCAAATTAGTTTTTTGTTTTTGTATGCTTAAAATACATGTTAGGGTGTCAGATTTAGTGTTTTAGGCTTGGTTGTGTCTTTAGGGTTTCTAGGCAAGAACTTGCATATGCATAATCTTGCCTACACACGTAGGCTTGATTATGCGCACGTAGGCTTGTTCTTGCTTGTGCAAACCATTGCCCAAAAACCCTAATTTTTGTTTTTTTGTTTGTTTTGTTTATGCTTTCATATGTTGTTTTGTTTAGCTTCTTTTCCATGTTTTTATGCTTCCAAAGTCTCTGTTTCACATGTTTGTTTGTTTGTTTGTTTGCTATCACATGTTAGAATAAGGGTTCATCTTGTGTTTGCTTTGTTTTTAATGTCATGATCATGCATTCATATGCTCATGCATAATGCCATAGGTGCTGAGTTGTTGTAAAATAAGTAAAAGCTAAGTCATGCATTGGAAATGCCCATGCATCTGTGATAAGGTCCTGCTTTGATGATAGAGATGAATATGCTTGTTTGTTTGATGTGTGATTTCATGTCTAAAAGTTTGGAATACATGTGATGATCTATGTTTGCTCGCCATGCCTACTTTGTTGCCTTGTTTTGTTGCTACCTTGGTATAATATGATGGAGTTTGTGATGGAGCATGCTTAGATGTATGATTAGGGTTTGTAATGTGATGAATGCCTTGATTCCATTATTAGATGAATGCTAGGGTCGTATATCTATGGTTTGGTTTCTTATACTTTATGGATGGATATGTATGTGTTTTGGGATGATGATGTCATATGGTATGCTTAGATGTATGCTAGTGTGTGTGTGAGTTAGAATACAAGCATTGAGCATGATTTTATCGAGGTTAAGATGTAAGAGACAATGATGGGGGGCCAACCTTAGGGTTGGGCGGTCTTGGGTGCCTAACACCTTCCTAATAACGTACCTAAACTCCGAACCCATATCTTTGGTAGTAAGACCTACGGTCATTCCATGAGAGGACGCTATATATATGGCTCCTAGACCATTGCAAAAACTAGGTGGCGACTACATTTCCGTTGTGTCCACAATGACGACTTTGCTGGGGATAGTAAGTTTAATTCCTATGTGTCTTATTTCTTTGCCTTGATGAAAACTATTTCAATACTTGTTTGCACGCACATCACTTGGTTTCTTTTGTCCATTAACCTCAGTTGGTGATGAGTGGGAAGATGGAATGCTCCATTATAACCCAAATCTTTCGGAGTTCATCCCACCAACTCATAATCGATACCATCACCTATAATGGCCTTTGAGTACATTAAAGGTTTGCTACGAATCTACTATAGGGTTCACTTAGGCCCTTGGTTGGAATCATCGTCCACCAAATTGTGAGTGACCTACTTATCTATCCCTTTAGCCTTAGGAAGCCTACCCACACTTAGAGAGATCCTAGACCCTATCACAAAAGATACCCTTTATATCTCTTGTTTGTTAAACCATATATCATGTGTTCACCTAATTCTAAAGAAAAAATAGAAGATGTAAAAATGGAAGGGATGGCCCTAGAGTTATGATATACCCTAAGATGTTTTGGGATAAAAGGAAAGAAGTTCACGCATATAAAAGGCTTTTCCTAAAAGTATATCTTAACTTGAAAGGTTCATAAACCCATAGCCTAATTGCTATCATAGGCCCAAGTGGAAAAAGCCCTTTTGAAAAAAGAAAGACTTTGGGCCTAAGGTAACAAATATGCTATGGACTTAGCATCCAAAATCCTACAAAGCCAACATGAACTTCCCTAACCTTGGGCCTCCTTATTGTATGCCTAGGCCCAAAATGATGAGAAATTCATGGACTTTGAAAGGAAGGTTACAATATATTCTAGCTAAAGGGTTATTTCAAAAAAATGAAATTATGAATAATATTTCAAAAAAAATGAAATGATGAATAAAAATTAATAACCCAAAGGTGATGAATATATTGTAAGCCCATGTTTGAGACAAAGGGTTCAAAATTCCTAAGTGCATTCTAATGAAAGCCCATGAGAGTGAGATGAGAGCTTTATTGTAAATGGACCAAAGCCCAAGGAAACAAAGGGCAAAATTCCATGAGAGGGAAGGGACTTATATTGTAATTAGGCCTTCATTAAAATGAACATAAAAAGTTTCTAGGGACATCTAAAAAGTTAAGAAACCTTTAATTGGGACATGAACTTAATGAAAATAGGACTTCTTTTCAAACATCACATCCCCACTCCAATCCAAGTCCAATGGAAGGCGAGACAATCAAAGGGGAAAACTTCCCTTATTGTGGCTTCCCCGAACCTTGGGTAGGTAAGGATGGGAAGGTGTATCCAAATTGGGAGATGTTCTTTAATGAAAACTCATAACTAAGTCATCAAAACACATGGGACCCACACAAATTTTTTTGTTTGGATTGGTTTTCAACCTTTGTTTCCATCACTCAATTCTCTGATTTTTTAGTAATGAGTTATGGAAACTGAAAATACATTTTAAGTGTTTTCAAGTTATGGAAACAAAGTTATGATTGCATTTTCATAATTAAACCCACATACCAACCGCAATGTTTGACAATCTCTTTTTTTTTTTTCTTTTTCTTTTTCTTTTTTTGGGTGAAACCCAACCGCAACTTTTAAGGTATTTAAGGTTGAAAACTGGGTCTGAGTTAATCTACCAAACAAGGGGTTTGGGAAATTGGGGTATTTTAAGTGATGAGTGATGAGAATTGAGTGATGACAAATTACAAACCAAACAGGCCCTAAGTTATTCATATATATTTTATGAAATCTAATTTCTTAAAATATAAACTTTAGTAACTCTTTACTAAAGTGGTTAGGCTTAACACTCTAAATAACGAAACCCATTAAACTTATCTCAAGTGAATATTTTATATCTCTATAAAGAGACTATGAATTCCATCTCAAGAATATGTGTTCATTCAACATTACGTGTGGTTGCCCAACATACTGAGGTTTCAACCTTTTGTCTAGATCTCACTTCTGATATATTAAAGCAACCTATATTTCATGATCAAGTTCACTATTCCCTTAAGATTGAGAGTTTATGTAAATGAAAGTCATGAGATTTATTAACATAGAATAATAAATCTCACAGCGATCCAGTACAATATGTCACACACTTAAAACATATTAACATATCAACTAGAAGTCTTCATTTTCATGATCAAGACAAATCATCCTAATTGACATGTTATAGTCTTCACAGATGAAATGACTAATTTCATCACCAACTACGAACTAAGAATTTGAGTTTATAAAGAACTTGTGATTTATATCTTCTGTGACTAAATCACATAAATCACATACTATGCATCTCAAGAACTATATGATAATGTCCAAATATTCATGCTACCATTATTTTAGATAATAATAAAACAAGTTTATTACATAGAACATAACTTCATACATAATATCATACATAGCATACAATAGAATTTTAGGGCACTAATCATAACAATCTCCCACTTGTCCTTAAAGACTATTGCGCACTAATCTAACTCCCATTCTATCTAGGTGTGACTCAAAAGTCTTCTGGGGCAAAGCTTTGGTAAAGGGATCTACCAAATTATTTGCACTATCAATCTTTGCTACTACCACATCTCTTCGAGCCACAATATCTCGAATAATATGGTATTTTCTTTCTATGTGCTTTCCTTTTTTGTGATTCCTTGGATCCTTGAATTGTGCAACTACTTCATTATTGGCACAAAACAAAGTGATTGGAACTTGCTCCATTCTCATAACACCAAGATCATAAAGGAATTTCTTGAGTCAAATAGCTTCTTTTGCTACTTCACAAACAGTAACATATACAGCTTCCATGGTGGAGTCGACAATACAAGATTGTTTAACGTTCCTCCAACTTATGGCTTCACCTCCCAAGGTGAACTCACAACCTAAAGTGGACTTTCTAAAATCAAGATCTGACTAAAAATCAAAATCTGTGTAACCAATAGATATCAAATCATCACAATGGTAAACAAGCATATAATCTCTTGTTCTCCTTAGATACTTAAGAATATGCTTTACAGCCTTCCAATATTTTTGTCCTGGATTTGATTGATATTAGCTGACTATGTCAACTGAATAATAGATATCTAGCCTAGTACATAGCATGGCATACATGAGACTTCCCACTACTAAAGCATAGGGAACTTGTCTCATTGTCTTTTCCTCTTCAAGAGTCTTAGGCTTTTGATCATCAGATAGAGGAACTTCATGTTTGAAAGGAAGCAATCCTTTCTTGGAGTTTTGCATGCTAAACCTTGCTAGAATCTTATCTATATATCCAGCTTGTGACAAGCCTAACATTCTATTCTTTCAATCTTGCCAAAGCTTGATCCCTAAAATATAGTTAGCTTCACCAAGGTCCATATCAAATTGACTTGACAACCAAATCTTAACTAATGACATTACCCTAACATCATTTCCAATAAGTAGAATATCATCAACATAAAGCATGAGGAAAATTACTACTTTATCTTGATGTCTCTTGTACACACATAGTTCATCAAGATTTTGTTCAAAACCAAATGACTTGATTACTTGACCAAATCTGATATTCCATGATCTAGATACTTGCTTAAGTCCATAAATGGATCTTTTCAACTTGCATATCATATGCTTTTGGTTCTTTGCTATGAAACCTTCTAGTTGCATCATATACATTTCTTCATCAAGATTACCCATTTAGAAAAGCAGTCTTGACATCCATTTGCCAAATCTCATAATCCAAATGAGCAGCAATGGATAAGAGAATTCTAATAGATTTAAGAATGGCTACTAGCGAAAAAATTTCTTCATAATCAATACCTTCTTTTTATATGTACCCTTTCGCCACTAGTATTTCCTTGAAGGTTTCAACCTTTCCATCTATTCCTCTCTTCCTCTTGTAAACCCATTTGCAACCAACAGGTTTAATTCCATTAGGTGCCTTTATAAGATCCCAAATTTGATTGGAATACATAGAATCCAATTCAGATTTCATAGCTTTGACCCAATGATGTGCATCTATAGCTTTCATTGCCTCTTCATAAGTGTAAGGATCAGATTCAGCCTTTTTTGAGATAACTTCATAAGTTTCTCCCAAACCTGTAAATCTTACAAGTGGCCTAATAATCCTCCCACTAAGACGAGGCTCCTGTGTATTAGTCATCTCTTAAGTAATATCTTATGATGTATCTAATACAACCATATTATCCCTAGTTTCATCCATTGATTGTTCAATTACAGGTTCATTCATTTCAGCTAAGACAACTCTATATTTAGGATTATAATCATTTGTATATTCATTTTCCAAAAATTTGGCATTTGTACTAACAACACTTTATTATCTTTATGACTATAGAATAAACCTTCAACAGTTCCTTTTGGGTACCTTACAAAGAAAACCACTTATGTTTTAGATTACAACTTGTCAAACTTTCCCTTCAACACATGTGCTGGACAACTCAAATATGGAGATGTCTCATACTAGGCTTACACCCAATCTACAACTCTACAACTGTTTGAGGAATAGACTTCAAAGGTACTAAATTCAGAAGATACATTGCAGTATTTAAGGCATATCCCTAAAAAGAAATTGGTAGAGTCGAATAACTCAACATGGATCTAATCATATCTAAAAGAGTCCTATTCCTTCTTCTGCTACACCATTTTGTTGCGATGTTCAGTCAACTTGGGTATAATCCCATTTTCAATTAAGTAATCCTTGAAATCCCCAATAAGGTATTCGCCACCATGATCAGATCGAATGGCCTTTATGTGTTTACCTAATTGATTCTCAACTTCAGCCCTAAACTATTTGAACTTTTCAAAAGTTTCAGACTTCTATTTCATTAGGTACACAACCAAATCTAGAGTAATCATTAGTGAAGGTAATGAAATACTCATAGCCACCTCTTGCTTGGATAGACATTGGACCACATACATCTGAATGTACTAGTTCTAGCAAATCTTTGGCTCTATTTCCTTTTGCATTAAAATGCCTTTTTGTCATTTTACCTTCTAAGCAGGATTCACAAACTGGGAATTCATTAAAATCTAATGGTTCTAAAAGCCCATCTTTCACCAATCTTTGGATCCTGTTTGAATTAATATGACCCAAACACAAATGCCAAAGATATGCATCACTAGTAGAAGGAAACTTTCTCTTTAATGATTTTACATGTGAATTATTATTTAATTCAGAATTGTACAATTCATGCTTATTAGAAGTTATAATATAAAGACCATCAACAATATTGCCAGAACAGATAAACACTTTATCCTTCTTTATTACAACATTGTCTTTCAAGATAACACAATATCCATGTCTACCTAAATAAGTTGCAGAAATTAAATTCCTACGAACATTAGGTACATATAAGCAGTCTTCCAATATTAAAACCCTAGAATCAAAGCATAAATTAAACACTCCAACAACTACAACTGGAATTTTGCTCCCATCAGCCAAAGTAAGAAACAGTTCCCCTTCATTTAGCCTTCTAGTCTCCTAGAACCCCTGCAAAGTATTACATATATGATTAGTACAACCTAAATCCACACACCAGGAAGCTGTGGGATTATGCACTAAACAAATCTCAAGAAGGAATGATCTTATCATACCTTTATTCTTACCAGCTATGAATTTTGGGCAGTTCCTCTTCCAATGACCTTTTTCACCACAATGGAAACATTTTCCTTTGTTGTAGTCCTTTATCTTTTTCTTTCCTTTATTGGCAACTCCTAAGGCAAGTTGTTTACCATCTTGTTTGGTGAGGTCCTTCTTCTTCTTACCACCCTTGCCTTTCGTCTTAAGCTTAGAAAAGGGAGCTTCAGCCATATTAGTATCAACATTGGCTGTCACAAGGATGCCTTCCGCTACCACTAATTCATTCATTAATTCAAACAAGGTATAAATCTTTTTATTCATATTATAATTAAGTTTAAATTCAAATTCTTTGAATGATTCTGGCAAGGATTGGAGTATCATATCCACTTGGGATTCTCCATCAATGTCAGCACCTAAAACCTCCATTGTATTCAGATAAGGGATCATCTTAAGACAATGCTCTCTTACTGGAGTCCCTTGAGCCATTTTGGTATTCAAGATAAGCTTCAAAGTGTCTTGCCTAGCTGAACGACCCTGCTCACCAAACATCTCCTTCAAACTTAACATTATGTCTAAAACTAATTCCACATCCTGCATTTAATGCTATAGAATATTTGAAATAGATGCTAGGATATAGCACTTAGCCATCTCATTAGAATTCTACCAATGATCATATCACCATTTTTCCTTAGAAGGAGCATCTAATGAAGGAAAGTTTAGACATGGTTGATTAAGCACAAATTTGTGCTCTTCAGTAGTAAGAACAATGACTAAGTTTCTTTTCTAGTCAACATAGTTGGATCCAGTTAGTTTGTTTTGATTAAGAATAGTAACAAGTGGGCTAGAAGATGTCATACTTAAATCTAAAAACAATAAACATGAATATAATAAGTAAATTGGACATTATCAATTTAGCATATAAACACATAGTATGGAACCTTAATAAAACCATAATATAAAATATGCAACGACAAACCAATCTCATATTCAATATCCCTCAGCATAGAGTGAACATTAAATACTATGATTGATTGAAAATATCTATCATTACTACTGCTATCTTGATAACTTTTACCAAACACTAACAATATGTTGTTATTCATTTAGCCTCCAATTAATAATAGTAAGAACTTAGCATAGAGAATACTATAATATTTAGTCTAGTGTACACCATTATCTAGAGTCATGTGTAGCCACATTTCACCTACCAACAAAAGTTTAATCTAGTAGTACCATGATACAAAACACCCTCCAAATGGAATGCAAGGCTCGAGGCCAAGATGAGGTGTTTGCTCAAACCACTATAAACCTAGAAGTTCAATCTTGTAGTACTATAAAATAAACACCCTCCGCATGGAATACAAGGCTCAAGGCCAAGACAAGGTGCCTACTTCACACTACTATGAATTGGTAATGGAGGCTGTGAGAGTCAACCCTTAAATCTCTCTCCCACTAGAAATTTTAAAAGAAAGGTTTTTATTTAGAAAACATGTGTAATCTCATCACACATTGCTTTGCAGTTCATCAATGTTTCAACACTCAATGAAATTTCAAAAACGATTTGTTCAATCAGTCAAAGGTATTTCTCAATAGATCGAAATATTTAATAAATCCATTTCAAAGTCTCTGGATGACTCAATCAATTCTTGATTCCTATTCGATTGATTGAAAGGAACATCCAATCGATCGAAAGGAATTCTCAATCGATCGAAAAATTGAAGCAATTCATCACGAAGTCTCTGGATGATTTGATCAATTCTCGATTCCTATTCGATTGATCGAAAGGAATTCTCGATCGATTGAGCCTCGTGAAACTAAATTTTTTCAGATTTTCTGGTAATCGTTTTTGACGTTTTACTGGAACAAAACACAATCTTTTAATCATATCAGAATGAGATTAAGATCAAAACTGAATTTCATTGATGCTATAGTCTTAAAGTTCAATACGGCATGGTTAAAATCAAACTTTGAAAGTTCAAATAGTGTAAAATACACTATGAACATTTAGACCCCCAATTTACAAATTACCTATTCAAGCTTAATGTCAAACAATTAATGTGCGGAATATGAACACAAGCTTAACACAGAATTAATAAACAATCTAAACCAAATAAAATCACATCCACAGTAGAAATTAAATGGAAAAGATTAAGGGAAGAGAGATGCAAACACAAGGACAACACATGATGTGTTATCGAAGAGGAAACTGAAGCCCTTGGCGTAAAACCTCTCCACCGCCCTCCAAGCGGTAAGTAATCCACCAGAAAATGTAGTTAGGATACATGAACAGTAATAGACCCTCCAAGCCTAATCTACCCAATGTACCTAAGCCCTCCCAACTTCTTGCTCCAACAAGGTTGCGCCGAACCTATTTCTTTTCTAACTTCTTAGATTCTGCTACTTGACCATAGCATCAACCAATGTGAAATTGATTCCTTCCTAACTGCTTCCCAAAGCACCAAACTCTCACAGAAATGGATATGGTGAGAAAATGTTTTGGTAATAAGCCTCTCAAGGATTTTACAATGGAAAGGAAGAGAGTAGAGGAATTTGAAAAGTCTCTTAGGTAAAGATTGTGGATGAGTCAATTTTGTTTTCTCTAGGGTTTCTCTCTCAAAATTCTCTCTGGAAGCTCTCTCCAAATCATGGGTATAAGGGTATATATATAGTAGGGTGAGAAGGAATGTGAAAAGTCAGTTTTTCCTAAACAGGGTGTTCTAGCGACTTAACCTCGCGACTGGGTTGAGTCGCGAGTTCAAGCCGCGAGCAAACGGCCTGGCCAGCCTGGGACTTTTGTCCAGTAATGTAACAGCTGGTGCGACTCTTCAACTTCTGGCATGCTTGGCACATGTGCAACATTCTGGCGACTTGCAAGCCGCAAGCCACCCACGAGATCCAGCCATGAGTCCTTATTTCTTTGCACAATCTTGAGCAATTCTTCACACTCTCTCACACACTACCCTTACATGATTCCCACCTAAATACAGGGTTACTAATTGCTAAAATACAAGCAAATTTGGCACGGAATAAAGCCAACAAGATGGTTGATTAAATCCAACCTTACAAACTTAAACAACATCATAACATCAATATCAATTTCATCAAACAATAGTTCTAAAACTAAACTATGCAGAAAAATTACTGTAGAATTTCCAAAAACCATAAAAACAGTTCTCTTTGATTCTAAAACTCACTCAACACGTTATACAAACATGAGAATGAAGACCGCTCTGACACCATTTGTTGTGAAAACACATGGAAAATACAGTTTTGTATCTCATACAAAAACACACAACAGAATATAAACAGGTCTACTTTATTCATGTGAGATAACATGCAACATCTGAATTTTAGAAACAAAGAACAAGAAGGCATACCTTGATGCAACGAAATTAAAAAAAAAATGAAAATTGAACTTGGGAAGACTTTCAATTTTCACTCCAATTCCACAATTTGCCTAAGATGTGTGATCTGTCAATCAATTCTATAGTTACTTGTTCAAGAGAATAACCAAGCGTCCAAAGTAAAAACTCTGAATGTTTCTCTTTTTAATCATACGTATATTTCTGCACTTCGCCGTTACTTTATTTAATAACTCTTATTAAATAAATAATTAATTATATAATTGGGTTAGCCTTTTGGGCTAGCCCAATTAGGCTTTAGTGTGTGGCTTGGAGTGGGGCCAAAAGGGACAGATAAAGCTCTAGCTCCAATGGGTTTTAAACTTATCTATCAACTCTTGACAAGCTCAAAGTTACCATTAATTATATTTAATATCACTATATAAATATAATTGCATTCTAGGCCTTATTAATAAATTATATCCCCAAGACTTTATTAAACATTTAACCCCTTCATGAAAATATTCGTAGTAATACAAAGTCAAACTATCACTTTGAAAATTACTACCTCTAAATCCCTGAGTACCCGGTCTAATTCTTTAAATTATTCATATATATTTTATGAAATTTAATTTCATAAAATATAAACTTTAGCAACTCTTTACTAAAGTGGTTAGGCCTAACACTCTGAATAATCAAACCCATTAAACCTATCTAAAGGGAATATTTTATATCTCTATAAAGAGACTACGAATTTATCTTGAGAATATGTGTTCCTTCAACATTACATATGGTTGCCCAACATACTGAGGTTTTGACCATTTGTCTAGATCTCACTCCTGATATATTAAAATAACCTACATTTCATGATCGGGTTCACTATTCCCTCATAATTGAGAGTTTATGTAAATGAAAGTCATGAGATTTATTATTAATTTGACAATCGTTAATAGAATAATAAATGTCACAGAGGTCTAGTTCAATATGTCATACACTTAAAACATATTAACATATCAAGTAGAAGTCTTCACTTCTATGATCAAGGCAAATCATCTTAATTGACATGTTATAGTCTTCACAAATGAAATGCCCAATTTCATCGCAAACTACAAACTAAGATTTTGAGTTTGCAAAGAACTTGTGATATATATCTTCTATGACTAAATCACATACTATGCATCTCAAGGACCATATGATAATGTCCAAATATTCATGCCGCCATCATTTCAGATAATAATAAAACAAGTTTATTACGTTGAATATAATGTCATACATAGCATACTATAGGATTTTAGGGCACTAATCCTAACATGTATCTCATCCCCTCACCTTTAACATTCTTGACACTTCTTAGCAAAATCCTAGGCATCTCTTTGCATTGTAGGCCAATAGTATCCCTGGTGCAAAGCCATTTACCATAAATATTTGCCACCAGGGTGTCTTGCTGGCTTTCCCTTATGCAAATCCAAAAGAATGTCCTTCACCTCTTTGCTGGGAATGCACACTAGCCATTTCCTTTGGGAGCTTCTTTTGAACAACTTGTCGTCCACCATCTTGAATCTTGTCGCATACTTCTTTAGTTTCTCCCTTTATAACCGATCAGCGGGTAGTACACCCTCTAAAAGGTATCTTAAGTACGAATCCTACCAATCTTCTTCTTGTACTTCACTATTCAAAACTTCTGCTTGATCTGGGGGTATGATAGAACATGTCTTGTAGTCTCTCTACTCTCCCTTGGCATCACTAGCCATCTATGGCCAAAAGACCCCTATCCTCTGTAATCTTCTATGTAAGCCGACATCAATGTTTACCCCACAAACATCATGGTGTAACATATGCAACTATGTCAACCCTTCTTTCCTTGAAACACACTTCATTAGCAATCCTTTTGCTCCTCTAAAAAACAAGTTCCCATTGATCGTGAGGAAATCTTTCATATTTGATGGCAAACTCATCCCAATGTCCTTACCCTAGACCATTGCCTTTAATAAAGGTTTTCATCAATCTACAGGGAGGCATAACCGACCTTTAATCAAGCTAGGCTGCTTCTCTTTCCAAATTGTCATCTTCTCCTTCTTCAATATAGATTTGGTAGCTAGGGTGGCTAGTAAATTAGCCAACTTGTTCTTTTTTTGGTTAACCACCTTGCATTCTATGGAGGTGAAGTGTTTCATGAGTTCTTGTACCGTGGTCCTGTAAGCAACCAAGTTAAGATTCTTCAGCCCATAGGCTCCCTCAACTTGTTTAATGACTAATTCGGAATCCCCAAATACCTTTAACTTCCTTATGCCAAGTCTCTTGGCAGCCTTTAATCCGGTGACTAAGGCTTCATATTCTGCTTCATTGTTTAAGCAAGGGAAACGCAGCTTATAGGCAAACATGTATTCTTCCCCTGGTGACTCCAGCACTACTCCTATTAGCCCCCCCCCCCCCTTTAAGATGCGGATGATCCATAAAGTGCATAAACCATTCTTGCTTTTCTGTCACCAAAACAATCTGTTGGGGAAATGAGAAATCACTGGTCATTGGGAAATTGGCTAGCCGATCAGCCACTACTTGCCCTTTAATGGCAGATAGTCTCATGCATTCGATATCATGGCATGATGTCAAGATGGCCCATTAAGCCATTCTCCCCGACAATTGAGGATTGGTTAAAAGATATTTCACATAATTACTCTTGGTCACCAATTGTATGCGATGCCCTAGAAAGTAATGATTGAACTTTGACACAGTAAATGACAAGGATAAACAAACCTTTTTAGCTATGGAGTACGTCAGCTCTAGTCCTTTCATAAGCCTGCTGATGAAATATACAAGTTTCCCACACCTCCTTTTTCCTGAGCTAGTAAAGCCCCCAGTGACAGCTTTGTATTGGCTATGTACAATAAAAGAGGCTTACTAGGTGATGGGGCAACTATGGAATAAGGATCTGCCAAAATCGCTTATATTTTTATGAATGCTTTCTCACATTGGTCATACCATACAAAGGCTACTCCCTTCTTGGTTTGCTCGACCAAAGGTTCTAAGATCTTCGCTAATCCTCGGATGAACCTTCTCAAGTAGGACACTATTCCCATGAAGCTTCTTAATTCTTTCAAAGTTGTTGGTGGGGTGGTCGCAGCTATTGCCTTGGCTTTAGTGAGATCCAGGTCAATCCCTCTCTAATGAACAAGGAATCCCAAAAATCTTCCTGAGGATACCCCAAAGGCGTATTTCGAAGGGTTCATTCTCAAGTTATACTCTATACATCTCTCAAACATTTGTCTCAAATGCAATAAATGTTCAACCGGGTTTTTTGCCTTTATCACTAGGTCATCAACATATTCCTCCCCCTACTTATGCAACATATCACCAAAGATCGAAGTCATGGTCCTCTAGTAGGTAGCACCAACGTTCTTCAATCCAAAAGGCATCATTTTGTAGTAGTAATTCCTATAAGGTACCTAAAGGTAGTTTTCTAGGCATCTACTAGCTCCATAAATATCTAATTGTAACCATTATAGCCATCCATAAAGGAGAAGCGTTCATGTCCAGCAGCTACATCTACCATAATGTTGACATTAGGGAGTGGGAACCCATCTTTAGGACAGGCTCTATTAAGATCTCTAAAATCTACACAAATCCTAATCTGTCTGCCATTCTTCTTTACAGGAACTATGTTGGCTAACCATTCAGGACATTTGATTTCTTCTATGAACCTTTCCTTTAAAAGCTTGCTCACCTCAGCTTTGATCTTTTCCTCAACATCTAAGCGATATTTCCTTGCTAGCTGCTTCACAATTTTTGCTTAGGATCAACATTTAGCCTATGTGTGACCAGCTTTGGATCTAATTCGGGCATCTCTTCATAGTCCTACGCAAAGACGTCTTTATACTCTTTCAACAAAGCTATTAGCTTTCTCCTTTCCCCTTCAGGTAAACCTTTACATATCTTAACTATTCTTTCTCTTCTTTCCTCACTGAGGTTGATCTCAACGAGCTCTTCTTGTATGTTCTTCACAACATCATTCATGCATTTAGGGGCTTCCTTCACAGGTTCTTCAACAATGCATTCCCCTTTTGGCTGTTGAGTAAGGCTAAAAGGGTTAGGCCCACCATCCTCCCAACCCCCTTCCCATAACCTTTAGGAGGTCTCTTAGGCTTCTCCATCATATTCTTTCTCCTGTTCTAAAACAGTGGCATTGAAAGGAAGGATCATGTTCTCTCCTTCAGGTTCAAACTCTTGATACAAAGTTACCTCTACATAGTGGAGCTCTACCCTATCATAAGGCATCCTAGTGGCCTCAATGGTCACAAGCCTACCTCTTTAGACAACATTCACACACTAATGATACGTGTAAGCCACTGCTTTGTGTGCTTTAAGCCAAGGGAAGCCCAGAATAACATGGTACGAAGTATCACCATCCATCACATGCATAAGAGTGTGTGCCCTAATGGGTTCCACCCTCAAATCTAAGGATACATGTCCTAGAGTGCACTGCTGTAACGATCCTATCCTTACCACTTGAAGTGGCTCTCAAATGATTCTTTCTCTTGGAATGCCTAAAGCATCCTTTGTCGAGAGAGGCAAAATGTTGGTGGAGGCACCAATATCTATTAAGGCCCTCTTAATTTAGGATGCTCCCAGAAAATCAGTGACATACAAGGGCCTCTTGCCATCCACGGCCCTATTGGCTAAGTCTTTGACAGAGAAGGTCACTAATTCCCAAATCTTTTGATATGCCACCTGCAATACACTTTCCTCAGAGCCAACTATTCCCTAGATCCTTTCTACCACTTGAGTTAGAGCCTAAGCTAACTCTCTTCTACCCAATGGCCTAAGGCCCATCCCTTCAAGAAAGGTATGAAATTTATCATCTTGCTGGATTCTCAACGTCATCTCTTCATCCTGCAATGGTGTAGGTGTAGCACTACTGCTGGCTATATTCTCAACCTCTTCTTCCATAGTGTCCTCACATCCAATGAAGAAGGTCATTCCTACCTCGGGTCTGTGCATTCCTTCAGATCTTAACCAAATTCTCCCCTAATGACAAGCTTAGTCGGTTTATCAAAACTAAGACCCCATCTACATCCATCAATCAATCAAAACAAACACACACAACATGCAATGAAATTTTAACCGAGACCGACATAAGGATAGGTTCTAGGTCATTACATTGTAGGGTGGGTTTGTTGTTTCATTATTTCCCATAGCTAGGACTTTACACCTCCCAACTTGTAATGTAATGAACACTGCGTTGGTCCGAACGGCATGGTTTGTCCATTACAGTCAACAAGAAATGATTTAGTGACTTTAGGCTATGAGTTGGTGAGTTCGCCATTGGGTACCTGAATCTAATGAATATCGGTGATCCATGGTTACTACCACCACAAAATTGTTGAAAAGGGGTGCATACACTGTTGTTTGGATGGCACACATTATGACAGTTAGAGACAGCTTTTAACAAAAAATACAAACAACAAATATCATACAACAAAAATATTATACAACATCCCATCAAACATAAATAAACAATTAAACAACTATATCATGCAAGACCATGCAAAACAAGGGTACATATTTGGACACTTAAGTCTAATACAAAGCTTAACCCTTGATGTCCCTAGCAAAGTCACCACTATGAGAGACCTCAAAAGTTGCCTCTCAAAAAAGAAAGATTTTTGGAGTGCTTTTTAAGGCACCTCTATATTTGGGTAAATGGTATGGAGTCGCCACTTATTTTTTTATACAAAAAAAATAAGAAAAAAATAAATATATGATTGAATTATTCTCTTCATTGATTGAATAAAAATACATGTTTGAAAATTTGAAAGTACATGGTTTTGGCTCCAAGTTACAAACTACCAAATAATTACATGGCTTTTTGTCCTAGTTACATTCTACCCAAAATAAAAATAAAGACAAGTCTAGATCTACTTATCCAAACACCTAAATCCGAAGGCTAGGTTATGAAATGGGAAGGTGTTAAGCACCCATTCCTCCCAGATAGAGTCTAGTTATTCAGACTCTTGTGACCAATGTACCTTTCTATGAATGTCATGAATGATATGTTGAATATGTGAAAAAAATTAAATCACACAAAAATATTTATGAATAAAGACTCTTATTTTGAAAATAATCAGATCTGTTTTGGATGGTAAAAAAAAATTGATTTTGATTTGTCAAAATACTAGATCTGTTTTGAAAAAAAAAAAAGTAGTTTTTGGAGATAAAAAAAATTCAAATCTATGTTTATTACATAAAATAAAGTCTTTTGATTTGAAAAATATCATATCTATTTTTTTAAGAACTAAAAAATGGTTTTTGATAACAAAAAAATCAGATCTACTTTTTATATGTTTTAAAAGAATGAAAAAAAAATTTAAGAAGAAAGTTTCACTCATAATTTAAATTTATACAACATGAATTAAATAAAACAAACACAAACACAATCATGTTTAATCTTTTTCTTTATTTCAAAAATCTGCATATGTTAAAGAAAAATCAGATCTATATCTAAAAAAAATACAAATCAGTTTTTTATTTAAGAAAAATTTAGATCTGCATCTAATGAAATGCAAATCTATTTTTGGATTAAGAAAAATTCAGATCTACATATAAGAAAGATGCAAATATGTTTTTGTTTTAAGAAAAATTCAGATCTACATCTAAGAAAGATGTAGATCTGTTTTTGTTTTAAGAAGAAGAATTATTCACATGCAGATTATTGGAATTAAGAAAAAGATCATAACAATTGTATAAAAATCAAGATCATGCTTTAACAAAAAAATAAATAATAATTCATGGATAAAGAAAAACAATCATCATCATAAACAAGAAGCATAGAAAGAAAAGGTGATTGAAAACAACCTCTTGCATAAGCACTCCTTGTTCTTGAGAGGATGTTTTAGGGTTCAAAGATACTTATTTGATTATCTTTGAAACCTAAAAACCCTAATTTTAGCAGCAAATCTTAGAGAAGATCAGCAAATATCAACAATTTGAGAGCCTCAAAACGTTTGCCTCTTAGAGCATAAAAAAAGGTGTTGAATTATGAGACCCAGCCTCTATTTATAGAGGACAGAAGACTCTAAAAAATAGCTATGATATGTAGAATGCAAATCGGGACTCATCCTTTTGCAAAAAGATCAAAAAGGGTGTGCCTTATCGTCACCCGAAGGATGTTAGGCCAAAGCCCAAAAGAGGGAAATTCAGCCCTATTAAAGTGTCAAATGGGCTCTTGGAAACCGAACGTTCTTCCGTGTTCGGGTGCGTTTTGGACTCTCCTTCTAGAGTTTTTTGATCTGGTCCCCCAACCTAGACATGTTTTCATCCTTAGTCTATGATTTTTTATCTCTTTTCTAGATAATTCAGGCTTTTTCAGGAACAATTATCTTGTAAATAAATACCCTAAAATAAATCTTAATAAAGATTAGATTATCCACAATTATATTGTTATCCAATCATCACTTTTATTCCTATGCATCCCTATTTTAAACACTAATTATCAACCGATCACAAAATTATTTAATTAATTTTAATTACTTAACCAATCAAAATTAATTTAAATTGATCATATGCGATCGACTCTACCTAGACACAATGCATGTTGACTGTGCAACTTGATCATGTGATATCTGGTCTGATTTGGAAATTGGACACACCATTATGACCGTTAGAATCTTAAGATCATTTTTATGATATGCCATGAATGAATTAATACATGTTATGCAAAGACAAATTAATGCATGTAATACAAAAACAAATTGATGCATGTAATGCAATCATGATCTTTGGGGTACATGAATGGTCATTCAAGTCATTCTCCTTGATTAAATCATGCAAGCAAAATTGAGTGTCTACAGAATGCCCCTCATTAATAGAGATTGAAAAGCGAATGTCAATGTAAAATAAAGACACTGATTTTAGCGACCATGATTTAATTGAGGTTGAATTTTCAAAGATTACCTAGCCCTTGAACCTAAAACCTTGGAACATAGAACTAGTGCCTTATCTATTGGCAAAAAATGAAAATACTTGACTGAGCTGGTAGTTGATGACTCTGGAAATGATTCTTGACAATTAGGGTGACCAAGAGACTTTTCAATCCCGATCTTGAAAATGGAGTTGTCTATGACCAAAGGACTTCTCTACCTCGATCTTGATGAAAGGCAACCAAAGGGCTTCTCTACCTTGAAACTAGAGCTATCTATGACCTAAGAGCTTCCCTACCTTGACGAAAGGCAACCAAAGGGTTTCTTTACCTTGAAACTAGAGTTGTCTGTGACCCAAGGGCTTCTCTACCTCAATCTTGACGAAAAGCAACCAAAGAGCTTCTCTACCTTAAAACTGGAGCTATCTGCGACCCAAAGGCTTCTCTACCTCAATTTGGAGTTTTTCGAAGTATTGATCAAAGGTCTTCTCTTCTTCAATCTAGAGTTGTTGAAATGGCGATCAAAGGTCTTCTCTACCTCAATTTGGAATTGTTGAAATGGCGATCAAAAGTCTTCTCTACTTCAATCTAAACTGTTGAAATGTTGATTGAAGGTCTTCTCTACTTCAATATGGACTGTTGAAATGGCAATCAAAGGTCTTCTCTACTCCAATCTAAACTATTGAAATGGCAATCAAAGGTCTTCTCTACTTCAATCTGGACTGTTGAAATGGCGATCAAAGGTCTTCTCTACTCCAATCTGAAGTTGTTGACATGTCGATCAAAGGTCTTCTCTACTTCAATTTGTACAGTTAAAATGGCGATCAAAGGTCTTCTCTAGTTCAATCTGGACTGTTGACATGTCAATCAAAGGTCTTTTCTACTTTGATCCAGACTATTAAAATGTCGATTAAAGGTCTTCTCTACTCCAGTCTGGACTGTTGTAATGGCAATCAAAGGTCTTCTCTACTTCAATCTGGACTGTTGAAATGGTGATCAAAAGTCTTCTCTGCTTCAATCTAGACTGTTGACTTCAATCTAGACTGTTGAAATGGCAATCAAAGGTCTTCTCTATTCTAATCTAAACTGTTGAAATGGCGGTCAAAGGTCTTCTCTACTTCAATCTGGAGTTGTTAAAATGGTAGGTCTTCTGTACTTCGATCTGGAGTTGTTGTCATGGCAATCAAATGTCTTCTCTACTTTGATCTGGAGTATTGCCTGCAAAATGTCAAAATTTGGGGGCTAGACTTTTAAATTATGAGAGCTTTTTTATCCCACTATTTTTTAAGATGTGTGATTTTCATTTGTTCCTTCTTGATTTGAATCTTTATCAAGAAAAGTTTGATTGAGAAAAGATTCTATTTTTGAGAAATATTTGATTTTTGAAACTTGGAAGGTTTGAAATTGGCATTTAAAATTTTGAGACTTTGGAACTTGGAGATTTTGACTTGAAATTTGGAACTTGAAATCTGAAATTTTGAAACTTAGAATTTTGAAAATTAAGGCTTGAAATTTTGATCATGAAATCTGAGGTTTGGATTTCTTGAAAACTGAAGATTTGAGTTTAAAATTTGGGCATTGAGAATGTGGGATTGAAAATTTGGAGTTTGAAAGATACTTGAAAACTTTGAAAAATCTTTTTTTTTTTTTTTTTTTTTTGGTTTGATTGAGTCAACTTAGTTTGATTGAGTTGACTCAACTTTTGGCTAAGTGTGGGGGCTGAAATTTTGCCCCCCCCCCCCCCCCCTTCTTTGTTTCTTCCTTTTTTGCCTTTTTGCTTCATCTTTTATCAACTTCTCTTCCTCCATTGACACTATTCACCTTCTTTTCCCCCTTGATTTTTCTTCTTCATCTCACCATTTCTTCTATAAAAAAAACACTTTTCTAAGCTTCTTAACCTTCCCTCATCCATCTCTATCAATATTTCTTTAGATCCTTGTGTTTTGAGCATTTTCATCACATGCCCATTTTTGGTAAAACCCATTTTCTAAACTCCTTTTCTTTGCATCAAGATGGCTTATTCTTCCAAGGGATCTTCTTTTTTTGCTTTTCATGGTAAGAAATTTGATCCAACATTTGATTGGCATGATGATGATGGACTTCTTCAAGACCCTAGGACCCATGTTCCATATTGTTACATAGACACCAAGGTTAGTTTTTTTTTCTTTGGTTTCCTTGCTTGGAAAAAATGTTGATGCATATTTCATTGAAAGTTTCATGGTGAGATATTGTCATTTGGTTATTTAGAAATTTTTGGGGCACTGCATGATTGGTTATGTAGGAGAATGTTGGCTTTGGAGCATTCTTGAAGTGTTGTTTTTTCTTTGATCATGGTGCAATTTGGACAATTTTGGTGGCTTATGGAATTTTGACAGTGTAGGTAGATGGTGATGTTGTTGGATGAATTTTGGTTTGGATTTTGGGAGTATTGCCTTTGTGAAAATTTTGTGTTAGGCTTATATGAATATGTTCATGATGTATGTGGGAAAAACTTGTTGGCATGTGTAAACTTTGTTTTATGGACATGGCAAAATTTTTGTGGTTAAATTTATAGGTATGGAAAATTTTGATTATGGTAAAATTTTGACTATGAAAACTTTTGTTCGGTATGTGATGTTGGTTCATGGAAAATTTTTGTGGCTATGATTTTGGCTGTGTGAGAATTTATTTGTGCATGGGCATGAACTTGTGGGAATTTTTTTGCATAGCTATGGAAAAAATTTGGTAGCTGTGTATGGATGTGTGGAAAATTTTGATTGTGGTGAAATTTTGGTGGGGCATTGATTTTTTGTGGTGATGGGACATTGATTTTTTGTGGTGGTGGAGCATTGGTTGTGAGCAGGCTCTAGAACTGAATGGCCGCAAAGTGTTGTTTGAGTGTGGGCATGGAAGGTATTGGTATCTTGGTGATCGAGTGTTGCCCAGGTTGAACATGGGTATCCTCCTACCACAATTCCAACTCCTCCTTGTCACACTGTTCGATTGGCTGACTTTCTGGCTAATGAAGAGATTGCTCGGGCCCGTAATAGCTATATTGTTGTAGGAGTTGAAGGGAATTATTATGAATTCCTTCAACTTCATCTGCAAGTTTGCTTGGTTGGCAAAATGATACTTTTCTTCCCTTCTAAAGTCAAATTTTTGATCTTGCAAATACCTTTTCATATTTCTGCTTGGTAACAGTACTTGCATGTTGTATTTTCAACCTCCATCTTCTGAAGGAGAGGAAGGGGGAGAGGAAGAGGAAGAGATTCCATCTCCCTACCATGCTGGTAGTTCTTCTAGTTCCTTCATGGAGACTTACCCTCATTTTCCAATATGGTAGTATGATGTGATAAATCCTAATGGAACATATAGTTCCCTACCTTTGACTAGGCCAGAGCATGTACCAAATGTTCCTTGGCCCGATCTGGTATGTTTTTGAACATTCAGTTCTTTGTCCTTATTTCTTCTTAGCTTGATGAGTGGCTCTTAATCTGATGACTTTTGATCTAGCAAATTTGTGCTTCAGGTTGATGTGGATCTTGTTGAGGAGAGCATACAAATGATTGGAGGCTTGCAATCATTGGCTCACACTCAGTCCTCCCAATATGTGCTCGATGATGCAAGTTGGGTATGCTATGTTGCTTTCTGAGTGTCTTTGGCTTGAACTATGCTTGATAGTGGAATTAACACTTAATTTTTCTGACTTTTCAAGCACATAGAATGGAAACTGCTGATGCTACCAGAAGAACTTTAGAGGAAAGGATTAGGAGCCTCGAACTTGAAAACCATCAGTATGATTCTCGCTTTTTCACCAGTCAAGAAGGAAATACTGAAGGTGGCTCCCCTAGATGTGGATCAAGGAGATCCTCACATAGGCGGACTCGGAGTCCTAATGATGTATGACTTGTATATTTCATTTTTCCTACAAAAGAAAAGGAAGTGTTCCCTAGACAATCTTGTATTATTTCCCATGTTTAGCTCGTTTTTCTTGGAGTCACCTTGGATCATGTAGAAACTTTAACTAAGACAATTTTAGAATTCACCTGATGATGTCTTGTAATGCTAGTTTAGACTTATCTGGCTTGGCTCTGCTAGAATCAGCACTTAATTGAATGAGGTGGAGCCTAATGCCCTTAGTTTAAAAAGAATGCATGATTTTTGGAAATCTTGGTTATGATGATTTTTTTTTTTTTTAAATCATGATGATTTCTTTGATTCTTTATAAATGAATGAGGCATGGTCGAATGCCCCTAGTTTGGAACATAAAACTATGAGTCTTAAAAAAACTTGATTTGATCAATTTTTTAAAACAATGATGCAAGTGATGATTTTTGAAAATAAGTTAGTTAGACACGTCAGAATGCCTTAGTTTGACCAAAAACATCTTTTTGAATGTTAAACGATCTTAAAAAAATGTCTGAGAGTGCAAAATTGCATGGAGTTGCATGAGTGTATGATGGAGGGGCTGTGTGCCACGTGGCACATAAGGAGTGCCATTCAGCACTTTTGGAGTGTCGATTGGCACTTTTAGAGTACTGAATGGCACCTGGCCACGCCGCGACACTCACGCCATGGTGGGCCAACTCCTCACACTTTTCCCATGCGTGTTTCGCGTTTTCACATTTTTTGAAAAAAAAAATTACTTCATTTGTGATCATGAAACACTCTCCTAGTCAGCTACAAACTCTTTGAAATCTATTTCAAACCTGATTAGGAATTGATGCAGCTTATTTAAATGAATTCTGCTATGACAAATTTCTGCTTAAAGGTCAGTAAAACACAATAATCACAAGCAAAAGTCATCCATGGCTAGCAATCATAATTTTTCTCATTCAACAATTCATGATATCAACAGATGGGTTCGTAGCTTTGATTTCAGTAGCAAAACCAATTTTATAGCCTTCAAACTTGAGAGAATTAAGACTCTGAGGAATGTCAAATCAAGTGAGACTTCCTTCATGCTGTTGTGAAATTTTGGGATCCTGAAAATCATGTGTTTGGGTTTAATACTATTGAACTCTTTCCAACAATTGAAGAATTCTTTGCTATCCTGGGCTATGATCCCAGCAGAAAATCTATAGCAGTTTCTTGTGATCCTAGGCATAAGGAATCTTTGTCAGATGCTCTCGGTCTTCCTACTTCCATTACTGATAGTATGATTGAAGGTCATATGGTGAATCTTCATGCCATATCTCTCGGATAATTGACAAACGCACCTATGGAGTGACCGACAATATGCAAAAAAACTTTAGTTTGGCTTTATGCATGATGGGAAAACTTTTTCTTCGTTCTAGAAGACGCGGCTTTGTGGATGCCCAAGCCATAAGTGTTATGAATCAAATTAAAGATAGTGATAACCCTATTTCTTTGATCTTGGCAGAAACTCTTCTAGGACTAGATGTTGTATTTCATGGCATGGAAACTCAGATCTTCTTAGGGAGTCCTTTGACTTTACAGATATGGTTGATGGAGCAACTGGACATGATTGCCAAGCCTACAACCGATAATTATAGGCCTAGCAGTTTTTTTCGCAGGGCTGTACTTAAAACTGAGTACCAAACTGAAAGTGACTGGGTGAAATTCTTGGACAAGAAATCCAGTACCTCCATTCAATAGGACTGTTATTGGTGGAAGTGCCCACCCCCTCTATTACGGTCTCCAAGATCATATCACATCTTCCTTGTTAGGTTGCAGTGAGCAACTTTCTACAAGAGAGATAGACTCTTGAGGCAATTCAAATATGAGCAAGGAATGCCTAGTGGTAATAGAAGAAGACCTTTCACTCCTATGGACACTAATCCTACTTCTATGAAGAACATGCTATTGGGTTTGGAGATGGCTGACCGAGTAGACCAATCTTTTTTCAAGGTTCACTTTGACAAGATGACTACAGAATACTCTAACTGGTTTATAAACATGATTGTTGACAAGGAGGCTAAGGGGGTTGTTATGAGAGAACAGTTTCTTAGAGACAACTGGAAAAGACTTGATGAAGAAAACTATGAAATCAAAAGAAGGGATAGGGATGATAAAGCTCCTAACACAGAAGAAATAAGTGATCAACCAAAAAGGAAAAGACTGAAGACAAAGTGACCTTATTTTTTGGCTTTGAACATGTTTATTTAGAAGGAGATGTAAAACTCTTATTTCTTGGAATTATTTACAATTTGATGGTTAAGGGTTCTATTTAAGGTGTAGGCTTTTAGGATTTGGTTTTTATGGTTTGGCTTAAGGTTTAGGTTTTTTTTTTTTTTTTTTTTTCTTTTCTTTTTTTATGGTTTAGGTGTAGGTTTCTAGATTTTGTGTAGAGACACAGTTTAATGGAATGGATGAATTTTTGGTTAAATTTTGGTTAATGGGCAAATGGTGGGTTTTTGGGAAATTGTGACCGAACCAATGCATAGTTGCCTACATACCCCCTTGATAAAAGGATCAAGTCATCACGTAGTTCATTCATGATGATTTTTTTTTTTTTTTTTTTTTGCCTTAATTTTTGCCTAGGTCACCCTTTCGGGTTTTCGATCTAGCAGGCTCTCTCACTCTCTTTTTTTTTTCTAGCTCTCATTTTGCATAGATTGCCCTATCATGTTTTCAAACTATCTTTTTTTTTTTTTTTTTTTTTTTTTTTTATAAATCAAACCTAGGAAGGGAAGCAACATAATTTACAACCACTTCAAACGTGGTACTTCTTTAGTTGGTCCATGTTGGTTGACTCAGTGAAAGGGTTTGCATCTAAGTCCACCAATCTTACTGCTCCCCTAGAGTATATCTACTTAATAATGTATGGGCCTGCCCAATTTTGCTTGAACTTCCTATTTGCATCTTGAACCGAGGCTCGGATTTCTTTCAACACTAAGTTCCGTAACTTCAAATCTCTAGTTCTCACTTTCTTGTCAAAAGCTTTCCCAAGCCTCCTTTGGTAACCTTGAATATGATACAAGGCCTTAAGTCTCTTCTTATCTAGCATGCACAACTAATCGTATCTGTTTTGCAACCAATCTGCTTCAGCAATTTCACTCTCCAGTATTGTCCTTAGTGAACAGACACCCATCTCAATAGGAAGGATTGCTTCCATCCCATACACCAATGAGTAAAGGGTGACTCTTGTGGAAGATCGAATTGATATTCTATACCCCCCAGAGTGCATAGGGCAACTGTAGGTGCCAGTCCTTGTAGTTCTTTATTCTCTTCTTCAAGATTTGCCTTATGTTTTTATTAGCATCCTCAACTGCTCCATTAGTCTGAGGACAGTAAGGTGAAGACTTGTGGTGTTGAATGTTAAACTGTCGTAGTAGCTTCATGAATGTTTCTCCTTTAAAGTGCAACCCATTGTCTGAGATAATTTCATGCAATACCCCGTATCTGCAGATGATATTGGTTTGAATGAACTGAGTGACTTTCTTTGAATTCAAGACTTTTGTATGAAGTAGTTTCTACCTCTTTAGTAAAGTAGTCAATGGCTACGAGTATGAATTCATGGCAATTGGTTGCTATTGGGAGAATCTTCCCAATTATGTCTATTCCCCATGTAGAAAACGGCCAGGGTGGTGTCATGGTATGTAGTGGCATGTGCTTCAGATCTCCATGGACTTGGCATTGAGGACATTTTCGAACATGAAACTCACAGTCGGCTTCCATAGTAGTCCAGTTATAGCCTTGTCTCATTATTCTCCTTGACAACATGTGTGTTGGAAAATCTGGTTTTGTATCTCATACAAAACACACGGCGGAAGCAACAATCATGAATCTATTTCATTCATGATTGATAACATGCAATTTAAGAACAAGATAGTGTACCTTGGTGTGGTGAAATTCAAAACAAAAAATTATAAGTACTTGGGAACCCTTTTAATCTTCACTCCAATTCTACTTTACGCCCAAGAAGTGTGGTCTCTCAATCAGTTTTCAAGGGAGAATAATTGAGTGGCTTCACTCACACATACACACCCTTTCACAATGATATCTCTCTTTACATCTAACTTATTATCTAATTGGGCTGGCCTATTGAGCCTTTCCAATTGGGCTTTAGTGTGTGGCTTGGAGTGGGACAAAAGGGACCAATAAGACACTAACTCTAATAGGCCTTGGGCTTTTCTGTCAACTCTTGACAAGTCCAAAGTTACCATTAATTATATTTAATACCACTATATAAATATAATTGCACCCTAGGCCTTATTAATAAATTATTTCCCAAGACTTTATTATACATGTAACCCCTTCATAAAATATTCGTAGTAATACAAAGTCGTGAATGTAAACTGCCACTTTGAAAATTACTATATCTTAATCCTTGAGTACCCGGTTTAATCCTTTAAGTTATTCATCATATATTTATGAAATTCAATTTCATAAATATATACTTTAGTAATTCCTTACTAAAGTGGTTAGGCCTAACACTCTGAAGAATCAAACCCATTAAACTTATCTCAAGAGAATACTTTATATCTTCATTAAGATATTATTAATTTCATCTTAAGAATATATGTTCCATAAACACTAAATGTGGCTGCCCAACATACTGAGGTTTTGATCGTAACTTTAGATCTCACTCCTGATATATCAAAGCAACCTACACCTCATGATCAGGTCCATTATTCTCTCAGGATTAAGAGTTCATGCAAATAGAAGTCGTGAGATTTATTATTCATTTGACAATTGTTAGAAGAATAATAAATCTCACAGCGGTCCAGTTCAATATGTCTTAACTCTTAAAACATATCAACATACCAACTAGAAGTCTCCACTTCCATGATCAAGACAAATCATCTTAGTTGATATGTTATAGTCTTCGCAAATGAAATACCCAATTTCATCACCAACTACGAACTATAATTCTGAGCTTATAAAGAACTTATGATTTATATCTTCTGTGAGTCTTCACATAAATCACATACTATGCATCTTATGGACTATATGATAATGTCCAAATATTCATGTTATCATTATTTTAGATAATAATAAAACAACTTAATTAATTACAATATTAAGTCATACATAATGTCATACATAGCATCATACAATAGAATTTAAGGGCTCTAATCCTAAAAATGTGTGCATTCATATGTGGCCTATAACTTGACTGATGAACTTTTTTAATTATTTGTTGTGCTTCCTTGGCGGTTACACAAAGGAGACAAATTCCATCATATGATCTTCTGTAAAGCCTTTCACCACAAATAATGTAATTAGTAGACAACCTCCAAATGGTCAATTGGTCATTCTTATCTGCAGATGGTGGGTATGTCCCATCCTTGAGATATTGTAGGATGTCTAAATACCATTCACCTTCTCTATTCCTTTCCTCATCTTCTTCTGTTGTCATGCAGTAGGCTGGTTCTTCTTTTTGTTCCAACATTATTGGTCTAGCTTCATCTTCTTTTGGCCCCTCCATCATGGATGCCATGGTTGCTAAAGCATCTGTAATTTGATTATGCATCCTCAACACATACTAATGTTGGATCTTGCTAAACTTTGATGCCCACTTCTGGAGACATTGATGATAAGGCATTAGCCTTTCTTCTTTGATCTTCCATTTATTCTAAATCTGAGAGATTATTAAGGTTTAGTCTCCATACACCTCCAACTCTTTCACTCTTGGGCCTAAGGCTGCATATAGGCCCATAATTTAAGCTTCATATTCTGTGGCATTGTTAATGGTAGGGAAATTAAGTCTGCTAGAAAATGGAATGTATGCCCCTTTTGGAGAAATTAAGAGAACTCCAATTCCACTTTCGTTTTGATTTGTTGCTCCATCAAAATACATCTTTCATGATTCTACTTCAATCCCCATGATGTCTTCATCCAGAAAGTCTCTTTGGATCTCTTCAGTTTCTTCTAGTGAACAATGGGCTAGGTGATAGGCAATTGCTCTCCCCTTCACAAATTTTTAAGTCACATACTTAATATCAAATTCTTACATGAGCAAAACCCATTTAGCTATCTTCCCATCTTGCATAGGTTTTTCCATTAAGTACTTCAAAGGATCCATTTTTGCAATCAACAAAACCTTGTAAGCAAGCATATAATATCTAAGTTTATGGGTTGCCCATACAAGTGCTACACATGTCTTTTCTAATGGTGAATACTTCTCTTCATAAGGCAACATCTTCTTGCTAATGTAGTAAATTGCATTCTCCTTTCTAGTCTCCTCTAGGTATTGAGCAAGTAAAACCCCCATTGCTGTATCTGTAGTGGAAAGATATAACAACAATAGCTATTTAGGAACTGGTGGGACAAGTATTGGTGGCTTCATTAGATAATTCTTGATCTTTTCAAAGGCTTCTTGGCATTGTTCATTCCATACTAAAGGAACTTCCTTCTTGAGTAGTCAGAAGATTGGTTCACATGTCATGGTGAGTTGAGCTATGAACCTGCTGATGTACTGTATCCTCCCCATAAATCCTCGAATATCCTTTTCAGTTCTTGGTGGCTTCATCTCTATAATTGCCTTGATTTTCTCAGGATCAACTTCTATTCCCCTCTGGCTTACCATAAACCCTAGCAATTTTCTGAATGTAACTCCGAAAGCACACTTCTTTGGATTTAGTCATAACTTATAGAACCGGATTCTCTCAAAGAACTTCCTCAAAGCCGGTATGTGCCCTTCACAGTCTTTGGACTTCACTATCATGTCATCAACATAAACATCTACTTCTTTGTGAATCAAATCATGCAACAAAGTGGTGGTTGCTAGTTGGTAAGTAGCACCGGCATTTTTAAGACCAAATGATATGACCTTGTAGAAGTATGTCCCCTATGGTGTGATAAATGAAGTCTTCTCCATATCTTCTGAAGCCATCTTAATCTGATTGTATCCTGAAAACCCATCCATAAACGATAACAAAGCATGACTTACTGTATTGTCAACTAGTACGTCAATGTGAGGCAAAGGAAAGTCATCTTTTGGATTGGCCTTATTCAGATCTCAAAAATCTACATGCATTTTGACCTTCCCATCCTTCTTTGGTACCGAAACCGCATTGGCTAACCACTCTAGATAGTTGACCACTCTCAGGAATCCTGCATTGTACTATTTTTCTACTTCTTCTTTGATCTTGAGAGTCCACTCTGGCTTCATTCTTCTCAAATTTTGCTTGACTGACTTCATGGTTGGATCTGTTGGAATGCAGTGTTGTACTATATCTGTATCAATCCCAGGCATGTCTTCATATGACCAAGCAAAGACCTCCTTGAACTCTGTCAGCAATGCCACTAATGCATCTTTCTCTAAAGTGGTTAGGGTATTGCCCACTTGGATTATTTTGGGCTCATCATCGATTCCCAGGTTAATGGATTAGGTTTCTTCTTTTATAGGTTCTAGGTATCCATGTTTTAATTCCTTATTATTAAGAGTTTCTTCACCAATTTCAGAAATAAAAACATTTAAAGACAGCAAATAAGCAAAATCAGAAATCATATTAAAAGGGAAAGAGTTTTTAACAAACTTTACAGGCTCAATTGGAAAACTATCACAAACAAATTTAACAGGAATAGAAACACTAGCAGAAATAGACTCAATAGGAACGGAAACAACGTTCTTGGCAGGAATGACTGGCTTAGTGGTCTTGATCTTCTTGGTAAAAGTGATTGACTTGACGGTCTTGATCTTCCTCACAGAGTCCTTCATGGGGTGGGCGGTTCCCTCCCATGCCCAATTCTTCAACTCGGTCATAGCTTCCACAATGGCAAGTGGCTCCTAATAAGCTTCTTCTTCCCTCAACATCAGTACCGAGGGATCTACATCCATATAATCCATATCTTCTTCTTCAACCTCCATGTCTATAGGATTGTCAATCACAAAAGCATCCAGGCGCTCTATGCTATCCATCCATTCATCAAATAGGTCATGCTTGCCTCTGTTACCCGAGTAGGTGGGTTGAGGGAGATGCTCTGACTCACTTTCTTCCGTTCTCCCCTCATTACGTTAAGCATTCTCAAGTGTCATGATTTTGAGACGGTGGACCATCAATTTTTGGTCTAGAGCGACCAGCCTAGCATCTATGTCATCCTCCTTTTTAGTATGTGGGGTTGGTGAACTTGGTTCTAAATCATAATACGACCCCAATTCTGGAACCTCTCTTCCATGCTTGTCATACCTAGGGCTAGACCTTGAAGTAACATTAATGATATCACTCCAATCTGAAGGATGCCCATAGGGATATTCATTATGATACATTTGATTGGCTTATGCATTCTCCTCCTTAGCATTCTTTAACACATTTATCAGCTTGTATTGATCACTATCAGTGTCGCTCCACCTGTTAGCTTCAACATCATTTTCAATATCTTGACCATAGTAGTCCACATCATCATCATATTCTTCATAGAATAGATATGCATCTTCGTCTTCTCTATCACTAGGAGGTTCACCCCAATCATCTCCACTGTACAGGCTATCATAACTTTTGCTATTGTCGTCACTATTGGTGTTGTTGTCATCATCATCATGTCCGCTATCATTGCTACTACTATCACTACTACTATCACTCTTGTCTTCACTTCTATCTTTATTATCACTAAGGGTTATTCCCTCTTCCTCATCTCCATCATTGGCTCTTAGTTCATATGAGCTCTTCAATGTATGCTGGCAGGCCTCCCAATATTCCACTTCTTCTATGTTGCAAATATGATCTCCAAGGAGTGTAATCATGGCATCAAGGTCCATGTAATCAGCCCAATCAGTAGGAACCCAAGTTGCATCTTCCTTCGTCAATTCTAGAACCTTGTTGTTGTAATCAAGTAGTATCTCAAACCCAGGCACCATTGTCTTTGTTATAAGATCAAATCCTAATTCAAGGAATCCCCAATAACATTGACTTTCTCCAGATTTTATGAACTTCCCATTCAATGTAGGAGTGTAGGGTTTCAGAAGTTCTAGAGGACAATGAAGTCCTTTTGCTTTGACTTTGGCTCAAGCCATCTTTCTCACTTCCATCTCTAACAAGTCATCATCAGTGGGCTCATAGCTTAGCCCAAAAGGCAATATGGCAATAGGAATTGCCTGGTCTTAAATAGTTGGCTTCTTCACAGCTCTCCCCGAATTCATCCTAGAAAGGTAGTTCATTCTCCTCATATTGCTACCACATTGTTATTACCATAAAGAGCAAAGCCCATTAGGATATTCTCAAATTTTCTTCTCACTTTTCAAAACCAGGCCTCTCAATCTCAAAGTCATCCAAAGTCAATGGCTCTATCTCAAAATCAATGCCATAAATAGGCTTAGGCACAATCAAAGTATCCTCATAGATGGTCACAATAGCCCCTTCATGGGGAAACCGAACCTTTTGATATAGAGAGGAAGGTACAGCTTCTGTGTCATGGATCCATAGTCGCCCAAGAAGCATATTGAAGCATGAGGCTATATTAAGGACTTGAAAATCCACCTTCTGACCATCAATCCAATGGTAAGCTCTAGTGTTATGGTTCCCAAGACTTCTCTTTTACTGTTGTCGTATGCCCTCACATGTTGATCAGTAGGCACAAAGTCTTCAATGCTTAGACCCAAGCAATTAGCAGTCTTCAAAGGACATACATTCAATGCACTTCCATCATCTATCAAAACCATCGGTATCCCCTTCCCCATGGAATCTACAATGATATGCAACAGGTCGTTGTGGTGCTTCCCTTTCTTGGTCAGATCCTTGTCAGAATAGGAAATAGTGAGTTCCCTATTTATGGACCCAATCATAGCATTCAGATCTTAGGAGGTTATGGTTGTAGGGACTTGAATTTGGTTGAAAAGGTCTACTAGATTTTTTCGATGATTGTATGAGGCCATCAGTAAACCCCATAAGGATATGTTGGCTTATGTCTTCTGCAGTTGCTTAAGGACTTCATCTTCTTCAACAAGCGTCTGCTGGGTGGATCTGTTCAAGCTTCCACTGGGTTGTCGATCTTTAAATGTGGTGGTTTGAAATGTCTCCCCCCTTGTGATGTGGGCAATTTTGGTTGGATCATAAGGGTCGATGTCTTAAGGTTTGAAATGTCTTCCCCCATTTGTGGATGTTTGGTTATTCTCTTAGGGTTTGAAGTGTCTCCCCCCATTTATGGAAGTTGGGTAGTTCTCGAGTTCTGGTATTTCATTCCATATGTCATATCCTATGGTGGTAGTAGATTTCCTATCCATTAATTCTTCCCATGTCATCATGAAGCATTCGAGTAGGTCATAGATCAAGTCAGATAGGTCTTCCTTATTTTCTTCTTTAGTCATCAAGCAATTAATTCTCGATCCTTTCCCAAAGTTGTGATTGGGTAAGGGATTGTTAATGATGCTAGGCCTTGTAGGTGGCACAATCACTTTGTTGTTTATTAGGTCTTGAAAGCTCGAAAATGTGTTGAAAACACAAGAGCTTGTTTAGACCCCCAATTTTAAAGTTACGGCTTGGTTGTTTTTACACTAACTTAATACTAAGTGTGGAATAGTGTAAACACAAGCATACAAGCAAGAGAGCTACTCTAATCCATATTTAAAGCAACACAATAGTAAAATGAAATGAACAAGAGTGGGAAGAAAGATGCAAACACAAATAACACGCCGATGTATTATCAAAGAGGAAACCGAAGAACTTGACGAAAAACCTCTCCACCGCCCTCCAAGCGGTAATCGATCCACTAGACAATCAATTGGGATACATGGGTTAGCAAGAGAATCTCCAAGCCTAATCTACCCGTTGTACCTAAGCCCTCCAAGCTCCTACTCCAACAAGGCTTCTCGGAACCATGTCTTGTCTAGTTCTCCGAATCCCGTAACAAGCTCCATGTTGCATCTGCCATCCTTGGCTTCTTCCAATACTTCCCAGCAGCACCAAACGATCACTTGACACTCTAAACAGGTGTGGTAAGTGTTTGGGCTATCAACCTCTAAATGGTATGGAAATAGAGAGGTAGGAGATGAGGAAATTCCACAAATAAATGTGTAGAGAAATGTTGGTATAACAATCTCTAACTCTCAAGTGTTTTTGCTAGGGTTTTCTCTCAAAGGGTCTTCTTCTCATTTGTGGGTAATATGGGTATATATAGTGTAGGTGCAGAAAGTGTGTATCAGATAGTACAGTCTAGCACAACAGAATGTCTCGCGGGTGTCTCGCGAAAAGGCCTTACCTGCGAGATACTCATGAGACACAGCTGTCTCCATCTGTACTGACTCTTTGCATTCCAACCATGTGCAGGGCACATGCATCTTTTCGCGGGATGCTTAGTCGCGAGATACCCACAAAAACCCTCCTTGCTTCAATTGCGTGAGTCTTCACACTCTCTCTCACTATCACACAACCCTTACAATAAATTCCCATAACAAATACAAGGTACATAAGATTGAATAAAATTACAATCAAATTTGGCTCGGAATGAAAGCCAACAGAATACATATTTGAAAATCACAACTTTACAGGTCTTGAATTGCATGACGAATGGTGAAACAACAGTCAATTTCATGACCAAGGCCTTGATGATAAGCACATCTTATATTCACATTAAACCTTGAGGGCAAGAGGTTTGGAATTGGTCTTGGGTCTAAGGGCTTCAGTAACCCTTTTGCTTTTAACTTGTCATACACTTGGCTCATGGGCATGTATAACTCGTGAAATTCCCTCTTAGGCCTAGGCCCTTGTGGTACTTGCACAGGTGCAATAGGTGCAATCAATTGATAAGGATCATTTTTATGGATGTTGGAAATTTTTGCAGTCTTGGAATTAGATCCTACATTCTTTCTAAACCTTGGAAGGTCATCAGTCTTTATAGTACCATTGTTTATAGCATCCTCAATTTGGGTTCCAATAGCAATTAAAGCTTCAAAATTGGGAAAATATTGTGCAAACAAATACTTGTGGTATACAAGCAGTAAATTCTTTACACCCATGGCTAACTATTGTTCCTCACTCAGCCTACTCATCATCTGTGCAACCTTGGCTCTCTACTTGGTAATGAAAGTAGAGAAGGATTCTTTCGGCTCTTGCTTGCTAGTCTCAAGGTCCCATCTTATGATATCCACTTCCATATTGTACTTGTATTGCTTGTGAAACTCTCGGCAGATATCCTCCCAATTTCTTGCTCTTGCATCATCCAGATTAAGCAACCACCTAAGAGCTACTTCAATCAGTGTGTTTTGGAACATCTGAGCAAGTACTTCCTCGATCATGCCTAAGGGCTACATAGCCCTCATAACATCTTTAGATGGGACTTTGGGCAGCCAGTCCCAACAAATTTGTCCAATATTGGTATCTTGAACTTGGGTGGCAACCTTGCATTGGGGAACAAGGAGAGAGAATCATAGTCCATAAGTTCCTGCATCCTACGAGCTCTTCTAATCATCTCCTCCATTTTATCCATCCTCTCGTTGATGTTCTTCTCACTCTCTATGGTTGGTGGATTGTGATCAATCTTGTCCTCCTTTTGATTACTCTTTGAATTCTGAAACTATTGCATCATACGGTTCATATCTTTCCTCAGCTGAATCTAACTAGCTACCATGGTGTTGAGTAGCTCTTGGGTGTTCATGGGTTCCTCTGTGTTTGGGTGTTCTCCCTCTTTCGCAATGCTAGGAGCTTCAAACTTCTTATGGCTTAGACTGTCTTGGAGGTCTAAGATAGGGTTGTGATGTTGCAACAATGGAGCTTCTTCTATGCTTGAAGGCTTCAATATTGTGATGGGAGTGATAGGCTTGGAACTAGAGCTACTGGCTTGAGTGTCAGGCTTAGGTTCTCTTTGTAGCCTTCCTTCAGATCTTGACCAAATTCTCCCCTAATGACAGGTTTGGTCGGGTTAATCAAAGCTAAGACCCCATCCATATCCATCAATCAATCAAAATAAACACTCACAACATGCAATGAAATTTTAACCGGGACTGACCTAAGGATAGGTTCTAGGTCATTACGTTGTAGGGTAGGTTTGTTGTTTCATTATTTCCCATAGCTAGGACTTTACACCTCCCAACTTGTAATGTAATGAACATTGTGTTGGTCCGAATGGCATGGTTTGTCCATTACAGTCAACAGGAAATGATCCAGTGACTTTGGGCAATGAGTTGGTGAGTTTGCCACTAGATACCCGAATCTAATGAAGACTGGTGATCCATGGTTACTACCACCACAAAATTGTTGAAAAGGAGTGCATACACTATTGTTTGGATGGCACACATTATGACAGTTAAGGACAACTTTTAACAAACAATACAAAAAACAAATATCATACAACAAAAATATTATACAACATCCCATCAAACATAAATAAACAAACAAACAACTATATCATGCAAGACTATGCAAAACAAGGGTACATATATATTTGGTCACTTAAGTCTGATACGAAGGTTAACCCTTGACGTCCCCAGTGGAGTCGCCATTGTAAGAGACCTCGAAAGTTACCTCTCAAAAAAGAAAGATTTTTGGAGTGCTTTTTAGGGCACCTCTCTTTTTGGGTAAGTGTTATGGAGTCGCCACTTATTTTTTTATACAAAAAAAGAAAAATAAAAAAATAAATACATAACTGAATTATTCTCTTCATTGATTGAATAAAAATACATGTTTGAACAATTGAAAAATTACATGGCTTTGGGTCCAAGTTACAAACTACCAAATAATTACATGGTTTTTTGTCCTAATTACATTTTACCCAAAATAAAAATAAAGACAAGGCTAGATCTACTTATCCAAAGACCTAAATCTGGAGGCTAGGTTACGGAATGGGAAGGTGTTAGGCATCCATTCTGCCCAAACAGAGTCTGGTCTTTAGACTCATGTGACCAATGTACCTTTCTATGCATGTCATGAATGATATGTTGAACATGTGAAAAAAAAATTAAATCACACAAATTTATTTATGAATGAAGACTCTTCTTTTGAAAATAATCAAATCTGTTTTGGTTGGTAAAAAAAAAAATTTTTGATTTTGATTTGTCAAAATACTAGATTTGTTTTGTAGTATGTAAGAAAAGTGGTTTTGGGAGATAAAAATTCAAATATGTGTTTATTACATAAAATAAAGTCTTTTGATTTGAAAAATATTAGATCTTTTTTTAAGAACTAAAAAATGGTTTTTGATAACAGAAAAATCAAATCTATTTTTATATGTTTTAAAAGAATGAAAAAGATTTTTTAAGAATAAAGTTTCACTCATAATTTAAATTTATGCAACATGAATTAAATATAACAAACACAAACACAATCATGTTTAATCTTTTTCTTTATTTCAAAAATCTACATATGTTAAAGAAAAATCAGATCTATATCTAAGAAAGATACAAATCAGTTTTTTATTTAAGAAAAATTCAGATTTGCATCTAATGAAGATGTAGGTCTGTTTTTGGATTAAGAAAAATTCAGATCTACATCTAAGAAAGATGCATATCTGTTTTTGGTTTAAGAAAAAGAATTATTCATATGCAGATTATTGGAATTATGAAAAAGATCATAACAATTGTATAAAAATCAAGATCATGCTTTAAAAAAACAATAAATAATAATTCATGGATAAAGAAAAACATTTGTCATCATAAACAAGAAGCATAAAAAGAAAAGATAGGTTGCATTAGCACTCCTTGTTCTTAAGAGGATGTTTTAGGGTTCAAAGAAACTTATTCGGTTATCTTTGAAACCAAAAAACCCTAATTTTAGCAGCAAAATTCAGAGAGGATCAGTAAATATCAGCAATTTGAAAGCCTCAAAACATATGCCTCTCTAAGCATTAAAAAAAAGGTGCTGAATTATGAGACACAGCCTCTATTTATAGAGGTCAAAAGACTCTAAAAAATAGTGTCAATGTGTAGAACGCGAATAAGGACTCATCCTTTTGTGAAAAGATCGAAAAGGGTGTGTCTTATCGTCACCCGAAGGGCGTTGGGCCAAAGCCCAAAAGGGGGAAATTTGGCCCTTTTAAAGTGCTGAATGGGCTCTTGGGCACCAAACGTTCTTCCGTGTTCGGGTGCATTTTAGACTCTCCTTCTAGGTTTTTTTGATCCGATCTCCACACCTAGACGTGTTTTCATCCTTAGTCTATGATTTTTTTATCTCTTTTTTGGATAATTCAGGCTTTTTCAGGAACAATTATTTTGTAGATAAATACCCTAAAATAAATTTTGAAAAAGTTTAGATTATCCACAATTTTATTGTTATCCAATCATCCCTTTTATTCCTTTGCATGCATCCCTATTTTAAACACTAATTATCAACCAATCACAAAATGATTTAATTAATTTTAATTGCTTAACCAATCAAAATTAATTTAAATTGATCATGTGTGATCGACTCTACCTAGACACAATGCATGTTGACCGTGCAACTTGATCATGCAATATCTTTCGATCCGATGGTCCAATTTGGAAACCGAACACACCATTATGACCGTTAGAATCTCAAGATCATTTTTATGATATGTCATGAATGAATTAATACATGTTATGCAAAGACAAATTGATGCATGTAATGCAATCATGATTTTTGGGGTAAATGGATGGTCATTCAAGTCATTCTCATTAATTAAATCATGGGTGTAAAATTAAGTGTCGACAATAACATGGAAAGTAAAGAAGACATGAGAAGTAAGTGGAAAACCCTTTTGAAAGGGATGAAAAACCACAGGTGAGCAAGGGAAATGGCCCTTGCTCTTTTCTGTTTTCTATTATGTAAAGAAAAATGAAGGTTTTTGTACAATGGTGATGTTCCTTCCCAAAGGATACCTTTCTCGCTACCTTACTTTCCCACCCAAACTTTCTAGTTTTTCACTTAGTTTCTCTCTCTTGGTTCTTGCCCTAATGGTTCAACAACATGTTCCTCTTATAGTGTAAGGAATGCTACCAAGTACATAAGGATAGGTGTCAAACCGTGATTCCTCCATTTGAATCTTGAAACACAGCTACTGTACTATGTAATGGCTGGAAGAAAGATAAAACATGCCAATGTCAAGGTAGTGGGATTGAGGGTAGCTCTGCTACTACATGGGGAGCAAACCTTGGACAAGGAAAGGGACATCAAGGATATTAGGAGTGATACATGTGTCTTTAACAGTCATGTCTTTAATGATGGTCCAACATAAGCCTAGGCAATATGGGGTGTTCTATAGCATTTGACTATGGGGCGTTTCTATCTCCCTTTTGTGCAAGTGTTGGTTGTCCATGGTAGGTGCAAATCTTACTTTTTCCCAAGATAGTCACACCATTGGCACAAGCCAAAGATCCCTTCTTCAACCATCGTTCCTTTTCCTTTGCTCACAACTGTTCCATGTACGGCCTAGATCCAGCCATGCCAGCATTCTCACATGCCTTGGCTGGTGTAATGTATAGGTTTGGATAATTTTTTTTTATGCATCTAGAACAACAAGGTGAATATTTGACCAACATAACAAAAGTCCCCCTGACATACCCACCCCACCCACTTCTTCAAAATTCTCAAAAGATCATCTATGTGTCCAGTATTTGCATTTACCTTCCTTTTTCTTTGTTTCCATTAAAAACATAATGGATGGGCATTGCCTAGACCCCTGCAATTCCATGCCAAAATCCTCATGCTTGCTACAAAGGCCTTTCATAGGCCACCTCCGATAGCCCCAAGTTGGACAAAAGTTGCAGAATTTAGGAAAACATTGAGCTTGCTTGTTGCTGTTGAGAGTGTGGTATGGTCTAAATGAAGTTTGGTTCCCTATGTTGGCTAGAATTGTCTGGGATTCTGATTCTAATTATAAACTCATTATTTTCAATGCCAATGTGTTGTAAAGATTCCACTACATTGGACACTGCCTCTGCTTGGTTATAAAATTCCCCTTGAGTTTCAATACTAGAAATCCCCTAGTGATGGTTGATTCTTCTTCGGCATGGACTACTTGTAGCTTGTACTTCATCACATCTTTGCCGTTTGGGTGAAGACTTTTTTGCAATTGGCATTGCAGCTTATTGAAGGACAACTTGGGGTCGTACAATATGATATCTATGCTTGTTTGTTGGGTTCCCAAATTAAAGTCCGTGTTACAAGTTTACTGGTTGACCAGAGCGGCTTCAAAATGATTCCTAAGATCATTTGACTGCCTAATGGAGAGGCCATGTAGCTGCATGAACCTTTGTGCTAGCCCTTGAAAGTAATTTAAAAGGAAGGCAGGGCTTCGGGTTTTGCAGCAAAGGGAAAGAAAGAATAATACTGCTAGTTATGGAGTGATCTCCCAGATGTGAGTGCTAAACTCCAGGTTGCCCACAATGCTGTTTGTATGCTGGCAAGTAAGGTTATAGGACGTGCTTGTGTTCTTATATTGAGCCTCCTTAGGAATCATTCTAGTGAGAGTAGCCCCAGTAACTTGTAAATCCTCATTGTCAAAAGCTGTTCCACTACTTTCTCCTGTTTGAAAGTTTGAAATTTTTTATTCTTTTGGTGAAGTCTCAGCCATGGTGACTTCAGGGCTTTCTGCAAAAATCTTCCTAAAGTCAAAACTTGAGAACTCTTCTCTTATAAACCTTGGATAGCTTGAGTAGGACGCCTCCTAATCCATGAAGACTAGCTCTGTATTAGTCAACCCACAAAAACCTTCTTTTTCTTCCAGCAATCAAATATTTAAGCCTTTAGGAGGATCCCATGATTGGTTTTTTCTATTATTGGTTTGATATGAGGTTAGTTGGGTTGTATTATTTAAGGTAGCATTTGGAGGGTCATTCTCATCATCAATATCAGCAAGGAAAATTGTTTCCCAAAGGCTGTCATTTGTGGGACTCTTAAGGATTTTGAGCATCCAGGCTACTTAGGTCTCTTACCATGAACCTATCAAAACTCACAAGACCAAGCGTAGTCCTCTGACTTCGAAAATGGTTCCTAATATTTTCACCTAGAAAAGGTTGATTGTTGTTTTGGAGTGGCTAATTTTTGGGTTGTTAATGACAGTTGGTTTGATGTTGGTTGTTTGGTGGTTGAGGAACACTAGGTTGTTGGTTGTTAGGGAGGTCTACTGGGCTAGGTTGTGACTTAGCTTCGTATCTGACTCGAGTTGTTCTTCTGCTAGGATGGCATTTGAAAGCTCTTATGTCATTAGTGTACATGACTTTGGTGATGTCCAGGGCAAACTCAATAGGGTAGCGAGATCGTGTGCAATGTGCTTGATCTTTAAGTAGCTCTTCCACATCCATCAAGTCCATATGACATTGGCTATGAGAATGTCCAATCAAACCACATTTTTTGCAGAATTGGCCATCATCACGCTTTAGAATGAACCTAGCAACTAGAAGGAACCATGGATCAATTCTCACTAGCAATCTTAAGAAACAGATGTTTCAAGGGAAGGTGGGCTGCCAATCCATAGAAACATATTTTCCAATTAAATCACCCATAAAATGTGCCAATTCAGTGTCATGATACTCCAATGGTTGATTGTGCACTTGAACCCAAGTTGTAAATAAATTTAGCTGGATTCGATTTAGAGCTAGATTAGGAGTCCACTGCTCCACTACAAACAAAGCAACATCAACGGACCAAGGTCCTTCATGGAGGATATATTCCTAGTTTGTTGGATATTCAAAGTGGATAATGTAGAAACTCTTTTGTCTGCCTACTATTCAAATGCTACCTCTAAGTCTCCAGTCAAAGTTTAGAATGGACTGAATTCTTCCTACAAAGAAACGAATTCTGTTAAGAAGATATCCCACCAAACATTGCCTCCAAAAAGCTCTATTCCTCTCTAGGGAATCTCTATCTACTTGAATGACAAGTCCCCTGAGAAATATGGTATTGGTAAGGATGTCATCATTGTTGAGGTTTTGTGTGTCACCCATTTCTTCATCATCTTGCTAAGCTTCAGAGTTGTTGCTATCACTCCATTCGATTTCTCTGTTGTTCTGACTTGGCTCTATAGTAGAGGTGATCGGATTAGTAATGGGCAGGGGTGTAGGGTTTTTCCTTTACTGAGTTAAGGTGACTAGATTAGGGGATAGATTTTTGGGGTGGTATGTAGGGTGAGTTGTTTGTTAGGGATTTAAAGGTTTTATCCAATTGTTTGTAATCCAGTGTATGCTGTTATTCAGGATGTTCAGAGATGGGTGAAGCTTTGAAGTATTTTGTGGGATGAAAATCGTCTATATGAGGGTGGTGGAATGATTGCTTTTGAAATTTCATTGGTTATTTCAACAGTGGATCAGTAAAGTTTGCCTGACTAGTGGGATAAGAGTAAAACAGCTGGGTTAGGGAGCAAGGATCGCAATTATGCATGTGTGGAGAAAGAGACACTATACCCAGTTTGATTAGCTATCAAAATGGATGTTTGAGTTCCTCATACACAGCCATCTTTAGGTTTCGAGAGTTTAAAGGGTAATGATTAAGAGGGAGATCTCACCTGGAGTAGGCGTGGGTTTAAAGCCGCTTGAAAAGGGGAGAAAAATAGTAGGTAAATAGAATCTATAAATTTGGGTTTTGTCTGTAGAGATTATCCAAATCACTCTGGGCCAAAAGCAAAGCACAAAAGGTGATGATGGACATTTGAATACACGAGCTCAAAGAAGTAAAAAAGTTTTTAGGGTTTGTGATAAGAACTACAGCTGAAAAAGGGGTTTTAGGGTTTTGGATTGCAATGATTATCAATTGGGTGGATTAAGAATGTATATTTGTCAATAAGTTTGCAATAAATAGACCTTTTATACGTAGATCTATAATATTTTACTAAAAAAAGTTTTAACATTCATTGTACTCTACTTTAGAAAATGACTAAATTCAAAATGCAAACTCTTTTGTATTTTCTGACTTTGACAAAAAAATTAAATTAACTTCCAACTCATCATTTAGCATTTAACACTCTTCTTCACTCTTCATTGTATCAAGACATTTATCAAGTACCACATTAGAGATAAGGACTAATTAAAATTTAAAAGATAAGAACTCTTCATTTTCTTGGGTTCATTATTTCAAAACTTTCCTCTCTCTACAAAGCACAAAAATTCATCAATAGTGTTTCCATTCATCATTTTCACCTGTTGCACTTCTGCTACTTTTTATATACTTACCCATAGTCTTTCATCTTCATGGCGAATCTCAAGGTATTTTCCACCTTTTATTTTATTCTCTCCTTATTCTTAGTTTTGTCATCTACTTGAATATCAAATAAGTATTTCAATATTTACTATAACAAGTTGGACCGAACTGTTTGCGTTGCCTTCGAATCACAGGTGTTTTATTATTTTCTCATACACAAAAGCATGAAATGGTAGGTTCATTATAATCATAAAAAAGACCATAAGTTAAGATATTGACAAAAAATTGAAATACTGCTTTCATAGATTCTAATATCATTTGTCCCTTTTGAAAATCTAAACTATTTATAGGATTCTAGCCACAAAAACTCAACATATAATTTATGATGCAAAAATAAGTTTGGTATCCCATATGGTAGAAACTAGAGAGGACTAAGTAAACTTTTTGTTAGATGCACACCAAATTTTTTTTTTTAAGCCTTTTGTAGTATTTTATGGCTTGGCTTAAAGCAGAATTTCATTAGCAAAATCAATTGTATGTTCATTCAATCAAATCCATGAGCAAAAAGGGTCTGTCATATGTGATATTTTTACTGTAAATGTTATTTCACTCTATTTTTTTATTATGTATGTACTTCTTTTCTTAATTTTTAGTTCTTGATTTATATTTTTTTTTTTAAATATTGTGTCTAATAATGTTCTTATTTTACTTATTAAAGCAAATTTATGTTTATTTTGATGTTCATTTCTATGAATCATGTTCAAGCTTTCCCAGCTTACTCAATTTCAATTGATGTAGATAGTGATGATCATAATCCTATAAAAACCAAGTTTATTATTTTAGCTTGAGACCAACATAATTTAATTATACTTTTATGCAAAACTTAAGACTGGCATACTTTTAGGAAAAGTTTTCCTATGCATCGCACATGTTTCTAACTAGTTATTTTAATAGTTCAAGAAATATAGCATTATATTAAAGATTATCAAGTGTTTGTGACTCCATAATTATTTGCCTTCTATATCCATGGTAATGAAGCCTTAGCCTTTAGTTGAATTTGTCAAAAGCTATGTAACTTAATTAGCACCTCCTTATACATATTGTAACTATCTAAAAAACAAAAACCATTCTTTGGCCGACGAAAATTGCTATTTTGTATCTTGATGGTGAAAGCCGTGATCTTAACTCAAGTTAAGAGCATATTATGATGTCGATTTCAGGCTAGATTAGTTTTGGAAATTTCAAAATAAAACTTTATAAATAAATAAATAAATATATATATATGACCATTTTTGCCATGTAAATTTGTTTGTTCAAAAAATGGGATTGTTATGCTTATGAAATATGATGTCTACAACATACATATGGGTATATTTATGACTTAAATTACATCTTTTACTATATTCCAATTAGGTTGAAAGAACAACTATATGTGTCTTAAATTATCTCTTTTACTATATTCCAATTATAGTACGTAATACATATGATCAAAAAAAATTTTATGATATTATAAATAAATAAAAACTAATTTAGCATTTAATATTTTTTTTTCCAATTTTTAACTATATCGTCAGGAAAGATATATAACTAATGAATGAAGAGATGATGTTTAATATATTTCTTCCGTCACTTAACCAAATAAATTACAAAAGTATTTTGTTTCAAAAAAAAATTACAAAAGTATTTACTGTCTCATTTTCTTATAATTTTAAAATTATTTTGTTTTATTCATTTAAATTTGATATACATATAGAGTATATTATTTAATAATATGATCTATTCATTCAAATTGCACGAAAAAAATTTCAAGATCTTTATGAAATGATTTTTAATATAAAAAATAAAATATGGTTCTAAAAATTTAGATTTTTATAACTTTATTATATTTGTAAAAAGACAAACTTTATTATAGTATATAATGATATATCTTAACAAAATAAATTATTATTATTGTCAATAAAATATTAAAGTTCAAACAAGTTGAAATATTTTTATACATATATAAAAGGAGAAATGTTTTATATGTTTTCTATATATAAAAAAAGGTTTATCTTTTAGAATAATTTTATCTTGTAAAGGAAATTGGATTTTTTTAATCTTTCTCTCTCTCATATAATTTCTTACAAAATATGCAATATAGTAATAAATAATATTAGTCACATAGGTTCAAATCTAAAGTAGAACAAATTCTCCAAAAAAAAAAAAAATATATATATATATATATATATAAAATCAGAAGTAGAGCATGTGGCAAGCTTGTGTGGAAAGTGTTCACCTTAGATCAACCACAAGCTGGGGCACGCAGGCACATTGTAAACACACGCACACCTACATAAAGATCTAAACAAACACGAGCCCACATGCATTTAGTCAAGTCAATGTCATATTATTATCAACAGCAATCAATTTCTATACTTTCTGTTAAAAAATAAAACAAAACAATAATTATTAGATACAAAATGTTAATGTCTACAATATTATTACAATAAATTTTAAGTAGTAGATTATTATTAGCTTTAAATGATAAGTAAAAGAGTAATTTTAATAATAGGTTTAAATTACAACTAATAACAACTTCTAAAATTTATTATGAAAGTGTTGTGAATATAGTATCTCTCTTATTAAATTGTAAGAATTAAGCATATAAGAAGCTTGTTAGCCGCATCATCATCAACTTTTGCGGTTAGAGCAATTAGCAAAAATACCTCCTCCCTATCTAATTTTGGATATATATATATATATATATATATATATATATATATATATATATTTACAAAGTTTCAAATAAAATTAACTTACACTTGTGCCTGTGAACAACTATAGTCTATTGTTATTATAAAATTTATTCCAGGTATTCTATAAAGTATTCTTGCAATATGTATGCTCAACACATCTATTGGATTTAACATCTAACGGTTTCCACACTATTTCACGTTAAGAATAAAATGTGGATATTTGATGGTTATATGAACATTTCACATCCGAAAGTTGCGGAACAATAGTTGGCCTTCTTTTAGCTTTTTACCATGCTTACTCAAATTACAGACGTATTTTGTGTTTTTTTTTTTTTTAAATAAATTATAGACCAAATTTTCTTATATTCAATAGTTACAAGGAATAGAATGAGATTTAAATACTAAATATGTCAATTGAAAATACCAAAATGTGTCATCCAACTAAACTATATGGCTCTTGACAATTGCGGGACCAATTTAAATGCTCCAAAATTAGCTCTTCCTACATTATGACTCCAAAGTCCAAACTGTAGGAAAAAATTGGTCTTTACCCTTTTTAAAAAAACAATCCAGTATTTTGCCCTCTTTCCCAAAAATAATTAGGAAAATGCCCTTCTTTTAAAACTCGATTTTCTCAAAATCAAGTTAAGCCCTATAGTGGTGTTTTTAAGGAGCTTATAGCGACGTTTTAAGGACCTATAGTGGTGTTTTGTAACTCAATCTCCATAAAGTCGAGTTATAGGTAAAAAAAAAAGAAGAAAAAAAAGTGCATGTAACTCGACTTCATGGAAATCGAGTTACAAAACGCCACTATACATCCTTAAAACGGTTCTATAGACTCCTTAAAACGCCACTATAGAGCTCCAAGAAATTTTTTTTTTTTTTTTTATAACTCGATTTTAAGAAAATCGAGTTTTAAAATATGAGCATTTCCCTAATTAGTTTGGGAAATAGGGGGCAAAATGCCGAATTTTTTTTTTTTTTGAAATGGGCATTTACCCATTTTCTCCCCAAACTGCATACTAACTATATGTGTGTACTAACTATAGTAACCATTTTCTCCCCATTTGCCTAGCCACCACTTGTGTGTGTACTATATGTTAGAGATATATTAGCCCATTAGCATAGGCCCAAGCCCAATTCTACTTTGTATGCAAGTCAAGTCTCCTACTTGTAATAGAAGTCTATTAGTTTAGGGTTTAGTTTACTATATATACACATGTTATGATTCATTGTAACACAGGATTTGTATTACACTATAATATATTATTGATGTAGCCCTTTAGGGTTTCCTCCGTAGATGTAGACTGTTAGGCTGAACCACGTAACCCTCATGTGTTATTGTGTTCTATACTTTATACTTTCGCTTCCACATCCATATTAGCATATTCAACATGGTGTATCAATGCTAATATTTAACATAGTATCAAAGCCACCCTCTTGTGGCCATGGTTTTCTATCCTTACAATATATTTAAGAGCAATCTTTGTCTTCCTTGGTGTTTTTTCACTACGTACATCTTCTTTGGCTTCCTACTGCTACCGTCAAAACTCTCCGGTATAGTCATGCCACCGTTAGAAGTCGCATCAACACTACAAGACCATTGCCTTCCACAAACTACAGTTACGGAGCCAAATTTCATTCAAGGGATCTTCTCAACCTTATCAAATCTTAAGATTTTATCAAGCTTTTATCTTGAGTTTGAGAGGGGGTGTTAGAGATATATTAGCCTATTAGCATAGGCCCAAATCTAATTCTACAACCAAGTCTCCTACTTATACTAGAAATCTATTAATCTAGGGTTTATCTACTATATATACACATGTTATGGTTATTTGTACTACACTATAATATATTATTGATGTAACTCTTTAGGGTTTCCTCCGTGGATGTAGGCCGTTAGGCTGAACCACATAACTCTCATGTGTTATTGTGTTCTATATTTTATACTTTCGCTTCCGCATCCATATTAGCATATTCAACCTGGTATATCAATGCTAATATTTAACACTATAAAACTAGTAAGGTCAACAATTCCATGTACATACTGTGCCTTCACTTAGTTTAAATTGGAGTGGGCCATTATTATTACGTCATGCTAGCTGGTCTTTCTTTTTTCCCTTTGCATTTGTAAAAAAATTAGTACAACAACCTTGGATTGTATGCTACAACTTTGATGTATTAAGCTGTATATAGTGGAGTAAAAAATAGTGAGTCCATATATGTGGAAGGGATAAACTGAAAAAGTTGTGGTAATTGTTGTGGTCTTAGAATATTTATTATTATTATCTTTTTTTATGAGAGGTCATGCTGTTTTTAATTCTGGAGAGTTTGAGTGGCTTTCTTGTCTCTGCAATTTTTAAGACGTATTATTGGCATGGACCTTCATTAAGTAATCTCAAAATATTTATTTATCCTTTCAAAAAACACAATTATTTATCTTATCTATATGCATTATGTAACTATTTTTCCCATTTAGAAGTGTAACGACTTTTTCACTGCAAGCAATTTGATTATGACACTATGAACTCCAACTTTGGATTAAAAAACACAAAAGATTATGATACTATTTCCAGTCCTTAATTAACTACTGCATGACCCTTGCAATCATCCCGCGCCCATCATTCATAATACATATATTTTTTATATTCTTGTAATCATCCCATGCCCCGCCATAATGTTTGATATTGAAAAGGATCAGATTCCATTTTAAATTCATCAATTTCATTAGCATATTAAATATAAAAAAATTTGAATGTATACTTAATGCTAAGTCACTTAAAATTTTATATTGACACTGTCCACGTCCACTATTAGATTCATAAAATCAAATTTTGCGATAAAACGAACTCCTTCACTGAAAATGTAAAGGATTTTGTTCCTATTCGATCTATGGTACCTTTGTTCTTTTTTTTTTTTTCTTTTTTTTTTTTTTTTGCTGTAATTCTATAGGGCCATCTTTTTTTCGTTTATTTTTTTGAGAAACAATAATAGTGCCTTATTTGGTCCACTAGTGTTAAAAAATGTGCAATTCATTCTAGCTCTATAACAAGAGACGTGAACCATGCTTCTTTTCCATGTACATCCCACGCAGTTAAACACGATAAAGCTAACTTTCACATCTAATATTATATCATTTTCAAATTCTTCCCTATAAATATGATAAATTCCTCTCAGAATATCATCGATATATAGAAGAATCTCGGAAGAGTTATTGATTTGTGAACGTGTAAGTGTCTGCGAGAGAGAAGATGGATGCAAATGTGGTTAAAAAATGGTCTTCTTCCAATGAAATAATCGGTACAGTTCAGGCATCCCTAAGGCTGCTATTGATGGCAGTGTTTTTGGGGTCTCTTCTGATGTGGATCATGGCGCCTACAAACACCTATAAGCAAAGTTGGTTGCCGAGTATCCTAGCAAAGCTTAACTCAACATATTTCGAGCCCAAACAAGGTTGTTCCATTTGCATTAGTCTTTTCTCTTTCGTTGCTTTTGTGTTCATGTTGTATATAATGTTGTTTTCTCAAATCATTTATTTATACCCTTCATGTGTTACAGGTGCAAGACTTCTGATTTACACTCTTCCCATTCTATTTGTTGCTGCCATGGGCTGTTTCTACCTCCATATGGGAAAGAAATTGAAAAATGATAAAATGGCAAGGTAGTTTATAGCTTTCTATGTACATTTTATAGACTAAATTATTAAATTTACTATTTTTAACCGTTTAAACTTTGAGGACAGTTGATGTTTTTTCAACTACTTTTTTTTTAATACCACTAATAATCAATTTCATTTCTTATGTAATCAAATATTTTTTACAAGAATGAAAACTCGGATCTTACCTTTTTTAACAGCAGTTGCAGAAATCCTCGGTTTGCCTCGTGGAAAAAGCCGGTGCTTATAAAAGGCCCTCTGGGGATTGTTTCCAGAGTAGGGCTAGCTTTTCTCATCATGTTCATTGCACTGTTAGCATGGACTTTTGCAACTTACATTAGCAATTATTTTGCTAAAATCAACCCAAATTCAGCAGCAGCACAAGGCGAAAAAGTGTAAGAATTTCTTAACAAATTATCAAATCCAATGCTAGATCGAACTCTCATTTCAAACGATATCATCATCCTAAAAAGTTGAATTAATAATTTAATAAAATGTTAAAGCTAGTTGGTGCTTTTGGTGGCAGATGGCAATCTAAACTGGATTCTGCAGCCTTAACCCTAGGCCTCGTTGGGAACATATGTTTAGCATTTCTGTTTTTCCCGGTGACTCGCGGTTCATCTTTGCTGCCACTCTTTGGCCTCACCTCTGAGAACAGTATCAAGTACCATATATGGCTTGGAAACATCACCATGACTCTCTTCACAACTCATGGTATTTGTTTCATCATCTATTGGGCCGTTACCAATGAACTCTCCCAGGTAATTAAGAATTTATATTTTCGGAACCAACTTCAATTTATTCATGAAGCATTCTTGTATCTCTTTTTTTTTTTTTTTTTAATTATTAAAGATATACACTTCTTTTATGGAGTGTTTGGAAATTTTGAAAGAGATGAGAGTAGAGGGTATGAAATTGAAGGAGCTGATATTTTTTGAACCACATAAACATCCTTTTTTTTTTTTTTAAAGACATAAAAGTCTAGTTGAAAGAAAGGAATCCTCCTATACTCCTATATAATATAGATAAAGGGTCATGTTAACGAGAGACCTTAGAAAAATTGTTAATAAACTATATTAGAAAAGTTTTGACACAATTTTAATAGGAAATATAAAAAGTTGTCAACAACATTAATTGTTTTATCATTTTTCAATAAAATATTTTTTAAAATAGTTCTTAAATTAATGCTCTTAGGATATTCGTTAACATTTTTCATATATAAATTATAGAATCATAATGACAAAACTGACAAATTAAAATTTTTTAATTGAAGGAAAATCTCTTTCCCTCCAATTTTGCTCAATTTTCTTTATATATATATAACCACCAAACAAAGTGACGAAATCATTCTATCTCATTCCCTCAAGTCTCTTCTCTAGTTCTCTTCCCCCTCCAACCTTTAAGAAAGGTGTCAACTTTTTTTCCTTTTTTCTTTTTGATAAAAATAGGAAAAGGGCGTTCGATGGGAAAATTAGGTTATCCTGTTAAGGGCTCTTAACAAGAAAGGGGCAATCTTTCTACTCTTTTGCCAAATCTTTTTTCAAATCTTAGACAAAGAATTTACTCTTTTCCAATTATTTTTGAGTTTGATAGAAATAAAGAATCATAGGAACGCTCTTTTTGGGATGGAGGGAGAATAATGGTTTTAAGAAACTAAAAGCTGTCATGGTTTGGTATGGATATAGAGGAAAATTACTATTTCTCTTTATTTTCTTTCTTTTCTTTTTTTTTTCTTTTTTTTTTTTAAGTATACTTTCTATGTACATACAATGTACATACTTTCACCTTAGGTGTTCACAATTTTTTTAAAAAGTCCATATTTATCATATGATGACATATTATGTGAAAGTGTATTCCCATTTTTGGAGAGATACTTGTAATCTGTAAATGAACTAAGTTTTTTAATAAATAACTTGAGTTTAGCTCAAGAAAATACTTGTTTATATTTGTTTGTTTAGCAAACAATCTAAACTCAAATCCAAGTTTATGCTCGACTATTAAATGAGCTAAACTCAAATATTATAATATGTTCGTGAACAAGCTTGTGATTAGAGTTTCAATTTAGCTATATATAATACAATATCTTTATTATAAATTTGTTCAAAAATATACTAATATAGACTTGAAATTAGATTATATAAATTTGTAAATAGATTCATATGATATCAAACCTTTTTTTTTTCTTTTTTTTGCTATTTAATGATAGTAAAAGCAGTACATTCATAATAAATTCTAATAAATTTGTGAAACACCAAATATTTTAGTTATAATTTTACTATATATAAGAACTAAATAACTTAATCAAGTAGTTTATAAACAAATTCGAATTTGATTGATAAGAAAATGCACCAAACCTAAATTTAAAATCTAGTTTGATAAAGAACTAAAACTTAGCTCATATTTAGAAGAAAATTAAATGAATAACATTGAACTTCTAATGTACAAGTATACAACTCGACTTGACTTGTTTACTGCCATACTTACCTGCAAATTATTTTTGTTATCTAATTGCGAATGTTTTTTTTTTTTTTCTTTTTGGTTGAGGGATTGTGAGTGTAATTATACAACAAGAATATATAACCCCATGTCAAAACCATAATCTTCCTATTAACTTAAAAGACTATTAGCACTAGAAGTAACCAAAATAGAAAAAGTGTCAATGTTTGTAGGAGATTTACGTGTAGGTATGATTTTGTTCAGTAAAGAGATCATGAACCGAAAGTAGCAGATACAGAATATAAAAATTGTGGTGTTCACTTCACATCACATGGAAATCGTGGTGCTCTCCTCCGGTAGTGGTTGGACCCACTCGTCAAGTTCTGTGGTTGTACTCCTATGTAGATTACTGGGTATGCAGAGAGAAGTTTGTGACTATTTCAAAGTTTGAGAAGGTTGAATTTATGTTGATCACTAAAAGAGGTTCATCGTAAATGGAACTAAATTGACTTCATGGTTAGGAGAGAGAGGAGTGGCACACTTTCTTGTAGGACCCTGTCCCTCAGCCTCAAAAAGATAGTGAGTGCGGTATTACTAATTCGTGTACGTACGGTAGAGAGTTACTTTTTTTGTACCTTGTCGGTTGTTCTTTACGCGGGACTTTATTTGGAGGTGGATTTTCACTAACATTTTTAGAAATGAAAACTAGATAGTTAACGAACTAGAAATGAGAAATGTTTCTATCCAAAGGAAAATGTTTTTATCCGAACTTCAAACTTCTCTTATATCTTTTTATTAGATATGAGTTTTAAAAATCTAATAATTGAATTATATATTTTTATTATATTCTCTATACTTGTAAAATTTCACAAAAATCAAATATTAATAGCTAATTATCAATTAAATATTTAAATTTTAAACTTGATTCTCAAAAAAAAAATTGTTTAAATTTTAAACTTTTATGGTCTAAAATTATGCATAAAAAATGTGTTTATTAATTGAATAGTAAATAATATCTAATTTGAAAGAAATTTGATATATATATTAAGAACATAAAAAAACATAATATTTAAAAGTTAAATTTTTAAAATTCACATCTAATAAAAAGACATAAAAAAAATCTAAAATATTTGTCTCAAAATTAGTTTCAAGAGAAACCTTTTATATGTAAATATATATATATATATATATATATATATATATATATATATATATATATTTCATCTGCTAATATATTATTATTATTATTGTCTTTGAACATAAGATTGCCTATTCTATTATTTAAAACAAAATACTGACTATTAAAATTCAAGGTTTAAATATAAATTAAATACTGTAAAAAATTTAAATAAATAAATAAGTAAATATATATATATCATTAAAAAAAAACGTATAAAATTTTTAGACTTCAAAAACATATATGTGACAACATAATACGAGGTCATCCTAAAGTCTAAATATTTCGGTTTCAAATATATTATAAATTATAAATACTAAATTAATTATAAACATTACGAAAATAGTATATACAAATTAAAGTGATAATAAACATGATTGATATTAGTGCAACACATAAAAAATAAGATATTTTAATTACTATTAAGTTATAGGTATTAACTAAAATTTTAATATTTAGGTAATAAAATTGAGAATGTCTCACATGATCAACATTTAAAAAAAATTTAAAAATTAAAAAAAAAAAACGTTCGCTACACGTCCACAATTTAGTCAACGTATTTTAGGAATTTGGCAGCCTTTCCTGCAAATGTTGGTGAGGAAACGTGTTGCATCCTATCCAAATCCAAAAACGTGTTGTGTGGTTGGGAGGAGTCTTCACCCTACCCACTGCACTAGCAAATGTTTTTTTGCTTTTTTTCTTTTGTTAATAAGAACTAAAGAAATGTTGACTAACATATAAATTTTTACCTTTATTGTAAAAAGGTTATGGACCTAATATTTCTTAATTGACTATCGTATAAATTTTTTAAGGTGATTTTAAATTTCTACTATGTTTATTTTTCTGAAAAAATAAATAACAAAAAATTGATTATATTACTACTTTTGCATCTATTAAATTATTAATGATGTCGCAAAATCTTGTCTACTCATTTCAAATTAGATTTGATAAAATTTTAGAAACTCAATGACTATAGAAGATTCTAATCTTCATCAGCCATTGCTAACTAAGGAGATTTTAAATTGGTCTTTCATTGATCTAAATTGATAGAGCATTCAAATAGGTTAAGGGATAAAGGTGTCACTGGTTGGGTTGATTCGAGTTTGACAACTAAGGTCTTAGTTAATCAAACTCAAATCATCCCAACCAATTAGACTATTGAATTAGGATCCATTTTGTAAATCAATTTGAGTAGCCTATTAGATTATTTAATAATATGACTTATTCAAACCCAACTAGATCTTACGTTTTTTTTTTTTTTTTTTTTTCTCTTTTCCCTAACCAATTCAACCCAAATGGCCGGTCCTGTAGATTTTTCTTTTTCTTTTTTTCTTTTTTTTAACCTACTTACAATTACTTATCTACCTAATTTTTAAAAAAGTTTCCTATAATTAACTTCTCATTTTGGTCTTTTAAAAAAACAATTATATTAAGGAAAGAAATCAAGGAATATCATCTCACCATGTCTTGTTTGCCATTATTTCCCTAATTATTCATCTTAATTTTGTATTATGGAGAAAAATCATAGATGTTTGAAATGATTTACTATATTTTATTTTTAAATTTGTTGAGTTTTTTCATAATATTTTCCTTAAACAATGTTTTGTATCTTTTAAAATTGTTCACTCTATTATATTTTATTCACTTTTATTCATTTAATTAATTAATATCACTTTTTTATTTTTGTTTTAATTAAACCTACCACTCGATTATTAACTTACTAGTTGAACATACCCTTAATCCTTTGATTCTTGGCGTATACCAACGATTACAACTTTATGCATCTTAAGATATTTCGGATTTGTAAGTTCCAGTTAGCTCAATTGGTAAAGTCTTAGATGGTTGTATAAAAGATCTGGAATTCAATCCTCGCCTACACTAAAAACTAATTAGTGTTTTGGTCTAATGATAAAGAGCTATCATCAGAAGAGGATGCCATAAATTGAAACTCTCTCAAAAAAAAAAAAAAAAAAAACCTTCTTGTATGCTTTCCGAGTCCTAAAACAATTCCACCCGATTTCAAATAAACTTCTAAGTTCTAATAAAGCCTTCTTGAGTGCTTTCCAATAAGTTTTTACAATTTTGTTACAAAAATCTTACAAATTGATGCCGATAATATATATATATATGATTGATACCACGTCAATAATATGATAATAAAATCTCTTTATTACTTTCTTTTTTGTGTTTTCCTTAGCATCACTTATTGGGTATATGTATATATATATATGTACAAAGATCCTATATGTCTGTCTTTGAAATGCAAATGGTACACTTCATGTCATATATATACCCATTCGTGGAGATTATTATATATTGCAATGTTGTTTTTCCTCTGTAATTTTAATTGAGATGTAAAGATTAAAATGTTATGCTATTGTTTCAATACAGATGCTCAAATGGGACAAAATTGGGGTATCAAATTTGGCTGGAGAGATTGCTTTGGTAACTGGATTAGCCATGTGGTTAACAACCATCCCTCGCATACGACGGAAATTCTTCGAGCTCTTCTTTTACACACATTACCTTTACATCATCTTCATGATTTTCTTCATACTCCATGTTGGTATCTCCTTCTGTGGCATGATGCTTCCCAGTTTCTACCTCTTTGTTGTCGATCGTTACTTGAGGTTTCTACAATCACAACGAAATGTTCGATTACTCTCTGCCCGCGTTTTACCATGTGAAACTCTTGAACTTAACCTTGGCAAGAGCTTAGGTAATGCTACTATATACATATGATCGGTGCTTATATTTGTATTGTGTTTGACTTTATGTCTTACGAATCACAGTCTTTCACACATATTTTTATAAAATAATAATAGTAAATTTTCACACATGACGTATGAGAGCCGATGAAGTATAAAATAGAACATAAAAAGTGAGACATAAGATTTTTATTCAGGCTCATACGTATTACAAAATAAATTTTCAAAAACTGTTTGAATATAACTATTCTTGAAAGAAAAGAAAAAACTTATTTTTAAACTTATTCAAGGAAAAAAATTCATTGATAACATTTTACCTGTGACTTTTAAGATAGATGTGAAGGTCCATTTTATTTTAAGTTCGTTTTCTAATCTATCCTGCCAGGTCTGAGCTATAATCCATTGGGCATTATGTTCATAAATGTTCCCAGCATTTCCAAACTGCAGTGGCATCCTTTTAGTATCACTTCTAGTAGTAATTTGGAACCTAACAAGATCAGCATTGTCATTAAAAGCGAAGGAAGTTGGACCAAGAAGCTCTACCAGATGCTTTCATCACCTTCTCCACTGGATCGTCTTGAGGTCTCAGTTGAAGGACCGTATGCGCCAGCTTCTGAAGATTTTTTAAGGTAAACGTATGCACATGAATAGACTCAAAGCACAAAATGACATGTCAGATAAGAAAGTAATAGAGACTATAACTTCAAATAAAATAAAATGGTAAAAAAAAATACATGTAACCAACCATAATTAGTCCGTTGACAATCCATAACTGAACCTATAAATTTTAGAACTATGACTTGGTTATTGTTCTAACTTCTTTGCTTTTCAAACAAAAGTTTGCTTCTTTTTTTTCTTTTTTTTTTTTTTTTTTTCTTTTTTGACCAAATAAAAGAACAAAAACAAAAATGTACTTTCTTTATGCAAACTAGCTATATGGTAGCTTAATATATTTCAAATAATATTAATTATTGTTTATGCAGGTATGACACCCTTGTGATGGTGAGTGGAGGCAGTGGCATTACTCCATTCATCTCAATCATTCGAGAGCTCATCTATATGAGCGCAAAGCTTAATTACAAAGCTCCGAAAGTGATCCTAATTTGTGCATTCAAGAACTCCTCAGAACTAACCATGCTAGACCTCATCCTTCCTATCTCTGGAACCCCCTCTGACAATTCCAATTTGCAGCTACAAATTGAGGCCTTTGTTACAAGAGAGAAAGAACCCAAAATAGATAATATAAAGCCTATAAAAGCCATAAAGTTCAAGCCTCATGCAAAAGATGCATCATTGTCTTCCATTTTAGGCCCCAAACACTGGCTTTGGCTTGGCATGATAATAGCCTCTTCCTTTGTCATTTTCCTTATATTACTTGGAATTATTACTCGTTACTATATATATCCTATTGATCATAATTCCAATATAATATTTTCAACCACTTGGAGATCTGTGATAAATGTGTTAGTCATATGCATCTGTATAGTCATGACGGCTAATGCAGCAGTATTTTGGAACAAGAGGCAGAATGATATTGATACTAGTCAGGTTCAGAACATGGAAGGGACAACTGTGTCTCCAAGCTCGTATGATATGGAATTGGAAAGCCACCCATGCCAATCTCTTTCCCAAGTTACCAATGTGCACTATGGTCGAAGACCTGACCTAAGGAGTGAGTAACTTGTACTCTCATATAAACATCTAATATTTGGATTGGCTTTCAAATTTCGAAGTTAAGATGGCATGCTCTGAAATTATAACAGATTACCGATTACTTCCAAAAGTTTTAAGTGTGATGAAATTATAAATTTAATTATTTAACTATAATTCTAACAAATGTAGATAAATTTTCTCTTGCAGGAATGCTACTTGAGTACAATGGATCAAGTACCAACGTTTTCGCGTCTGGACCAAAGAGGTTGAGACAAGAGGTTGCAGCCATTTGTTCATCCGGTTTGGCAGATAATCTGCACTTTGAGTCCATCAGTTTTAGCTGGTGAGTTGTCTATGTTGAAATTTCTAAGGGATACTGGTGCAGCAATGTTGTAAAATATTGGTGCTTGTGGTTGCTGGCTTGCTTCTATATGCCTGTATCATTATGACGTGTTTGTTGAGGAGAATAAATGTAACTATGTAAGTGCAAATAATTTCGTATGCTTTGTTAAATATGTAACTGTTGCTTTAGTCTCTCACTGCTCAATGATAAAATGTATATATTTATGAGCAGAAAATAATGACTATCTTTTGGATGACTTATCTCTGTGATTGGATTTTCTATCATTGCATGAACTAGTGTAAGGCTGAGATTCCAATGTCAAAAATGTGTACAACAAAAACCTTCCCTCACCATAACATAGCTTTTGCTTAAATGGCAGGCGAATGAAACAAATATACAAAGCATCGGAATTTTCTCTTTCATTTTTAAGACAATCAAATGCACTCAATCTAAACTCAAGTAGCCAATCCTTTATGAAGAATCAAGTGGATCGTTTCTGAATGTAGGAAACCAGTCGATGTGATCACAATGCAATGAATTGTGAGGAACAATAATAGTGCCTTGTTTGGTCCACTAGTGTTAAAAAATGTGCCATTCATTCTAGCTCTGTAACAAGTAACAGGAGACGTGAGCTTCTTTTCCATGTACATCCCACGTAAACACGATAAAGCTAACTTTCGCATCTAATATTATATCATTTGCAAATTCTTCCCTATAAATATGATAAATTCCTCTCAGAATATCATCGATATATAGAAGAATCTCGGAAGAGTTATTGATTTGTGAACGCGTAAGTGTCTGCGAGAGAGAGGATGGATGCAAATGTGGTTAAAAAATGGTCTTCTTCCAATGAAATAATCAGCACAGTTCGGACAGCCCTAAGGCTGCTATTGGTGGCAGTGTTTTTGGGGTCTCTTCTGATGTGGATCATGGTGCCTACAAACACCTATAAGCAAAGTTGGTTGCCGAGTATCCTAGCAAAGCTTAACTCAACATATTTCGAGCCCAAACAAGGTTGTTCCATTTGCATTATTCTTTTCTCTTTCGTTGCTTTTGTGTTCATGTTGTATATAATGTTGTTTTCTCAAATCATTTATTTATACTCTTCATGTGTGACAGGTGCAAGACTTCTGATTTACACTCTTCCCATTCTATTTGTTGCTGCCATGGGCTGTTTCTACCTCCATATGGGAAAGAAATTGAAAATTGATAAAATGGCAAGGTAGTTTATAGCTTTCTATGTACATTTTATAGACTAAATTATTAAATTTACTATTTTTTAACGGTTTAAACTTTTAGGTAATTGATGTTTTTTCAACTACTTTTTTTTAAATATCACTAATAATCAATTTCATTTATTGTGTAATCAAATATTTTTTACAAGAATGAAAACTCGGATCTTAGCTTTTTTAACAGCAGTTGCAGAAATCCTCGGTTTGCCTCATGGAAAAAGCCGGTGCTCATAAAAGGCCCTCTGGGGATTGTTTCCAGAGTAGAGCTAGCTTTTCTCATCATGTTCATTGCACTGTTAGCATGGACTTTTGCGACTTACATTAGCAATTATTTTGCTAAAATCAACCCAAATTCAGCAGCAGCACAAGGCGAAAAAGTGTAAGAAATCTTAACAAATTATCAAATCCAATGCTCGATCGAACTCTCATTTCAAACGATATCATCATCCGAAAAAGTTGAATTAATAATTTAATAAAATGTTAAAGCTTGTTGGTGCTTTTGGTGGCAGATGGCAATCTAAACTGGATTCTGCAGCCTTAACCCTAGGCCTCGTTGGGAACATATGTTTAGCATTTCTGTTTTTCCCGGTGACTCGCGGTTCATCTTTGCTGCCACTCTTTGGCCTCACCTCTGAGAACAGTATCAAGTACCATATATGGCTTGGAAATATCACCATGACTCTCTTCACAACTCATGGTATTTGTTTCGTCATCTATTGGGCCGTTACCAATGAACTCTCCCAGGTAATTAAGAATTTATATTTCGGAACCAACTTCAATTTATTCGTGAAGCATTCTTGTATCTCTCTTCTTTTTCTTTTCTTTTTTTTTCTTCTTTTAATTATTAAAGATATACGCCTCTTTTATGGTGTGTTTGGAAATTTTGAAAGAAAGGAGAGTATAGGGTATGAGATTGAAGGAGACGTAAAGGAAGAAGAATAGTTTAGTCTTTCTCTTGTTGGAATATTTTAAAAATTAGTGAAGATGAGTGGAGGAGATGTATATCTCTCTTCTTTTTCTTTTTCTTTTTCTTTTTCTTTTTCTTTTTAATTAAGATGAAAATGATAAAATTATCAAATAAATTGACAATCATATCCTTGTTTTGATCAATTTAAAAATCTATATATATATATATATACTAGCGCGTGCTCAAAGGCTCTTTTATTTTTGGATAAAAATTAATAATTTGCATCTATTATAATTGGGTTGGGTTCAAGTTACACTTAGTATAACTCTAAGTAATTAATGTCACACCACCCAATAACTTATTATAGAATTCATATTTTGAAAATTTCATCATTGAACTACATGTTTTATATGTTTTTAACATTCTTGTCAATTTTCATGTCAATTGAATGCTATTTACTATTCGATCAATAAACTCATTTTTTATTCATTATTTTAAACTACAAAAAATTAAATTTAAACAATTGATTGATGATATGCCTATTAATCTTTGATCACCATGAAAATTTGCAAGTATGAAGAATATACAAAGATACTGTAATCTAACAGTGGATTTATCAATATTCACATCCAATTAAAAAAATATTGAGTGGTGTAATATTGCTTAGAGTTCCACCAAGTGTAACTTAAACCTAATCCATTATAATTTAGAAATTTTTTTTTTTATTTTTCAAACAAATAAAAATGATAAACTTTAAAGATAAGCAATAACTGTAATTTCTTTTTTGAACATGAAGAAAAAAATCATAAATTTTAGAAGTTTTCTTTTTGAATTCAAAATAAAATTTGTTATTTGACATTTATAACCATATTTCTAAATGAAGTAACCCTTCATTAATGAGGATATTTTTTAATCAAATAAAAATCTTTTTTTTTTTTTTGAGAAAGACATAAAAGTCTAGTTGAAAGAGAGAGAATCCACTTATACACCTATATAATATAGATAAATAGTCATGTTAATGAGTGCCCTAAGAATAATTGTTAATAAACTATATTAGAAAAGTTTTGACACAATTTTAATAGGAAATATAAAAAGTTATCAACTACATTAATTGTTTTATCATTTTTCAATAAAATATTTTTAAAAATAGTTCTTAAACCAATACCCTTAGGGTATTCGTTAACATTTTCCATATATAAATTACAGAATCATAATGACAAAACTGACAAATTAAAATTTTTATAATTGAAGGAAAATCCCTCTCCCTCCAATTTTTGCTAAATTTTCTTACAATATATATATATATATATATCATTCCCTCAAGTCTCTTCTCTAGTTCTCTTCCCTCTCCAACCTTTAAGAAAGGTGTCAACTTTTTTTCCTTTTTTCTTTTTGATATAAATAGGAAAGGGTCATTCAATTGGGAAAATTAGGTTATCCCATTAAGGGCTCTTGACGAAAAAGGGGTAATCTTTCTACTCTTTTGCCAAATCTTTTTTCAAATCTTAGACAAAGAATTTACTCTTTTCCAATTATTTTTTGAGTTTGATATAAATATAGAATCATAGAAAAGCTCTTTTTGGGATGGAGGGAGGATAATGGTTTTAAGAAACTAAAAGCTTTCATGGTTTGGTATGGATATATAGGAAAATTACCATTTCTCTTTTTTTTTCTTTTTCTTTTTTTCTTTTTTTTGATGTACACGTACTATGTACATACAATGTACATACTTTCACCTTAGGTGTTCACAATTTTTTAAAAAGTCCATATTTATCATATGATGACATATTATGTGTATATGTATTCCCATTTTTGGAGAGATACATGTAATCTATAAATGAACTGAGTTTTTTTATAAATAACTTGAGTTTAGCTCAAGAAAATACTAGTTTATATTTGTTTGTTTATCAAACAATCTAAACTCAAATCAAAGTTTATGCTCGACTATTAAATGAGCTAAACTCAAACATAATAATATATTCCTGAACAAGCTTCTGATTAGAGTTTCAATTTAGCTATATATAATACAATATCTTTATATATAAATTTGTTTAAAAATATACTTATATAAACTTGAAATTAGATTATATAAATTTGTAAATAGATTCATATGATATCAAATCTTTCTTTTTTCTTTTTTCTTTTTTCTTTTTTCTTTTTTCTTTTTTGCTATTTAATGATAGTAAAAGCAGTACATTCATAATAAATTCTAATAAATTTGTGAAGGACCAAATATTTTAGTTATAGTTTTACTATATATAGGAACTAAATAACTTAATCAAGTAGTTTATAAACAAATTCGAATTTGATTGATAAGAAAATTTACCAAACCTAAATTTAAAATCTAGTTTGATAAAGAACTAAAACTTAGCTCGTATTTAGAAGAAAATTAAATGAATAACATTGAACTTCTAATATACAAGTATACAACTTCTAAAATTACATGCAAATTATTTTTGTTATCTAATTGTGAATGTAATTTTTTTTTTTTTTTTAATTGAGGGATTGTGAGTGTAATTAGACAACAAGAATATATCACCCCATGTCAAAACCTTAATCTTCCTACTAACTTAAAAGACTATTAGCACTAGAAGTAACCAAAATAGAAAAAGTGTCAATGTTTGTAGGAGATGTACGTGTAGGTATGATTTTGTTCATGTAAAGAGATCATGAACCGAAAGTAGCAGATGCAGAATCTAAAAATGGTGGTGTTCACTTCACATCACATGGAAATCGTGGTGCTCTCCTCCGGTAGTGGTTGGACCCACTCGTCAAGTTCTGTGGTTGTTCTCCTATGTAGATTATCACTGGGTATGCAGAGAGAAGTTTGTGACTATTTCAAAGTTTGAGAAGGTTGAATTTATGTTGATCACTAAAAGAGGTTCATCATAAATGGAACTAAATTGACTTCATGGTTAGGAGGGAGCTGAGTGGCACACAGCCTCAAAAATATAGTGAGTGCGGTATTACTAATTCGTGTACGTACGGTAGAGAGTTACTTTTTCTTTTCTTTTTTTGTACTTTGTCGGTTGTTCTTTACGAGAGACTTTTGGAGGTGGATTGTTATTAACATTTTTAGAAATGAAAACCAGATAGTTAACGAACTAGAAATGAGAAATGTTTCTATCCAAAGGAAAATGTTTTTATTCGAACTCCAAATTTCTCTAATATCTTTTTATTAGATATGAGTTTTAAAAATTTAATGGTCAGATTACGTATTTTTATTATATTCTTACAAAATTTCATAAAAACCAAAATTAATAGCTAATTATCAATTAAATGTTTAAATTTTAAACTTGATTCTCAAAAAAAAAATGTTTAAATTTTAAACTTTTATAGTCTAAAATTATATATAAAAAATGTGTTTATTAATTGAATAGTAAATAATATCTAATTTGAAAGAAATTTAACATATATGTTAAGAATATAAAAAACATGATATCTAAAAGTTAAATTTTCAAAATTCGCATCTAATAAAAAAACATAAAAAAAAAGTCTAAAATATTTGTCTCAAAATTAGTTTCAAGAGAAACCTTTTATATATAAATATACATACATATATATATATATATATATATATATATATATATATATATATATTTCATCTGCTAATATATTATTATTATTATTATTATTGTCTTTGAACATAAGACTACCTATTCTATTATTTAAAACAAAATACTGACTATTAAAATTCAAGGTTTAAATATAAATTAAATACTGTAAAAAATTTAAGTAAATATATATATCAAAAAAAAATGTATAAAATTTTTAAACTTCAAAAACATATATGTGACAACATAATACGAGGTCATCCTAAAGTCTAAATATTTCGGTTTCAAATATATTATAAATTATAAATACTAAAGTAATTATAAACATTACGAAAATAGTATATACAAATTAAAGTGATAATAAACATGATTGATATTAGTGCAACACATAAAAATAAGATATTTTAATTACTATTAAGTTATAGGTATTAACTAAAATTTTAATATTTAGGTAATAAAATTGATAATGTCCCACATGATCAACATTTAAAAAATTTATAATAAAAAAAAAAAAAGAAAAAAAAAAACGTTCGCTACACCTCCACAATATAGTCAACGTATTTTAGGAATTTGGCAGCCTTTCCTGCAAATGTTGGTGAGGAAACGTGTTGCATCCTATCCAAATCCAAAAATGTGTTGTGTGGTTGGGAGGAGTCTTCACCCTACCTACTGCACTAGGAAATGTTTTTTTTCTTTTTTTCTTTTTTTTCTTTTTTTTTCTTTTGTTAATAAGAACTAAAGAAATGTATGTTGACTAACATATAAATTTTTACTTTTTTTGTAAAAACGTTATGAACCTAATATTTTTTAATTGACTAACATATAAATTTTTTAAGGTGATTTTAAATTTCTAATATGTTTATTTTTCTTAAAAAATAAATAACAAAAAATTGATTATATTACTATTTTTGCATCTATTAAATTATTAATGATGTTGTGAAATCTTGTCTACTTATTTCAAATTAGATTTGATAAAATTTTAGAAACTCAACGACTATAGAAGATTCTAATCTTCATCGGCCATTGCTAACTAAGGAGATTTTAAATTGGTCTTTCATTGATTTAAGTTGATCGAGCATTCAAATAGGTTAAGGGATAAGGGTGTCACTGGTTGGGTTGATTCGAGTTTGACAACTATGGTCTTAGTTAATCAAACTCAAATCATCCCAACCAATTAGACTATTGAATTAGGATCCATTTTGTAAATCAATTTGAGTAGTCTATTTGATTATTTAATAATATGATTTATTCAAACCCAACTAGATCTTACGTTTTTTTTTTTTTTTCTCTCTTTTCCCTAACCAATTCAACCCAAATGGCCGGTCCTGTAGATTTTTCTTTTTCTTTTTTTCTTTTTTTTAACCTACTTACAATTACTTATCTACCTAATTTTTAAAAAAGTTTCCTATAATTAACTTCTCATTTTGGTCTTTAAAATATATATATATATATATATATATATATATATTAAGGAAAGAAATCAAGGAATATCATCTCACCATGTCTTGTTTGGCATTATTTCCCTAATTATTCATCTTAATTTTGTATTATGGAGAAAAATCATAAATGTTTGAAATGATTTAATATATTTTATTTTTAAATTTGTTGAGTTTTTTCATAATATTTTCCTTAAACAATGTTTTGTACCTTTTAAAATTGTTCACTCTATTATATTTTATTCACTTTTATTCATTTAATTAATTAATATCACTTTTTTATTTTTGTTTTAATTAAACCTACCACTCGATTATTAACTTACTAGTTGAACATACCCTTAATCCTTTGATTCTTGGCGTACACCAATGATTACAACTTTATGCATCTTAAGGTATTTCGGATTTGTAAGTTCCAATTAACTCAATTGGTAAAGTCTTCGATAGTTGTATAAGAGATTTGGAATTCAATCCCCACCTACACCAAAAACTAATTAATGTTTTGGTCTAATAATAAAGAGCTATCATCAGAAGAAGATGCCATAAATTGAAACTCTCTAAAAAATAAATAAATAATAAAATAATAAAAAATAAAAAATAAATTTTTTTTTTTTATAAAAAAAAACCTTCTTGTATGCTTTCCGAGTCCTAAAACAATTCCACCCGATTTCAAATAAATTTCTAAGTTCTAATAAAACCTTCTTGAGTGCTTTCCAATAAGTTTTTACAATTTTGTTAGAGTATTAGCATTGGAAAATTCCAATGCTACTCTATTTTACAATTCTAAAAAACCATTTTATCATTATACCATACCATTTTACAATACTTCCACATCTCAAACTTCTACTTCCCTCTTTTACTCATTAAAATAATATATCTACATAATAAAATAATATATCTCAAAATTATATCTTTTCTCTCCCATCTCTCCCCTCTCTCTACATAATAAAATTTTATTATTTTTTTGCAATACTTGCTATAGTGCAATTCTATGTTTAGAATTGCACTGTAGCAGTATTGCAAAAAAATTTGCAATACTACTGTTTAGCATTTCCCAATGTAGATGGTTTTGGGGCTTAAAATTCCAAATTTCCCTTAGATTTGGCATTAACATTCTCTAATGCTAATGCTCTCGAAACTCTTACACATTGATGACAATAATATATATATATATATATATATATATATATATATATATATATATATACATATATATGATTGATACCACGGCAATAATATGATAATAATAAAATCTCTTTATTACTTTCTTTTTTGTGTTTTCCTTAGCATCACTTATTGGGTATATATATATGTACAAAGATCCTATATGTCTGTCTTTGAAATGCAAATGACACTTCATGTCATATATATACCCATTCGTGGAGATTATTATATATCGCAATGTTGTTTTTCCTCTGTAATTTTAATTGATATGTAAAGATTAAAATGTTATGCTATTGTTTCAATACAGATGCTCAAATGGGACAAAATTGGGGTATCAAATTTGGCTGGAGAGATTGCTTTGGTAACTGGATTAGCCATGTGGTTAACAACCATCCCTCGCATACGACGGAAATTCTTCGAGCTCTTCTTTTACACACATTACCTTTACATCATCTTCATGATTTTCTTCATACTCCATGTTGGTATCTCCTTCTGTGGCATGATGCTTCCCAGTTTCTACCTCTTTGTTGTCGATCGTTACTTGAGGTTTCTACAATCACAACGAAATGTTTGATTACTCTCTGCCCGCGTTTTACCATGTGAAACTCTTGAACTTAACCTTGGCAAGAGCTTAGGTAATGCTACTATATACATATGATCAGTGCTTATATTTGTATTGTGTTTGACTTTATATCTTACTAATCATAGTCTTTCACACATTTTTTTATAAAATAATAATGATAAATTTTCACACATAACATATTAGAGTCGATGAAGCATAAAGTAGAACATCAAGAGTAAGACATAAGATTTTTATTCAGGCTCATACACACTACAAAATGAATTTTCAAAAACTGTTTGAATATAACTATTCTTGAAAGAAAAGAAAAAACTTATTTTTAAACTTATTCAAGGAAAAAAATTCATTGAGAACATTTTACCTGTGACTTTTAAGATTGATGTGAAGGTCCATTTTATTTTAAGTTCGTTTTCTAATCTATCCTGCCAGGTCTGAGCTATAATCCATTGGGCATTATGTTCATAAATGTTCCCAGCATTTCCAAACTGCAATGGCATCCTTTTAGTATCACTTCTAGTAGTAATTTGGAACCTAACAAGATCAGCATTGTCATTAAAAGCGAAGGAAGTTGGACCAAGAAGCTCTACCAGATGCTTTCATCACCTTCTCCACTGGATCGTCTTGAGGTCTCAGTTGAAGGACCGTATGCGCCGGCTTCTAAAGATTTTTTAAGGTAAACGTATGCACATGAATAGACTCAAAACACAAAATGACATGTCAGATAAGAAAGTAATAGAGACCGTAACTTCAAATAAAATAAAATGATAAAAAAAAAATACATGTAACCAACCATAATTAGTCTGTTGACAATCCATAACAGAACCTACAAATTTTAGAACTATGACTTGGTTATTGATCTAACTTCTTTGCTGTTCAAACAAAAGTTTGCTTCTTCTTTTTTTTTTCTTTTTTCTTTTTTTTCTTTTTTAACCAAATAAAAGAATAGAAACAAAAATGTACTTTCTTTGTGCAAACTAGCTATATGGTAGCATAATATATTTCAAATAATATTAATTATCGTTTATGCAGGTATGACACCCTTGTGATGGTGAGTGGAGGCAGTGGCATTACTCCATTCATCTCAATCATTCGAGAGCTCATCTATATGAGCACAAAGCTTAATTACAAAGCTCCGAAAGTGATCCTAATTTGTGCATTCAAGAACTCCTTAGAACTAACCATTCTAGACCTCATCCTTCCTATCTCTGGAACCCCCTCTGACAATTCCAATTTGCAGCTACAAATTGAGGCCTTTGTAACAAGAGAGAAAGAACCCAAAATAGATAATATAAAGCCTATAAAAGCCATAAAGTTCAAGCCTCATGCAAAAGATGCACCCTTGTCTTCCATTTTAGGCCCCAAACATTGGCTTTGGCTTGGCATGATAATAGCCTCTTCCTTTGTCATTTTCCTTATATTACTTGGAATTATTACTCGTTACTACATATATCCTATTGATCATAATTCCAATATAATATTTTCAACCACTTGGAGATCTGTGATAAATGTGTTAGTCATATGCATCTGTATAGTCATGACGGTTAGTACAGCAGTATTTTGGAACAAGAAGCAGAATGATATTGATACTAGTCAGGTTCAGAACATGGAAGGGATAACTGTGTCTCCAAGCTCATATGATATGGAATTGGAAACCCACCCACGCCCATCTCTTTCCCAAGCTACCAATGTGCACTATGGTCGAAGACCTGACCTAAGGAGTGAGTAACTTGTACTCTCATATAAACATCTAATATCTGGATTGGCTTTCAAATTTTGAAGTTAAGACGGCATGCTCTGAAATTATAATAGATTACCGATTACTTCCAAAAGTTTTGAGTGTGGCGAAATTATAAATTTAATTATTTAACTATAATTCTAACAAATGCAGATAAATTTTCTCCTGCAGGAATGCTACTTGAGTACAATGGATCAAGTACCAACGTTTTCGCGTCTGGCCCAAAGAGGTTGAGACAAGAAGTTGCAGCCATTTGTTCATCCGGTTTGGCAGATAATCTGCACTTTGAGTCTATCAGTTTTAGCTGGTGAGTTGTCTATGTTGAAATTTCTAAGGGGTACTAGACGTGTGCAGCAATGTTGTAAAATATTGGTGCTTCTGGTTGCTGGCTTGCTTCTATATGCCTTTATCATTATGACGTGTTTGTTGAGGAGAATAAATGTAACTATGTAAGTGCAAATAATTTCGTATGCTTTGTTAAATATGTAACTGTTGCTTTAGTCTCTCACTGCTCAATGATAAAATGTATATATTTATGAGCAGAAAATAATGACCATCTTTTGGATGACTTATCTCTGTGATTGGATTTTCTATCATTGCATGAACTAGTGTAAGGCTGAGATTCGTGCTTCATAAAATGAAGCCAATCTCAAAAATGTGTACAACAAAAACCTTCCCTCACCATAACATAGCTTTTGCTTAAATGGCAGGCGAATGAAACAAATATACAAAGCATCGGAATTTTCTCTTTCATTTTTAAGACAATCAAATGCACTCAATCTAAACTCAAGTATCCAATCCTTTATGAAGAATCAAGTGGATCGTTTCTGTATGTAGGAAACCAGTCGATGTGATCACATTGAATATCTTGAATTTTCGCATCTTAAGGGTGTGCAATATTTACCACGCTACATGGCATTGGTTACATTCATGTGAGGAATGGCGTAAACAGCATAATTTGCAAACATCAATGTGACTCTACCGAGTTTAAATTGGAGGGGGGTCCATTTTTATTACGTCATGCTAGCTGGTCTTTCTTTCTTTTTTCCTTTTTTTTTGGCAAATAATTTAGTACAACATCCTTATATGCCACTACTTTACCACCACTTTGATGTACCACACTGTAAATAGTAGAGGAAAAAATAGTGAGTCCATATATGTGAAAGAGATAGGGGGAAAAAGTTGTTGTAATTTTTGTGATCCTAGATTATTTATTTTTTCTTTTTCTATTTTTATGAGAGGTCATGCTGTTTTTAATTCTGGTGAGTTTGAGTGGCTTTCTTGTCTTTGCAATTTTTATGACGTATTATTGGCATGGACCTTCGTTGAGAAATCTCAAAATATTTATATATCCTTTCAAAAAAACACAATTATTTATCTTATCTATAAGCATTATATAAGTATTTCTCCGATTTAGATGTGTAACGACTTTTTCACTGCAAGCAATTTGATTATGACACTATGAACTCCAACTTTCGATTAAAGAACACAAACGATTATGATACTATTTCCAGTCCTTAATTAACTACTGCATGACCCTTGCAATCATCCCGAGCCCATCATTCATAATACATATATTTTTTATATTGTTGCATGCATCCCATGCCCCGGCATAATGTTTGATATTGAAATGGGTCGATTCATTTTAAATTCATCAATTTCATTAGCATATTAAATATAAAAATGTATATTTAATGCTAAGTGAAAGTTCGATCGGATTTGTACTAAAACCCAAGAGCTTGTTCAGATCCCCAATTAAAAAAAAAAAAAACAGTTAGATTGCTTTTACTCTAACTTAAACTAAGTGCAAAACAAGAGTAAATAAAATACAATTACCGGATCTACTCTAGTGCATACACATGAATAATAAACAATAAAAGTAAAGCACAAGAGTAAGGGAAAAGATATGCAAATATAAGATAACACCAAGACGTGTTATCGAAAAGGAAACTGAAGAACTCGACAAAAAACCTCTCCGCAACCCTCCAAGTCGAAATCGATCCACTAAAAAATAAAGTTGGAATATACGAATAACAAAAAACCCTTCAAGCCTAGTCTGCCCAATGTGCTTGAGCCCAATGTACTTGAGCCCTCTAAGCTCCTGCTACCAACAGACTTCTCAGAGTTATGTCTTTTCCAGTTTTCTAGATCCCAAAATAAGCCCAATTGCATCCGCTAAGCCTTATCGGCTCCTTTTGACAAATCTTCAAAACTTCCCAAGCTCCAAAACACTCTCTACACTCTGAAAAAGTATTGGTTGTGTTTGGGTACAAATCTCCTTTCAAGATATAATAATGGGAGAAGGAAGGAAAAGAGACTACAATGATTTCTCACAAGGATGAGTAGCTCTCTCTATAAAAGATGGGTGTGTTGTGTTGTAGAAAACCTATCTAGGGTTTTTCTCTCTAGATGGTCTGTCATACTTTTGTGAGTGATGAGAGTATATATAGTATGGGTGAAGGATAAGAAAGTCACACTTAAAATCCTCCAAACAAAGAGTTTCATGGGTACCTCGTGGGTTAACCCTTCTTGCAAGACACTCTCGAAATTGACAGTCTGGCGTAACTCTTCAATTTCCAACATGTGCTTCTCACGTGCCTTTTTCATGGGAACCTTTACTCGCGAGCTTTCTACAAGTTAGTCACGAAATTGCATTGATTCTTTATTTCATGCTCGATTCTTCGCCGACTTAATATTAAACCTAATACAATAAAATTTAACAAAATACAAGAAACAAAATTAAAGCAAATACAACACTTTTTGTCATAGAATAAAGTCAATATCAAATATAGTTGTAAATTACAACTTTACACTAACTTACTTAAAATTTTATATTAACACTGTCCACGTACACTATTAGATTCATAAAATAAAATTATGCAATAAAATGAAATCCCTCACTGAAAATGTAAAGGATTTTGTTCTATTCGATCTATGGTACCTTTTTTTTTTTTTTTTTTTTTTGGTAATTCTATAGGACTCATCTTTGTTTCCTTTATTTTTTTGAGGAACAATAATAGTGCCTTGTTTGGTCCACTAGTGTTAAAAAATGTGCCATTCATTCTAGCTCTGTGACAAGTAACAAGAGACGTGAGCTTCTTTTCCATGTACATCCCACGTAAACACGATAAAGCTAACTTTCGCATCTAATATTATATCATTTGCAAATTCTTCCCTATAAATATGATAAATTCCTCTCAGAATATCATCGATATATAGAAGAATCTCGGAAGAGTTATTGATTTGTGAACGCGTAAGTGTCTGCGAGAGAGAAGATGGATGCAAATGTGGTTAAAAAATGGTCTTCTTCCAATGAAATAATCAGCACAGTTCGGACAGCCCTAAGGCTGCTATTGGTGGCAGTGTTTTTGGAGTCTCTTCTGATGTGGATCATGGCGCCTACAAACACCTATAAGCAAAGTTGGTTGCCGAGTATCCTAGCAAAGCTTAACTCAACATATTTCGAGCCCAAACAAGGTTGTTCCATTTGCATTATTCTTTTCTCTTTCGTTGCTTTTGTGTTCACGTTGTATATAATGTTATTTTCTCAAATCATTTATTTATACTCTTCACGTGTTACAGGTGTAAGACTTCTGATTTACACTCTTCCCATTCTATTTGTTGCTTCCATGGGCTGTTTCTACCTCCATATGGGAAAGAAATTGAAAATTGATAAAATGGCAAGGTAGTTTATAGCTTTCTATGTACATTTGATCGACTAAATTATTAAATTTACTATTTTTTAACGGTTTAAACTTTTAGGATAATTAATGTTTTTTCAAATACTTTTTTTTTTAATATCACTAATAATCAATTTCATTTCTTATGTAATCAAATATTTTTTACAAGAATGAAAACTCGGATCTTACCTTTTTAACAGCAGTTGCAGAAATCCTCGGTTTGCCTCTTGGAAAAAGCCGGTGCTCATAAAAGGCCCTCTGGGGATTGTTTCCAGAGTAGAGCTAGCTTTTCTCATCACGTTCATTGCACTGTTAGCATGGACTTTTGCAACTTACATTAGCAAGTATTTTGCTAAAATCAACCCAAATTCAGCAGCAGCACAAGGCGAAAAAGTGTAAGAATTTCTTAACAAATTATCAAATCCAATGCTCGATCAAACTCTCATTTCAAACGATATCATCATCATAAAAAGTTGAATTAATAATTTAATAAAATGTTAAAGCTTGTTGGTGCTTTTGGCAGATGGCAATCTAAACTGGATTCTGCAGCCTTAACCCTAGGCCTCGTTGGGAACATATGTTTAGCATTTCTGTTTTTCCCGGTGACTCGCGGTTCATCTTTGCTGCCACTCTTTGGCCTCACCTCTGAGAACAGTATCAAGTACCATATATGGCTTGGAAACATCACCATGACTCTCTTCACAACTCATGGTATTTGTTTCATCATCTATTGGGCCGTTACCAATGAACTCTCCCAGGTAATTAAGATTTAAGAATTTATATTTCGGAACCAACTTCAATTTATTCATGAAGCATTCTTGTATGTCTTCTTTTTTTTTTTTAATTATTAAAGATATACACTTCTTTTATAGTGTGTTTGGAAATTTTGAAAGAGAAGAGAGTAGAGGGTATGAAATTGTAGGAGATGTAAGGGAAGAAGAATAGTTTTGTCTTTCTCTTGCTGGAATATTTTAAATATTAGTGAAGATGAGGGGAGTAGATGTATATCTCTCTTTCTTTCTTTTTAATTAAGATGAAAATGATAAAATTTTCAAATAAATTGACAATCATATCCTTGATTTGATCAATTTAAAAATCTATATATATACTAGCCTCTCATACGTGTACTTACAGGCTCTTCTATTTTTTGGGTAAAAATTAATAATTTGCATCTATTATAATTTAGAAATATTTTTTTTATTTTTTAAAACAAATAAAAATGATAAACTTTAGAGATAAATGGTAAATGTAATTTCTTTTTGAACATGAAAAAAAAATACTAAATTTTAGGAGTTCACTTTTTGAATTCAAAATGAAATTTGTTATTTGACATTTATGATCATATTTCTAAATAAAGTAACCTTTTTTATTAATAATGATATTTTTAAACCACATAAAAATCTTTTTTTTTTTTTTCTTTTTGAGAAAGACAAAAATGTCCAGTTGAAAGAGAGAAATTCTCTTATACTCCTATATAATATAGATAAAGGGTCATGTTAATGAGTACCCTTAGAATAATTGTTAATAAACTATATTAGAAAAGTTTTAACACAATTTTAATAGGAAATATAAAAAGTTATCAAAAACATTAATTGTTTTATCATTTTTCAATAAAATATTTTTAAAAATAGTTCTTAAACTAATACCCTTAGGGCATTCGTTAACCTTTTCCATATATAAATTATAGAATCATAATGACAAAACTGACAAATTAAAATTTTTAAATTGAAGGAAAATCCCTCTCCCTCCAATTTTGCTCAATTTTCTTTAAAATATATATATAAAACCACCAAACAAAGTGACGAAATCATTCTATCTCATTCCCTCAACTCTCTTTTCTAGTTCCCCCTCCAACCTTTAGGAAAGGCGTCAACTTTTTTTCCTTTTTTCTTTTTGATAAAAATAGGAAAGGGGTGTTCGGTTGGGAAAATTAGGTTATCCCATTAAGGGCTCTTGACAAGAAAGGGGTAATCTTTCTACTCTTTTGCCAAATCTTTTTTCAAATCTTAGACAAAGAATTTACTCTTTGCCATTAATTATTTTTTGTGTTTGATAGAAATATAGAATCATAGAAAAGCTCTTTTGGGGATGGAGGGAGGATAATGGTTTTAAGAAACTAAAAGCTATCATGGTTTGGTATGGATATAGAGGAAAATTACCATTTCTCTTTATTTTCTTTCTTCTTCTTCTTTTTTTTCTTTTTCTTTTTGATGTACACTTACTATGTACATACAATGTACATACTTTCATCTTAGGTGTTCACAATTTTTAAAAATGTCCATATTTATCATATGATGACATATTATGTGTATGTGTATACCCATTTTTGGAGAGATACTTACTTGTAATCTGTAAATGAACCAAGTTTTTTTATAAATAACTTGAGTTTAACTTAGGAAAATACTTGTTTATATTTGTTTCTTTATCAAACAATCTACACTCAAATCAAAGTTTATGCTCGACTATTAAATGAGCTAAACTCAAACATAATAATATGTTCATGAATAAGCTTCTGATTAGAGTTTCAATTTAGCTATATATAATACAATATCTTTATATATAAATTTTTTTAAAAATATACTTATATAAACTTGAAATTAGATTATATAAATTTGTAAGTAAATTCATATGATATCAAATCTTTCTTTTTTTTTTTCTTTTTTTGCTATTTAATGATAGTAAAAGCAGTACATTCATAATAAATTCTAATAAATTTGTGAATGACCAAATATTTTAGTTATAGTTCTACTATATATAGGAACTAAATAACTTACTCAAGTAACTTATAAACAAATTCGAATATGATTGATAAGAAAATGTACCAAACCTAAATTTAAAATCTAGTTTGATCAAGGACTAAAACTTAGCTCGTATTTAGAAGAAAATTAAATGAATAACATTAAACTTCTAATATACAAGTAGACAACTCAACTTGACTTGTTTACTACCATACTTACCTGCAAATTATTTTTGTTATCTAATTGTGAATGTAATTTTTTTTTTTTTTTTTAATTAAGGGATTGTGAGTGTAATTATACAACAAGAATATATAACCCCATGTCAAAACCTTAATCTTCCTATTAACTTAAAAGACTATTAGCACTAGAAGTAACCAAAATAGAAAAAGTGTCAATGTTTGTAGGCGATGTACGTGTAGGTATGATTTTGTTCATGTAAAGAGATCATGAACCGAAAGTAGCAGATGCAGAATCTAAAAATGGTGGTGTTCACTTCACATCGCATGGAAATCGTGGTGCTCTCCTCCGGTAGTGGTTGGACCCACTCGTCAAGTTCTGTGGCTGTTCTCCAATGTAGATTATTGGGTATGCAGAGAGAAATTTGTGACTATTTCAAAGTTTGAGAAGGCTGAATTTATGTTCATCACTAAGAGAGGTTCATCATAAATGGAACTAGGTTGACTTCGTAAGTGTGCGCACACTGCACACTTTCTTGGTAGGACCCTGTCCCTCAGCCTCAAAAAGAGAGTGAGTGCAGTATTACTAATTCGTGTACGTACAGTAGAGAGTTACTTTTTCTTCTCTTTTTTCGTACTTTGTCGGTTGTTCTTTACGCGAGATTTATGGAGGTGGATTGTCGCTAACATTTTTAGAAATGAAAACTAGATAGTTAACGAACTAGAAATGAAATGTTTCTATCCAAAGGGAAATGTTTTTATCCGAACTTTAAACTTCTTTTATATTTTTTTTTATTAGATGTGAGTTTTAAAAATCTAATTATTGAATTATATATTTTTATTATATTCTTTATACTTATAAAATTTCATAAAAATCTAATATCAATAGTTAATTATCAATTAAATGTTTAAATTTTAAACTTAATTCTAAAAGAAAAATGTTTAAATTTTAAACTTTTGTGGTCTAAAATTATGCATAGAAATTCGAGTAGTAAATAATATTTTATTTGAAAGAAATTTAACTTAAATGTTAAGAATATAAAGAACATATAATCTAAAGGTTAAATTTTCAAAATTTACATATAATAAAAAGACATAAAAAAAAATCTAAAATATTTCTCTTAAAATAAGTTTCAAGAGAAATCTTTTATATATATATATATATATATATATATATATGTCATCTGCTAATATATTATTATTATTGTCTTTGAACATAAGACTACTACCTATTTTATTATTTAAAACGAAATACTGACTATTAAAATTCAAGGTTTAAATATAAATTAAATACTGTAATAAAATTTTAAATAAATTAATAAGTAAATATATATATCATATAAAATAAAATAAACGTATAAAATTGTTGGACTTCAAAAAAATATATATGTGACAATATAATATGAAGCCATCCAATTGTCTAAATATTTTGGTTTCATATATATTATAAATTATAAATACTAAAGTAATTATAAACATTACAAAAATAGTATACAAATTAATGTGATAATAAACATGATTGATATTAGTGCAACACATTAAAAAATTAATTAATTACTATTAATTTATAGGTATTAACTAAATTTTTAATATTTATGTAATAAAATTGATAATGTCCCACATGATCAACATTAAAAAAATAAATAAATAAAAAGTTCACTACTCCTCCACAATATAGCCAACGTATTTTAGGCGTATTGTTAGGCGTTTCGAATGTGATGTTGATTTAGCGTAATTGTTGGTTACTTGGTATCAACCTTATTGTTAGGAATTTGGCAGCCTTTCCTGCAAATGTTGGTGAGGAATAGGTATAGTTAATCAAACTCAAATCATCCCAACCAATTAGACTATTGAATTAGGATCCATTCTGTAAATCAATTTGAGTAGTCGATTAGATTATTTAATAATATGACTTAATCAAACCCAACTAGATCTTACGTTTTTTTTTTTTTTCTTTTCCCTAACCAATTCAACCCAAATGGCCGGTCCTGTAGATTTTTCTTTGTGTTTTTTTTACTTTTTTTTTTTTTTTTACCTACTTACAAATTACAATTACTCATCTACCTAATTTTTATATATAAAATAAAAAATAAAAATAAAAATCCTATAATTAACTTGTCATTTTGGTCTTTTAAAAAAAATTTATGATAAATTGCAAATTACACCCCTAAAGTTTTGAGGTGATTGGATTTTACACCCTAACATTTCAAAATTTGGATTTTACCCCCTGAAGTATAGTGATATTTGGATTTTATATCCTGACATTTCAAAATTTAGATTTTACCCCCTATATTTTTGAAGTGTTTGGATTTTACTCCCTAAAATTTTGAAGTGTTTGGATTTTACAACCTAAAATTTCAAAATTGAGGGGTTTAAAATCCAAACAACCCTAAACTTTAGAGAATAAAATCCAAGTTCTGAAATATTATGGTGTAAAATCCAAACACCTCAAACTTCAGGGGGTAAAATCCAAATTCTGAAACTTCAGGATGTAAAATCCAATCACTCCCAAACTTTAGGAGCGTAATTTGCAATTTACCCAAATTTATATTAAGGAAAGAAATCAAGGAATATCATATCACCATGTCGTGTTTGCCATTATTTCCCTAATTATTCATATTAATTAATTTTGTATTATATATGGAGAAAAATCATAAATGTTTTGAAATGATTTATTTGAGTTTTTTCATAATATTTTTCTTAAACAATATTTTGTATCTTTTAAAATTGTATACACTATTCTATTTTATTCACTTTTATTTTTTTAATTAATATCTCTTTTTTATTTTTGTTTTATTTAAACCTACAGCTCGATTATTAACTTACTAGTTGAACATACCCTTAATCCTCTGAGTCTTGGTGTATACCAGCGATTACGACTTTATAAATCTTAAGGTACTTCGGATTTTCAACCCAAAAAAGAAAAAAACAATGAAACCTTCTTGTGTGCTTTCCGAGTCCTAAAACAATTCCACCCGATTTCAAATAAACTACTAAGTTCTAATAAAACCTTCTTGAGTGCCTTCCTATAAGTTTTTACAAATATGCTCCAAAAATCTTACAAATTGATGCCGATAATATATATGATTGATATCACATCAATAATATGATAATTAAATCTCTTTATTACTTTCTTTTTTTGTGTTTTCCTTAAAATTTTACACATTAGTTAGTAAGACAAAGATTTATATTATCCTTACTTCCTTGGCATCACTTATTGGGTATATATATCTATACAAAGATCCTATATGTCTGTCTTTGAAATGCAAATGGTACGCTTCATGTCATATATATACCCATTCGTGGAGATTATTATATATTGGGAAAAAATTGGCTTTTGCCCCTTTCAAAAAAACAATCCAGCATTTTGCCCCACTTCCCAAACTAATTAAGGAAATGCCCCTCTTTTGAAACTCGATTTTCTCAAAATCGAGTTAAGCCCTATAATGACATTTTTAAGAAGCCTATAGTGACGTTTTAAAGACCTAGAGTGGCGTTTTTTAACTCAATTTCCATAAAGTCGAGTTATAAGCAAAAAAAAAAAAAAAAAAACAATTGCACGTAACTCGACTTTAGGGAAATCGAGTTAAAAAACGCCACTATAAGTCCTTAAAACGTCACTATAGGCTCCTTAAAATGCCACTATAGGGCTCCATAATTTTTTTTTTTTTTATAACTCGATTTTGAGAAAATCGAGTTTCAAAAGAGAGGCATTTCCCTAATTAGTTTGAAAAGTTTGGCAAAATGCTGAATTGTTTTTTTGAAATGGGCATTTGCCTATTTTCTCTTTATATATTGCAATGTTGTTTTTCCTCTGTAATCTTAATTGAGATGTAAAGATTAAAATGTTATGCTATTGTTTCAATACAGATGCTTAAATGGGACAAAATTGGGGTATCAAATTTGGCTGGAGAGATTGCTTTGGTAACTGGATTAGCCATGTGGTTAACAACCATCCCTCGCATACGACGGATTCGAGCTCTTCTTTTACACACATTACCTTTACATCATCTTCATGATTTTCTTTATACTCCATGTTGGTATCTCTTTCTGTGGCATGATGCTTCCCAGTTTCTACCTCTTTGTTGTCGATCGTTACTTGAGGTTTCTACAATCACGACGAAATGTTCGATTACTCTCTGCCCGCGTTTTACCATGTGAAACTCTTGAACTTAACCTTGGCAAGAGCTTAGGTAATGCAACTATATACATACGATCGGTGTTGTGTTTGACTTTGTATTGTGTTTTACCATGATTTGTATTGTGTTTGACTTTATATCTTACTAATCAAAGTCTTTCACAAGTTTTTTTATAAAATAATAATAATAAATTTTCACACATGACATACTAGAGTCGATGAAGCATAAAGTAGAACATCAAGAGTAAGACATAAGATTTTTATTCAGGCTCATACACACTATAAAATGAATTTTCAAAAACTGTTTGAATATAACTATTCTTGACAGAAAAGAAAAAACTTATTTTTAAACTTATTCAAGGAAAAAAATTCATTGAGAACATTTTACCTGTGACTTTTAAGATTGATGTGAAGGTCCATTTTATTTTAAGTTCCTTTTCTAATCTATCCTGCCAGGTCTGAGCTATAATCCATTGGGCATTATGTTCATAAATGTTCCCAGCATTTCCAAACTGCAATGGCATCCTTTTAGTATCACTTCTAGCAGTAATTTGGAACCTAACAAGATCAGCATTGTTATTAAAAGCGAAGGAAGTTGGACTAAGAAGCTCTACCAGATGCTTTCATCACCTTCTCCACTGGATCGTCTTGAGGTCTCAGTTGAAGGACCATATGCGCCAGCTTCTAAAGATTTTTTAAGGTAAACGTATGCACATGAATAGACTCAAAGCACAAAATGACATGTTAGTTAAGAAAGTAATACAGACTGTAACTTCAAATAAAATAAAATAGTAGAAAAAAATACATGTAACCAACCATAATTAGTCTGTTGACAATCCATAACTAAACCTACAAATTTTAGAACTATGACTTGGTTATTGTTCTAACTTCTTTGCTTTTCAAACAAAAGTTTTTTTCTTCTTCTTCTTTCTTCTTTTTTCTTTTTTCTTTTTTTTTTTTTTTTTTTTTTTTTTGACCAAATAAAGGAAGAGAAACAAAAATGTACTTTCTTTATGCAAACTAGCTATATGGTAGCTTAATATATTTCAAATAATATTAATTATCATTTATGCAGGTCTGACACCCTTGTGATGGTGAGTGGAGGCAGTGGCATGACTCCATTCATTTCAATCATTCGAGAGCTCATCTATATGAGCACAAAGCTTAATTACAAAACTCCGAAAGTGATCCTAATTTGTGCATTCAAGAACTCCTCAGAACTAACCATGCTAGACCTCATCCTTCCTATCTCTGGAACCCCCTCTGACAATTCCAATTTGCAGCTACAAATTGAGGCCTTTGTAACAAGAGAGAAAGAACCCAAAATAGATAACATAAGGCCTATAAAAGCCATAAAGTTCAAGCCTCATGCAAAAGATGCACCATTGTCTTCCATTTTAGGCCCCAAACATTGGCTTTGGCTTGGCATGATAATAGCCTCTTCCTTTGTCATTTTCCTTATATTACTTGGAATTATTACTCATTACTACATATATCCTATTGATCATAATTCCAATATAATATTTTCAACCACTTGGAGATCTATGATAAATGGGTTAGTCATATGCATTTGTATAGTCATGACGGCTAGTATAGCAGTATTTTGGAACAAGAGGCAGAATGATATTGAGACTAGTCAGGTTCAGAACATGGAAGGGACAACTGGGTCTTCAAGCTTATATGATATGGAATTGGAAACCCACCCACGCCAGTCTCTTTCCCAAGCTACCAATGTGCACTATGGTCGAAGACCTGACCTAAGGAGTGAGTAACTTGTACTCTCATATAAACATCTAATATCTTAATTGACTTTCAAACTTCGAAGTTAAAATGGCATGCTCTGAAATTATAATAGATTACCAATTATTTCAAAAGTTTTAAGTGTGGCGAAATTATAAATTTAATTATTTAACTATAATTCTAACAAATGTAGATAAATTTTCTCTTGCAGGAATGCTACTTGAATACAATGGATCAAGTACCAAAGTTTTCGCGTCTGGCCCAAAAAGGTTGAGACAAGAGGTTGCAACCATTTGTTCATCCGGTTTGGCAGATAATCTGCTCTTTGAGTCTATCAGTTTTAGCTGGTGAGTTGTCTATGTTGAAATTTCTAAGGGGTACTAGACGTGTGCAGCAATGTTGTAAGATATTGGTGCTTGTGGTTGCTGGCTTGCTTCTATATATATGCCTGTATCATTATGGCGTGTTTGTTGAGGAGAATAAATGTAACTATGTGAAGTGCAAATGATTTCGTATGCTTTGTTAAATATGTAACTGTGGTTTTAGTCTCTCACTGCTTCATGATAAAATTTATATATTTATGAGCAGAAAATAATGATATCTTCTGGATGACTTATCTCTGTGATTGGATTTTCTATCATTGCATGAACTAGTGTAAGGCTGAGATTCCAATGTCAAAAATGTGTACAACAAAAACCTTCCCTCACCATAACATAGCTTTTGCTTAAATGGCAGGCGAATGAAACAAATATACAAAGCATCGGAATTTTCTCTTTCATTTTTAAGACAATCAAATGCACTCAATCTAAACTCAAGTAGCCAATCCTTTATGAAGAATCAATTGGATCGTTTCTGTATGTAGGAAACCAGTCGATGTGATCACAATGCAATGAATTTCTTGAATTTTCTCATCTGAAGGGTGTGCAATATTTACCACGTTACATGTCATTGGTTACATTCATGTGAGGGATGGCGTAAACAACATAATTTGCAAACATCAATGTGACTCTACCGAGTTTTCCAATAAAAAAATATCAAGTTTAGCCACAATTCCTCACAAATTTATTTCGTAAATGTTGAGGTAGCAGCTTGTTAAGTGGTTGGCTCATTTTTTGTGCGAGAGAGAGAGAGAGAGAGAGTTGAAAATGAGGCTAAGGAGACACTTCCATTTCCCCTATCCTTAGTTGATAGTTTAGTAGACTAAGCTCTCAACGTTTACCATGTGAAAAACTGGATATTGGGGTATAAGTGTGTGAACCAATAAAATTGAAGAAACACCTACACGATCAAAGGCTCTTTTTCTATATATAGAAATTATACATCTGAATAAATAAACAATTTAAAAAATGAAAATGAAAACTCAGGAGGCAGTTAACTGCGCATAGGTCTCCCCATGTAGTTTTTGTTCCTCCTTACCTATAAGAAAGAACAACTCTATTATTCCAATGAGACTAGCAATACCATCATTTTCATTCAAAAGATTAGATACAAAATGGACAACATGATTTATTTCCTGCTGCTCATTGTCCGCTCCATTCAACGGACCGATGGATGCTTGGTCATTTGTATGGGATTGACTGATATTTGCTCTGGCCAAGGAAATGTTCCCATTGAATTTACTCCAATTAGCAACAATCTGTTGCCGAAGTCTAGGCTTGGAAATCCAAAACTGCCCAGGCTAATCTTCCAAATTTGTGACTGATGAAAGTTTCTCTTCCAAGTCTTCAAGCAGATCATGGTATTCAGCAAACACCGGATGTGACTGAAAATCATTGATCAACAAAGAACCCTGAGATATGCTGCATATATGACCAATTTCATGATTATTGTTAAAATCAAGAAAGCATTGAAGCATACATACCTGCAGGGTAATGCTATATGCTTTCCACAACCGCATATCATGCCGGAAAAGATCAAAAAGGACCTGGGCAAATTCACAAGGAACATGGGTTAAAAAGGGTCCAGAGTTACTTTAAGAACAAAGATAAGATCCCCTGGAATTAAATCCTTCAATTCCCTCCAATTATTATTTAAATTTAAGACGTGACATTTAAAATCAAATAAATGCCAAGTGTAACACATCTAGCTAAAAATGTGAGGGAATTGGAGGATTCAATTGGAGGGGATCCTTTCCCCTTTAAGACCAACCTAGATGAGACATAAATATTGCTCTGTTCTACCCTATCTTTCACCAAAAATTCCCTTGCCACCTATACACCATTTTTGTATGCATGTATCCATGCAGGATAACGTTAAGCATTAATGCTTTTCTGCACATATTAGTCAAAGACTCCTCTATTGGCACAAGGCTAGGATGACAAAAAACTATCATTTAAACATATTATAATCCTACTTTTAACTTCAAGTACTGTCTTTCCTCAGCTTTGCCACCATTAATTTTATTTATCACTAGTACACAAATTTTGAGAGGTGAAAAAATTCAGCTACAAAATGTCAGATGTATATGGTATATATAAGAATACAAGCAATTCCAAAATCGTTAAGTAATTGCCTCCAAGATATATAGGTGAGATCTTAACCAAAAAAAGAATTGTTAACTTTATGAAATTTCCACAAATAACTCCCCTTCAAGAGTAAACATAATAAGAGTTATCCTTGTTGTTCGAGTTTGAAAATTCTTACTACAGAAATTACAATCCCAATATTAAGATGTTCTTCATTAGTTTCTCATAATTCATGAAAGCTAATACTGATCTCAGACAAGTAATACACCAACAATGCCTATGCATGAACCAACAATTTTAGAGACCAGAGCTTGTAAAAAGGAATCCAAGCGTACCTCAGATCGTCTTAGAAGTGTAGCCAATACAACTATCCACTCTTTGAACTTGACAGAGCACATATGAGCCAAAAGGAATTCTGCATCCAACCTGCTCTGCAAAGTACCCATTTGAAGCTGGAAACACAGAGTGGATTTAGTAAGGGGAGAGAAAGTCCATAAAACAAAAATAATATGGAAAACCAAATATTCTGGAATTAAATGCATTATCATGCTTTGTGCTTTAAGACACATATTCAAGCCTCAGCATCAATTCCTCTGTTTACACTTCAACAAATACACTAGGTTCCATTGTTCCTTATATGGAAAAACCCATCAGGATTCAACATTTCTTCTAGACATGTGATGAAACCCAAACTACAACAAACTGAGCCTAGCTGCCCTACCAAATTAGAAAACATAAGATCCCTCAGCTCTAAACGATGATAGTTTGGAAACTATGACTAAGGCTATTATTAGCTAGCCAGTCAGCTGAGAACTTCCTCTTTGCAAATGAAGAAAGAGACAGCCCCAACATCAACTATTTGCAGACGGGGAAAGTTAGGATAGCAAGTTGCCATCTCACCATTCAATAGCTGGAGCAAAGTACCTGAGTCTATCTTTACCCTTGAGCAGCCTTCTATTTTACTACAGGTAGGCCACAGCAAAATGCCCATTGCTCAGTCATAGAGTAAATCCATGTATAATATGAAAAGCTTGCCAGTCAAGCTTCGTAGATCAGTCCTGCCCCACTAGCTCATCACCCATTTAATTTGACCCACCCCTTATGAAATACCAATTGTTCATATTCATAAGAAGCTTTATCTTATTCCAAATTTCAGTATAAACCATTGCAATTGATCAACCAACACATGACCAGAGGACAATAATAAATGGTCTCATTTTTTACCTAATTTTTATGACAAATTATAATTACTTTCAGCATATACCCATTACAAAGGCTGAATCAGTATAGGCACCTAGGAAAATAACATAAAAATGAAATAAAACCAAAAGAAAATTGCAGAGAGAGAGAAGGGTGATGCTAGGCTGTTAATATGTGACTTTAAAATTTTTAAAAATAAATTAACAAGGATTTTGAGCATTTAAGAGTTTCCAGCCATGCCTTTTGCCCAATTAGTTCAAGCCCTGAAGCAAAGTTTTCCAAGCGAGCAGATCCATATCTTTCTCTTTGAAGATACTCCTGCAACATACAGTTGTCAAAAACTTAAATCACTTCACAGTAGAACATAATGATGCAGGAAGAAAAAACACAACCTTCTCTTACCACTAAATCAAACTGAGTGCCTTTTACAAATGCAACAAGCTTAGAAAGTTCTTTCCCTGACATTAAATAACTCGCATGGTTTTCTAAGATACTCTTAACAGAAGCTATATGAGCACTCTGCTCCTTGAATGAGCTGACAGGAGAAATAAGATGCTTAGTTAGTATCATTTGGAATGCCAAAGCTTACGGGGGACTGGGAATCATAAAAAATATTAAACATAAAAATGTAAAACCTTTTCTCCGAGGACTGCCTCCGGTAATTAGGACGGAAAAGAAAATAGCCCAAGTATCTAGGAGATAATTTGTCTGAATCTGTAGATGCTTGTTCATAATCCCTTCCTGATCTCAGCAAGAACCTTACCTAAGAACAACAACAAAAAAATAATAATAAATAAAATTTATTATTATCCCCTCTCCAGATACAGGTATCAATGTTGAAAAAAGCATATAATAATAATCATGTCGAATTCATACCAGCTCCCCCGCAAGTTCATATAATGATTCATCTAGCGTTGCCTGCAGAGGGTTTGACAATCACTGTCAAAGATAACTCCTAAAGAAAAACAATAAAGCAAAAAAGGGGGAAAAAAAGGGTTTGAAAACAGAATTTATAAATTTTTTTTTTTTTTTTAAACCTACTACTAGTCTCTACCTGTAATAAGCGTAAAGCACAGTACTGACTCACAGCAGGACCTTCAAGTTTAGCAATCACCTGAAACATTCAAGATGAAATAAGTCAATAGATTCTCATAACCAGATATAACGCAAAAAATGGGGGGCATATACTATGTACTTATGCATGGCCTGGTAACCACAGCAAAAGGGATTCAAAAACTTTCATCTCCTTCCACAATACATCTACAGTTCAGTTGCAGGGTTCAAAGTTTCTTCTTCCAACCAACACAAGGCACAATTGTCTCACCAACCAAATTCTATCTGAAAAACACCCTAAAAGACAAAATTCTTGGAAACACAATCACTTGATAAAGCATTGGATGATCCATGGAAAGTTATCTAATCAGGAGACAGGTTTGACAGCACTATTTTTTAGTGAAGGCACGTATACTGAAGAATGGTACTAACTACCCCTTATTTCACAAAAAGAACTATTGGCAGAAAATAGAGGAAGAAGAAGCAAAACCATGATAATTTCCAAACAATTTCTTACAAGTATATAGCAAGCAGCAGTACGGTACCATCTCCGCTGGAAGCACTCCTCAAACAACCTAAACAATGAAAAAAAAAAAAAACACTTTTGAGATTATAAGACATCAATGTTAAGCAAACACGGAAACAAAATGAGAACATTTAAATTCTTTGTTCAATTGAGCTTATGATGTAACTGACACAAGTGATGTTTGCAAGACAAGAGACCCAACAACTGATAGAATAAGAACAACAAATCAAGGCAATTTATGGACCACAGATGTGTGGGAATTGGTTTTTTTATTATTATTATTTTATAATTCAATGGTTGAACTTGGGCCAAGAGGTGCAAGTCAAGCTAAATGGCTCTCAGGGTCCGTTTGAATATAGCTGAAAACTGAAAACTGAAACTAAAAACTGAAAAACACTGTAGCAAAATAATTTTAAATGTGTGAATAGTACCGTGGGACCCATTTTTAATGAAAAAGTTGTTAAAAAGTGAAATTTGTGGGTCCATAAACAGTAAAATTTGTGCTGGAAAAAGTCAAACTTTGCAGCTACTGTTCAACAGTAAATGAACAGTAAAAAAATTGGCCTGAAATGCATGAAAAAAAAAAAGCTGAAATGCCAACGCGCATTTCAGCTATTTCAGCCCAATCCAAACAGGCACTTAGCACGTGGAAAATGGTATGTTATGTCCACGTAATAACTTTTGTCTTGATGAGGCACAAACTATGGACTAATCAAGCACTAGTCTGGGGACCAAAGGCCAACCAGGTCTACCAGCACAATCTGCAGGAAATCTGAAAGACTTCCAAACCACATTCAAGCAACATTTTTTATCCTTGTTACACAAGTTCCAAAATATACACGATTCTAATACACTTCAAATGTGAAGTAAAATTATTCAAGAAAAAATAAATAGAAAAATTGAAGTGAAACACTGAACTCTGTAGATCTTCCAGCAGCAGAAAACAAATCCGCCCAATGTCGACCATCCGTTTTTCTTGCAACACTTACAACCACATCAAAATACTCGGGGAAACTTCTAATCAAATCACAGGTCTTCTCCAGAAGAGAGAATTTAGCATATTTAGAGACTGAGACATGGTTCTTGCTTACATTTTGCCTGCAACACAGTTAGCATAGTCGATGACATAGTTCTTTATATACACAGATGGACAAATACAGCAATCATTATAAATTCCAATATATTGACAAATAACCTAGAAAGAGAGATTAATTAATGCAAGAGGTCAAGCAAAATATACCCAACCACTCTGTATAGTGTAGCTCTCATAAAAGTAACCTCTGTCAATTAGAAAATACTGCTAGAGGTCATATAATTTAATAGCAAGGAAAGCGTTAACTAATGCCAATGAAGAATACACTTGATTAAGGTGCCAACTAGCATGTTGAGATGATAATATCTATGGTGTTCAAGGACTGGGATGAAATCCGGCCTTCATAAAGATTTAGGGGGTTTTATCATTAAGGAGGAGTCTACCCACATTGTATTGCCAAGTTGCCAACCATTCCCAGTAATATACAGTCTATAGGAAGCTATTTTGGACACTGATCTTCTACAACTCGTTACACCATTAAAGTATTCATGCCCAAAGTCAGACTCATTCAATTTCCCTTCCTTTATTTGAAAATACCTGGTTATTTCTGTATCAAATACAGTGAATAGAAGCCACTCCAGACAATGTGAAAAATGAGGCTTTTCTGCTGATAATTGTGCCAACCTTAAAGCCTCCTCCCTTTTGTCCCTCTGGCAGACACACATACAAAAACTGAATTAGAAGAAAAGCATCTCAACTATAATAAAGAACACTGTTATTCAACTTACATGAACTTCAAGCAGCTTGGGGTATTGGATTAAGCCAATAAAATCAACCAAGGAAAGTAAATAATCCTTGCTTGACAAGAGAAAACTTTAATCCAAAATCGTAGGAATACTAAATGATGTCAGATTCCTACCAACCAGCAACAAACAGAACACTACATATATTCTTATGACTCTATCAACGTTTTTGAAATACAAACTTTTTGATGAATAAGTTTTCGAAATACAATTGTCTAGACACTGGCCCTGCTAATATCCTAAGCACCATCCAAGGGCCAACTTGGTTGAGAGACTCTGTATTACACATGGTAATTTGTAGTTAATGACACATCTATAAGGATCTATTGCATATGAATATACTGAAGCGAGTATCAAACTACTCTGACCAAATTTTCTCTTATTGGACAAGCAAAACATAAGGCAAAGTCCTGAGATTGGGAATTTCCAAGTGAAAGCATGAGGTCAGGGAATTCATGCTATCTGCAGTAGAATTAGATCTAGGTTTCTTTCAAACAGTCCTAACACGTTCTTGTGCAAAAACAATCACCTCCCCCTGCCCCCAACAAAAAAAATTCAAATAAAACATGCAGAGGTGTGGGGAGTGTCCAGTTGAGGAAAAGAAAGTTTGGTTATGGTTTCAGGAGACATTGGACATCCATATCAAAGAAAATAACAAGGCAAAAGTAGTACCTGAAGAAGGTGACGAAGTAGGCAATGCAGTATAGTTTGAGCTTGAGGAGTAGGCTCAAAACATGGAAATTCAGTGCATGCTGAAAATGACATTCTCTGGGAAACACCAACAACAACGCCAGCATTTGGAAGAAGCCCCAGAGGGTATACTTCACGATCGAATTCCAGCTCCGGATCCAACTAAAAATGAAGGCCGAGTTACTTTACCAACTCAAGGTACATGGACCAAATACCAGATCAAAGTTCTTTAAGTCCCACAAATTCATTTTTGAATACGAATATACATAAAGTTGAACACTTTTTTTTTTTTTTTTGAAAAGTAAAATTAATAATACATAGGTAAATCGAACACATCACCAGTAGGTTGAAGCCATTTAACATCTGGTCTTAATTCAAACAGAAAATTTAATATCTCAATACCAAAGGTAAATACATTTACAGGCCCTATTTCTTGCATGAAAGACAGACCAGAACAGAGAACAGAACTAAGCCCATCTTATAAATTAAAAAGAACAAGAAAAAGAGATACGTCTCTTATAGTATCAAGCAAAGGCAATCAAAAACATTTAACACTGAACTCCTATATGACATGAATTAGTGGAACTACTATTTTACCTATAGCCTAGCTGATAGCTTTGCAAATGAACAAATCAGTAATTGAATTATCCAATATACAGGTTGTACCTAGTGCACAAAGGTATCACTTTTACGAGGTTTGGGAGAGGTCATGGTAGGCAGCCTTACTCCCAATTTATTGGAGAGGCTGATTCCCAAACTCAAACCCACAACCTAATGCTTTTGGTGGAAGGCACTTGCCATCACACCAAGGCTTGACCTCAATTGAATTATCCAATATGAGGAAGAAAATTACACAACTGAAAACAAACTTCAAAAAATCACATGTCCTATCTGCCAAAAAACCCACAATATAAAGAGTCTTGAAGACATGCATACCTGCATGAAATCCTCCTGCTTAAAAGGGTCAACACCAGGAGATGGATACCAAACCTGTAAAAATAAGCTTCCAACCAGAATCTATATCAGACAAGTACAAATGACCAAAACTAATGGTAAATCATAATAAACAAGATGATTAAGAGTATTAAAATTCAATAGACCTCAACAGTTCATTACCTGCATTCCTCGGTGGCCATAATCTAACCACGAAACTTCCTCAATTAGATTTACTTTCTCCTCTGATTGACCACAAGTGACCCAAAATAATTCAACAGAGTCGGTAAGCTCCCTTTCACGTCCTTCATCCAAATCAAGAAGTGAAAGCTCCCCATTCACCCTCAATATCAAACATCTAGCAAAACATGTGTCCATTCAGAGGATTATGTTTGTGAAAGTTTCTAAGTATCACTTTGGAGGACACATACCTTGCAGGCTCACTAAGTAACAGATCCGGGGAGGAAGAAATATGATTGTTTAGGATGTTATCTCTGGGAAGCTGATCAGGGATAAAGCGCATAGCTGCAGGATGGCTCTTTGCAGTCATGATTGAGAGTTCCCGTACTGTAGAAAGCTGTTTGTCATTTTATCACTTAAAAATGTATGAAGTATAAAATTCTATTAAAGCACTCATTCAGAGTGTAAACAGAAACTTCAAAAGTACAGAAAGTAGGATCATTTCCAATGATATACTTAAAGAAGAACAGCTGAGAAACAGGCCTTTACCTGTAAATCTGGTGTACTAGAAGGTGTCAATTCACCTAATAATTTCACATGGAATATGTGGACATCAAATGGCCGATATGTAACAAGAATGTACTCTTGATAGACATCCATCACCATTGGCTTGGCAAGCAAAGGTTTCCGACCAAGCAGTGAGCTCTGATCAAGGTGATATCTAGGATAAAAAAGCAACTCATACCTGCAAAGGATCAATTATTTTAGATTTATATACAATGATGTCCTGCAATACAAAATAAACAAACCGTGCATTTTAACTATTGGAGGAGCAAAATGCAAACAAATAAAGCCATAGAAATACCATGAAGTGAATTACATATACAAAGGGATAAGGCCTATGATGCAGCCATGGAAGCTTAATTTGTTACTACTTTGAAAATTTCATCTATTCAAGATTTATTTTATGGGGCCCACTGTGAAGTCCACTAAAATAAAAGTCATGTGGTTTTAAAATCATAGTACGTGTCCTAGGGTTAAAACTGTTTTTTTTAATTTGGGTTTTTATTTGACAAGTTATGATTAATTTTTTATATAGGGGCAAAACTATAATTTCCCCAATCCCTAAAAATAAATTAAAGATCCCTAAGAATTAAGTGTATTTTGGTAATTTAATTTGAGTCAAATTTATATGATATCCCAAGTATCTTAGGCTTCTTTTGGAGTCCTAGATAATATTTTATTAGTTATTACCTTATTAAGTTTTTAGTTTACTATTTTTTTATATAGGTATTAAGTTTTTTGTTTACTAGTCAAACTAGGAGTTCTAATACTACAAGTCCAAATATATTTTTGTGCTAAATGTACTCAAAGAATTGGTGGAGTTGATTAATAAAAAAAAAATTTGATAGGTGGAGTAGATTAATAAAATTATTGAGTGTTTTTAGCATTGAGGCAAATAGTCCTTATTATTCCTTTTCTCCCTTTCTATTCTCACTTTCTTTCTTTTTTTTCTCTTTGTTATGGTACTGGTCATACAAACGCTATAAATTTTTTTCTATACTTATTTCCTTACAACCCCCAGTCAAACCCTTCTTCTTGCCTATCAAAACCATCAAGTCCCACATACTTTCTCAATCAAATAACCATATTTATAAATAAACAAAAAAAAAAAAAAAGATACTCATCAAACCCTAGCCAATTTTGAGCACTAACCCTTTCTTCTACAACTCTAAACTTAGATTCACAAATTCTCCTAAACCTTAGCCCACCATAAGCGCGCATAGAAAAATTCCCCAATTTGACCATCCTACGGCTGCCTAAGCAATCAGCAAGGTCAGTGAATAGGCTTACCACAATGTAACATATATAGAGCAATAGTTCATAAATTACATCATTTTTCAAACAGATTAAAACAAACTTGGAATAGACTAAATAAATGAAACATGGAACCATGGATAATTATCTCACGTGTTAGAAGCATCAACGTAGTTGCAGACAACAACGATCTTCCCCAGCCATAACAAACCTTTGCACTTAATCTTTTGCTCCTGAGTAATATCTCCAAAGACTCTCCATTTTTTCAACCGTATATCATATATGATTAACCCATGGAGACCAGAAACTGCCAAGTACATTCCATCCTTGCTAGCAGCCACATGTTGAACTGGCCAATTTTGGGAGATGTATGAAACCTGAGCCAAGGCAAATCCAAATCAGTAAAATCCATATTGCAAGGACATCAAATAAGGATTTTCCAAGTTTGTAAGTTGAATGCGTAACTGGAAGGTTAAGATGAAGCATTTTAAGATCGTCAGTATCTTCAGACTGCACAACAAGCAACCGATCTTCCCCATAAATAACTTGACGAACATGTGTTGTTCCTGAAACTCCTCTGTTTAGGCAACATTTGCCAAAAGAAAATGCAAGAATTCTCTCAGAAGATCCTTCCTCAATAGCATAAAGCCTATATCCATATTCGTCCCACTGCATCAGTGAGGTGCCACCCATCAAAGGTTCATACTTACTATCCTGGTTTGGCTTAACCATTGGAGACGAGACAGAACTTAAACCAATTTGACGGATCGTCGACATCAAGCGGCACCCAGAAACAGACCAAACTGTAAGTCCTCTTAACTTCCACCCAACTGCAAAAGCTGAATTATCAGGTGTCCACGCAATACAACAGACAGAGCCAGTATCATCCATTGAATATCTGCAAAATAATTACACCAAGACATAAAAGCCCATCATACTTCATGATCCATAACCTAGACCAATAAGAGTATATGATATAGACATCTAAACAAACTAGTAAATACTTTGACTTTTATAAGTCAACAGGAAAGAGCATTCCTCAAACTACTCGCAAATGCAGGTATTAATAATCATCAATTAAACTTTTGGACTCATCTTCAGAAACAGCACTACGAAGCAGATATTAGAAAATGAAATAAAATTCACTGTGCATTTTGGTTTATCAATTTGAATGAACTGATCAAAAAAAAAATTTTCAAAAACACAAACTTTGATACAAAAGCATCTCCAATATGAGTAATGACTTATAGTATATAACTAAATATACACAAAATTCCAAGTTACAGATTTAACTCAAGTCCACTCCAGCCAGTCTCATATACTGATTACAGGATTTGAGTCATTCAACCCTTCCTCAGACATACTGGGTTACTTGGAGCAGGACTCTTCTTTTTCCTAACCCTAGTGCAGGTCATAGTGATGAAAGAAATATTAACCATGCAAGGGGAAAAACAATCACTTTTTGATAATTCAATAGTTCGGAGGTGGGGGGATTTGAATTCCGGAGGTCTCAGTTGAAAAAGCCAAGAGGTGCCAACCAATTGAGCTACTAGGCTCTTGGCAAGGGGAGAACAATTACACAAAGATGAAAAAGAACAGAGGCAAGGGTAAGTTGATATAAACTCAAGTTGAAAAGGAATGTTATTTTGAAAATCTTAGGTGACACAGATGTATTTATAGAAGCCTCAAAGTTTTCAGTATCTAGCCCTACAAATTAAACTTTAAAAAAACAAAACAAAAACATTGATAAGTACACATGCACCCAATGGGTTTGAATCCACGATCATACCCTCCACCCATTCTTTTGAGAGAAGGAAGAGGCATCTGAGCTAGAGCTCAATGCCTACAAAGTAAAACCAAAAATTATTCAATTTTGCCACAAAATTTCTTGCTTTACTAATTCTATAAAGGCTTACCCCCAATCATACAAAGACACAGTACGAATAAGTGATGCAGATTCTGTCAGGTCATATAACTCAACAACTCCTCTTCTGGTACCAACAGCAAGGAGCTCTTGTTCTGAAGCAACTGAAGTACATACAGCATCACCAGAACCCAACCTTTTTTCAGCTTTAATAGATTCGGCTTGCTTTACACCTTTCTTACTGACTGAACATGACACCAGTTGCCCATCAGAATATAACACGAATAGCAACCTCAATGGAAGGCAAAGCTCCAGCTGGATAATAGCAGACTTGCTGGAGATATTATGGTCAGATACAATAACTCCTGGAGCCCCTCCAGAAGCAAAACCATTATCAAGAGAATTTGGTATTTGTGTAATTTCACTGCTATCACATGGAAAGGGATCAAGTTCAAACGATCCATAGAACTGTCAAGAAGACAATATACAATAAGATGACCAATACAGGTAAAATAAAAATATCACTCAATACTAAATAGAAGTTACGACACCAATGCTCAAAAAAATGTGCTAAACTGAATCGAAACAGCTAAAAAATTCTTGTGCCTATCAATTTAACAGTACCTCCCCCTTCCAAGAGATGTTGTACAAAGATCCATTAGAAAGTCCAACTAGCATATGTTTATTATCACATACAATATTGCTCCTGGCAAGACAAATAGTACCAGAAAAGATATCAGTATGAAACTAAAAAGAACAGATTATGAGACCAAACCATAAAAATAAAGGGCAAACATACATCATGAAAATCAATTTTTAACATAACATCAAAATCGAACTAGCAAATACTAATGTTATCAAAAAAATTTAAAAGCAAGTCAGTCATATAATCAACAATATTAACCCCATTATAAAGGAACAATTTACTTATTGGATATAAATTGGGCAAAATTCAAATTAATGGAAAATTTGAGCAAGATAGATTCTTTTATGGACCATGTATCATTTATCATACAAAAATTCCTTTCATACTTCACCATACTTTTTTGTTTTTCTTTACAAGATACTTGGATGAGAGGAACGAAAAAGTCAAACAATGTACTGACACTCTAGGAAACATCAATTGAGCCTAAGTTACTTCCATTCATTTAGTTATTTATGCCAGTAAAGTAAAATTTGGAATCATTTACTACTACCTTCATTTTTTTTAGACTAAGAACTATAACTGAAGTAAAAGTTCAATTCCACGAAATTAAAGTCAAAGGTTCAGTTGTTGATGCCAATAAAGAAAAATTTAGAATCATTTACTACCTCTCCATTTCACAAAGACTTTTTTTCTGATTACCTGATTACTACATGGATTTTTTTTTTTTTTTTTATGACGATTGAATTTTGTAAAGTCTCAGGATATCTTTCCATTTTATTGAGATTAAAAGCTATAACCGACGTAAGGTTCAATTTTACTAAGTTAAAGTCAAAGAGTACTTACAATGCCAAGTCCTTCTCTGCAAAAGGCACCTGCTCACTGAGAAGAAGAGATATAGAAGCAAGAAATAAACTAGAAGGTTGCTTCCCTCCAATCTGTATCCTTTTCTCTGTAAACTGAACCTTAAAAATGTGAAGAAAGAAAGATGATGTCTGCAACAACCAAAAACAAAAAAGCATAAGCAATCTAAAAAACTTGTTAGAACCAATCTGAAGAAAGAAACAAAAGGTATGCATTCAACACAAAAGTGCTACAGAAAATCACATTACATGCCTTTATCAAGACAATTAAAATTTAGTTCATAATGAGGGCATTTTATCATCCTAAAAGATTAATGGTATGCAGTGCAAGCACAATTGTGGATGGTGAGATTAACACAATATTCCTTGGACCAAATGGCTTCTCTCCCCATAAGTAAGTGGTGGAGGGTGAGGCCACAGGTTCAACCCTGTGTTCGTTTGAGGTGTATATTTTCCTATTAAAAACACTCTCTCATTAACAGCATCAAATCTTATTTCCAGATATATTGAAACTACTAATGCTACACGAAATATTAATCATCAGTAGTAGCTAATGAAAAGGTATACTCAAAGTCACGGGATCTCATCAGCAAGTTATAGTAATCAATTAAAATGAATCTGCTGCCATTCTTTTTCCAAATTTGCACAGACAAATGGGCATGGCTACACATAAACAGCACAATGTAAGACAACTGACTTTGATTCCCAATTCCCTATTCCATTTGACCTAGTGAGGCACTTTGTTCATTCACTTCCAAACATAATGCCCATCACCTTAGTGCTAATTCTAAACAATGTCATTGCCACATCAGTCAACAAATGCAGTTATATAAGCAATCATCCAGATGTAAGCACAGTTAAGACATAGCCAAATACCTCCCCCATGAAAGATCACATGTAGTAGAACTCAACACCAGTAGACTCTATATCACAATTTTACTGAACTCACTGAAACACATTAATACAATAAACCAAAAAGTACACAAATAAAAACAATGAAAGACTTACAAGAACAGCTATTAATTTGCCATCAGGACTCCACACAGCCTGCAAATTCTCTCCCTCCCGTTGCAGCGAATCCGAACTCCTCTTGTACTTCCCCAATCTCACTTTGTGCTAAAAACCCAAATCCCAAAACCAACCAAAAAAACCATTAAAACAGTTAAAACCCAACAAAACACAGCATACCCACATCAAAAAACCCCACACCCAGAAAAACCCAGTTGGCAAAAACTCAAATACACACAAACCCACATGCATTTCCACACAAATATACAAAAAAAATTGGTACCTGGAACGAGCTCCATAGCTCTATATGAGAAGGGGACACGACCAACAAGAGACGATTGATGACTTTAAGGTAAACGATCTGTTGGGAAGAGGGGTAAAGACCTTGTTCCAGTGGGATCACCTGAGGCCATCCATATGACATATACATCTTTCTTCTTGGGTTTGGGTTATTGTGATTTGGAATGGGATCTGAGAATTAGAGGGTTTGGAATGAATTGGATTTGTATGAGACGGTAGAGAGATCTGATGCAATTCATTTTCTGTTGAAAATAGAGAGAGAAAGAGAGAGTGATGCTGATGCACCCATTTCAGTTTGGATCTCTCAACCTTCACAACAACCAGCTCTTTTTTTTTTTGGCATCTGGGTGGAAAATGTTAGTTTTTGTTGGTGCAAGATAGGACATTATACCAATGCACAACAACAAAAGAAACAAAGAACTGAAGATGACCCATGGTCCCACCGAATGGAACTGAAGATGAGGACCATGGTGACCTGGATTATGTTAATCCTAGTTTTTTTTTTTCATGCTAAAAAATCTTTTATATTTTTTTATGGGAAATCTTTTATATTTTTATTTTTTAAAAGAAATTATAAATTTCATTCTTTAACTTTGTCTATATTTATTCTAAAAAAAAAAACTTTGTCGGTCTTGGTACCGAGACAATAAATTTTATTGATACGGCATTTTATTCGCTTCAATTTGTGTGTTAAAATCCTATTTTTTATAAAGAAATACTAAAATCATTTTTTTAATCATGGGCAGCTATATGTTTAAGTGGGATGGTCACAAGACCACATTGACTTGCAAAAAAAAAAAAAAAAAACTATATACTAAATTAGGTTATTGTGACCACCTTAATAAAAATGTTAAACACCCTAACTTGTGAATCATAAAAAATTGAGTTTAACAAAAATAAAAGTAATGTTATATCCACAATATTTTCTTAATAATTTCACAATAAATCCTATGGGATAAGATTCTAATTTGGACACAATACTGACATCACTTTTTTATCCACCAATAATAACTGATGGGCAATCAAAAATGGACAAAATTTAGGTACAATACCTTAAGTGCAGTTTTTTAGATTCATCTCTTAAGATTCTGTCATGTGGATACTTAAATAAAAAATAAAGTTCCATTCCATGAGAAAAAATTTACATAGCAGAATTTTAAGAAATGAACTTAAGGAACAGCACCTAAGTACTATACCTAAGTCTTGTCCATCAAAAAGTGTCTATCGTCCATGTGAGTCATCCACAAGAAGAAGATTCATCCAAGATAATGGGTTGGAAGGAAGAGAGAAAAATGCTAACGCCAAGGAGAAAGGTCGTCTAATAAAGATAGATCGTCTATGCAACGAGAGACTGTAGACAACCAATGAACACTTACTAAACTCTAAGGTGTTTTCTGCAAACCAAGTCCAAATAGATATCCCGCATCTCCACCAGTCGTCCAAATAGACATCAGTCGTTCATAGAGATATAGGTCGTCCACAAGACAAGAAGGTGCGGACAATCAACAAACACTTAGTAAAATTTTAAGTATTCTCCACTAACCACAAACGATCGGACCGTGATTCACTATTCCAAGATGTGGGGTGAATTTTCCGAAATTCGCTCCACTCTCCCCACTAAATCCACACATCTCCCATGATGTTAGTGGCACCTAACAAGTAGACCCACTCCAAATTCTCTATAAAAAGGACCAATCTCACCAACCAAATGTAGGTTCTACTACTCATCCATTCATTAAACATGAGTCCTAGAGAGAAAACTGACTTAACAGTCAAAGAGTCTTTGGCCGGTTCACCCCAGTCACCTTTAATAGTCTCTTTCTTTCTTTTCAGGTCATCCAACAGCTGTTGAAGCCCAGAGTATTCAACCTACTGATTTTCATGCATCATCAATAACTTTTTGCATAAGATTTATTATAAAAATTTTCTGGACGTAGCATTACTCCAAAATTAATTTTGGCATGTTAAACATAATCCCTAACCCCTTAAACAATTTTTTTCTTTTTAAATGCTTAAATGAAATCAATAAAATTAGTCCAAATAACTCAAACAAAAACAATACTAGACCAAACAACAATAACAAGTGAACAAATTCTTTAATAAAAAACCTATTCAAAAATAAAAATAAAAATCTCTAATCATTCAAGTTTGTAACTCATTCACTCATTCAATAAATATAATCCATAATTTCATTTTAAAAATGTGTATAGAACTCGATACTTTAGAAATTGAGTTTTTTTTTTAATAAAAACAAAATTGTATAGCCCTCGATTTTACTAAACTCGAGTGCTACATGGCCTTTTTTAATCGAGAAAGTGACATTAGCTACTTCTACCATGGCACAAATCACATAGAACTCGAATATAACGAAATCTAGTTCTATATAGAACTCGATTTTCTTAACATCGAGTTTTAAAAGAGGGGAATTTTACTAGATAGTTTCAAAAGAAGATCATTTTGCTACATAGTTTTCAAATTAATGCTATTTACCCATTTTGGCCCATGTATATATAAGTAGTGTTTTCCAAAAAGACCTTTTTCCTAAGAATAATGTTTCTTTTAAAGTTTGCCTCTTACTTGGGCTTCCACCTATAAAACCTTTTAGGGGGGATTTATTCAAAATAAAAATTCATATGATTTTTAATCAAGTCATGAATTTTTCAAAATGCAAAACCTATGAGATTTCAATCATATACCCTTTAATTACTTTTCAAAACTTAAAAACCATGAGAATTTTAATTAAACCACTTCTTGGGAATTTTTCTAAATCAAAACTCATGAAATTTATTTTGAGCACTTAAAAGTTGATGCTTGGGCCATGGCTTAAATTCATTAAGTCAAAAGGCCCCCCATAAAGCCAAACATAACCCCTCACCCCTTTAACTAATGTTCTATCTTGTTATTTTTGCATGAGAATAAATTTGGTGCCTAAGCGACTTAATTTTAATGTAAAGGCAAAAGGTATTTATTTTGTACATTTTATTTAATTTCTTATACATGTTTGACATGCCTTTCATTTGCAAGTCATCATAGTTAGATTGTGATGATGCACGAGAATTAGTAAGCTAAATGCTCTGGACTACGATGTCGATTTAGTGACTTGAAGAAAAAGAAAAAAGATTGTCATGGATGACTATCATGGACAAATGGAACTTAATTTAATCCACTATCAGTTGCCCCCTTGGCCTTATGTCGTCCATGCCACTGTAAACACCCGATTTTGCACCCATGATTTAATCAAGGAGAATGACTTGAATGATCATTCATGTAACCGAAAAATCATAATTGCATTACATGCATCAATTTGTTCTTGCATTACATACATCAATTTGTTTGCCATTACATGCATCAATTCATTCATTACATATCATAAAAATGATCTTGAGGTTCTAACATTCGCAACGGTGTGTTTGGTTTCCAAATCGAACCACCGGATCGAAAGATGTCGCATGATCAAGTTTGCACAGTCAACATGCATTGTGTCTAGGTAGAGTCGACCACACATGATTAATTTAAATTAATTCTAATTGGTTGAACAATTAAAATTAATTAAATAATTTTGTGATTGGTTGATAATTAGTGTCTAAAATAAGAATGCATGCATGGAATAAAAGGAATGATTGGATAACAATAAAATTGTAGATAATCTGAACTATATCAAGATTTATTTTAGGGTATTTATTTACAAGATAATTGTTCTTAAAAAGTCTAAATTATCCAGAAAAGAGATTAAAAAAAAATCATGGACTAAGGATGAAAACACATCTAGGTGCAAGGACCAAATAAAAAAACCCTAGAAGGAGAGTCCAAAATGCACCCGAACACGAAAGTGTGTTTGGCATCCAAGAGCACCATTTGGCACTTTTGGAGTGCCAAACACCACTTTAAAAGTGCCGAATTGGTTCCTTTTGGGCTTTGGCCCAACACCCTTTGGGTGACAATAAGGCACACCCTTTTCGATCTTTTCGCAAAAGGATGAGTCCCAATTCACATTCTACACTTCGGGGCTATTTTTTAGAGTTTTCTAGTCTTTATAAATAGAGATTGTATCTCATAATTCAACACATTTCTTTTACGCTTTGAGAGACATACATTTTGAGGCTTTCAAATTACTGATATTTGCTGATCATTTCTGATATTTGCTGCTTATAATAGAGTTTTTAAGTTTCAAAGATAATTGAATAAATTTCTTTGAACCCTAAAACACCCTCTCAAGAATAAGGAGTGCTCATGCAAGAGGTTGTTTTCAATCACCCTATATTTTTTTTATGCTTCTAGTTTATGATGATGCATTTTTCTTATCCATGACATGATTTATTAACTGTGTTTTGTTTAAAGCATGATCCTGAATTCCTTACATATAATTGTTATAATCTCTTTCTTAATGTCAATAATTTGCATATAACCAATAATTTTCCTTAAAATAAAACAGATCTGCATTTTTCTTAGATGTAGATCTAAATTTTCTTAATTAAAAAATGAATCTGCATCTTTCTTAGATGTAGATTTGAGTTTTTCTACAAACAAAAACGGATCTACATCTTTATTAGATGCAGATTTGAATTTTTCTCAAATTAAAAACTGATTTGTATCTTTCTTAGATACAGATCTGATTTTTCTTTAACATGTGCAAATTTTGAAATAAAGAAAAAGATTAAACATGAGTGTGTTTGTGGGTGTTTATTTAATTCATGTTGCATAAATTTATATTATAAGTGAAACTCTCTTCTTAAAAAGTCTTTTTCATTTTTTTTTTAAATATAAAAAATAGATCTGATTTTTCTGTTATCAAAAACCTTTTTTTTTTTAATTATCACAAAACAAATTTGATTTTTTACAAACCAAAAAAACCCTTTTTTTTTTAAGTTCTTAAAAATAGATCTGATATTTTTCAAATCAAAAGACTTTGTTTTATGTAATAAACAAAACAGATTTGGATTTTTATCTCCAAAAACCATTTTTTCTACATATTACAAAACAGATCTAGCACTTCTGAGAAATCAAAATCAATTTTTTTTATCACTAAAACATATCTGAATTTTTTCAAAACAAAGAAGAGAATGAATTCATAAATAAATTTATGTGATTTAATTTTTCTTTAACATGTTCAACATATCATTCATAGCATGCATAAAGGGTACATAGGTCACAAGATGCTAGAAGATCAGACTCTGTTTGGGCGGAATGGGTACCTAACACCTTCCCATTCCGTAACCTAGCCTCCTAATTTAGGTCTTTGGATAAGTAGATCTAAGCCTTGTTTTTTCTTTTTTGGGTAGAATGTAACTAGAACAAAAAGCCATGTAATTGTTTGGTAGTTTATAACTAGGACCCAAAACCATGTAATTTTCAATTTTTCAATTATGTAATTTTTTATTCAATCAATAAGATGAAATGATTCAGCTATGTAAAGTTTATTTAGTTTTTTTCTTTTTTCTTTTTTGTATAAAAAATAAGTGGTGACTCGATACCACTTACCCAAAAAGAGAGGTGCCCTAAAAAGTACTCTAAAAATCTCTCTTTTTTTAGAGGCCTAATTTTCCCCGGTCTCTCACAGCCACTTTTGAAAATTTTGAAAATCTCTCTTTTTGTCAATATTAATCCTAGCGGTCTGCACGTCACATCATTTTGTTTTTCAAAAAAGCTACCATGTAGTGCTTCCTGGTTGGTTTGCGTCGCTTCAGTGTCCCACCTTGTTACCTATAAATAGGCCAATGTCTCTCCTACCCTTTCACTTTTCTCATATTTTCTCTCTTGACCTTTTCGTCTTAGTCCGCCCTTCGTGCTTCGTCTAGGAGTCCTCATTGTCCTCCTATATGCCTAAAGGACGCTGGGTAGTTTGTTTAACCATATCCCCTTTGTCCTCTCAAGGCGAGTTTTGATGATCTTCAGTAAAGATCGATTTCCAACTTCTGCCTGTCTATTGGCCTAAGGATGGGAGGGTGAGGAGTAGTGATTCCTGGTTCCTAGCTGCTCACAGAACTCTTTAAAGGGTGTGTTATCGAACTGGAATCCATTGTTTGAGATAAGCACCCTTGGAATTCCAAAACTGTAGATAATATTCTTCTAAACGAAGTTTCTAACATTTTGCTCAGTGATCTTCGCTAATGGCTCAGCTTCCACCCATTTAGTGAAATAATCAATTCCCACCACTAAGAACTTCATTTGCCTTATCCCTATGGGAAAGGGACCAAGGATGTCAAGTCCCCACTAGGTAAATGGCCAAGGGGCCACCATCGAGGTAAGATACTTTGATGGTCGTCTAGGCACATTGCTAAAGCGCTAACACTTGTCACATGCTTTGACATATGTTTCGGTGTCTACTTGCATAGATGGCTAGTAGTATCCTGCACGGACAATCTTGTGGATGAGGGACCTTACTCTTGAAAGATTTCCACATGCTCCTTCATGGACGTCCCTCATAACGTAGTTCGAGTCATCTAGGGTCAAACATCTCAAGTAAGGGAAAACCCCTCTTGAATAACACTTCATCCATAAGGACGAATTTAGTTGCTCTAACCTTTAGTCTTTGAGCTTATTCCTTCTCCTTAGGGAGTATGCCATCATTGAGGTAAGATATAATCAATGTAGTCCAATTGGCTTCTTCATCTATCTGATATACTTTAGGGACATCAATGCTTGGGATATACTGGACCTTAACCTATTCATTTATAACGCCATCAGCAGAGGGGGCTTTGGCCAGGCTATCTGCTTCCATGTATTCCTCTCTTGGGATCTGTTGAAATTTGGCTAATGTGAAACTTTTGACGCAATGCCTAACTTTGCTCAAATACCTCTTCATTCGTTCTTCATTGGCTTCACATGTTCCATTCACCTGGCCTATAATCAGCTACGAGTCTTCTTGGACGAGAATTGACTCTACTCCTAGTGACTTAGCCAACTCTGAGCCTTGGAGGAAGGCTTCATACTCAACTTTGTTGTTGGTTGTCTAGAACTATAGATGTATCGCATACTCTAGATGATCTCCTTCGGGTGATTGTAAGATTACACTGACTCCTCCTACATATTGAGTAGACGAACCATCCACATGGACGATCCATTGTTTTGCCCCCTCTCCTCCATTCAGCTAGTCAGGGCTAGAGTGAATTCTGCGATAAAGTCCACAAGTGCTTGGCTTTTATTACTTCTCTAGGGTGGTATCTTACGTCAAACTCACTGAATTCCACTGCCCATTACTGCTTCTAGCTTCTTTTTTTTTTTTTTTTTTTTAGAATACTAAGTATTTTTAACACACACAGGGAGAAGGGAGAATGTTTTTTAAAGAAACTTACAGTGGTGTATATCCAAAAGAGCCTAACTACTTCTAACTTATTCATAGCCTTCTTGAGCGGATAGTTTGTCAGAACATTGATGACATGAGTTTGGAAATAAAACTTGAGCTTTTTTGCTGCTGTTACCAACGAGATGGCTAACTTTTCTATTGGCGGGTACCATCCTTCAGCTTCTCTTAGGGCCTTGCTGGTGTAGTAGATGGGCTTTTGCACCTTTCCTTCTTCCCTAATTAAGGCTGAGCTCATTGCATGAGGGGACACTGCTAGGTACAGATACAACTCTTCACCTGGTTTGGACGGGCTCAACAAAGGAGTTGAAGTATGATCAGTGACGGAACCAGGAATTTAGATCAGGGGGGGCAAGATTAAAAGACAAGTTTGGAAGTAAAAAATTAATCTAAAAAAATTAATCAATATTAATAACAAAATAAGTAAACAACTATATGATAATATAATTGTCATACAGAATCTAACATAAAATGTAAATTTTAATTTATTTTTTCACACCTAGCTTATTTTACTCAATTGCCCTCGATGATTTTTCATATTTTGAAACCGCTGCATGATTTCTTCACACTCAATAGTCTTAAATATATCTTTCTCAATATATGTGACTAAGCAATCATTCATCCACTGAACACCTATTCGATTGCATAATCGATTTTTAATTATGTTCATTGCTAAAAAAACTCTTTCAACAGTAGTTATTGCAACTAGTAAGATCAATGCCAAAGTCACTAATGAGTAAACCAATAGATATGAAACATTCTTTTTCATTTCTACCATCTTTGCAGCAAGCTGTCCAATTCCTTTAAGTGCTGAAAACTCTTCAGTGGACCACATGTCATGGATGTATGTCTCAAGTTGGTTATCCAAAAAAGAAACTTGAACTGTTGAAAAATCACTTGGATAAAACTGAGCAAGCCGAATCAATTTCTCCTTGTTGAATGCTGAAAATAAGTTATTTGGGTTCAAACACACAACACAAAGTAATAATTCAGAATTTTCAAAACGACTATTAAGTTCCTGAAGTTGCATATCTATAACAGTATAAAAAAGCTCCACTTGATAATGATGTGAATTTTTCATGTTTTGAGCTTTTCGTCGTGGTCGAGGTTGATATAATCATCCATATTAGGAACATCAATATTATTTTTTGCACAAAATGCAGAAACCTCCTCTAGCAAAGTGTCCCATCCATCATTTCTCATGACTTGTAAACGTTGCTTTGAAATGTCAACCAACTTCATAGCATTCACAATATCTTGATCTTTTCGTTGTAATGCTTGTGACAACTCATTACTTATGCCAAGCACACCTTTCAGCAAATGTAAATCAAACACGAATTCAAATGTTTGGAGTAAACCAATTAAGATATTTGCTTCTGCTCTCTGATCAGGATCTAAACCATCTTTTATAATGGTTTCAATCACATCAATTACAGAAGAAAACATGTGAATAAGATTAACAAGTGCACCATAATGAGAACTCCAACATGTATCTCCAGGTCTTTTTAGACTCTTTTCTTGATTCAAGCCACGACCAGTTGAAATTTCATTATTTTTTAGTGCTTCTATAACTTCAGCATTACGTTTTTCGCGAAGAATATCACGACGTTTACATGATGCTCCAACAATATTGAATACCTTTGCAACCAAGTTAAAAAAGGTTGCAATCTGGATGTGATTTTTTGCTACTGCAACTAATGTTAGTTGAAGCTGATGTGCAAAGCAATGGACATAATAGGCAGAAGGATTATCTTTCAAAATAAGATTTTTTAGTCCATTTAAACTCACCTCGCATGTTGCTTGCCCCGTCGTAGCCTTGTCCCCGCAATCTACTAATGCTTAAGCTATGTTTATTAAATACTTCCTCAATTGCACTCTTTAGTGTCACTGCTGATGTATTATTAACATGTGTAATGCCTAAAAAACGCTCATTCACATGTCCCAATTTTTCCACATAGCACAAAGCAATTGCCGTTTGTTCTTTAGTAGACATATCACGTGATTCATCAACTATAATAGCAAATAATGAGTCTCCAATATCTTTAATAATAGCATTTATTGTCTCAACGGCTACAACATTTGCTATTTCTTTTTGGATATCAGGAGAGGTCATTTGATGATTTTCAGGAGCGTTTTCGAGGACTGCCTTATCAATTTCTTCATTGTGATTTGCAAGAAACCGTAATAATTCAAGAAAATTTGCTTGATTATTGGAGTCTTTAGATTCATCATGGCCACGAAATGCTAATCCTTGTTGTTGTAGAAAACAAATACAATCCACTGATGCATTCAAACGAGTCCGATATTCCCTTTTCTCAACATCCGATTGATTGTTTATAACTGTTTGAATACTTTGTCTCTGGTTTAACAAAGCTTCACATTTTCTTTGAGCTATATTATGTGCACTGTTGTGATCCCCAACGTAATTTTGTAATTTCTCCTTTTTTTTCCAATTTCTGAATTATTCAGTAACAAATGAGTCTCCCCCTCCTTGATCACCAGTATCAGGTCAAAATAGATAACAATATAGACAATATGCAGCATCTTTTGTAATGCTATATTCCAACCAACCAGGAAATTCTTTGAACCACACTGGATTAAATCGACGCTTTGTTTTGCCAAATTGACTTTGTGGAAAATCACGGTTAACTAGTTGACAAGCTTTATTTTGTAGATAATGCCTTCTAATTTGATCTCTTTCATTAGGATGATAGTTAGAAATTTTTATTCTTAAACCAGGATCCGTGGGAAGATTTGCAACATCCACTTTGATACAAGTTCGTTTAGGATTTGATCCAGACTCATTATGATCAGGATTCTCCATAATCTCAATTACCTACAAAAATATATGTCATATCATTAAAATAAAGAAAAAAATTACAATTTATGATAATAATCAAATTAAGAGATTATTATAAATACAAATAGTTTAAACATATAATTTGAATTATAAATTTATGGTTAAAAATAATCAAATCAATTCATCTAAATATAAACAGTTTAAACATATAATTTAATTCTTTAAAAAATTAAATAAACAAATAAATTAAAACAAAAGTATTAAGAATATACATACCTATGAATATTTGAATTTGTGACTTAAAAACTCAACTTGAATGCTTTTAAAAACTGCAAAGAAACTCTGAGATCCAAAGAAAGAGACTGGTTTGAAAATAAATTTGTTTGTTTTTGATGGGAGGCCGTGCACTATTTGCATTATATACACTTTTTTTTAGAGTTCTATGCTAGTTCTAATTCCTATTCCGTTTAGAGGTAGCAAAGTTGTTATTTTTTTTATTTTTTTAATCACCAAGTGGGACCCACGGCTTTATTGAATAACATGAATTCATTGAAGAGTAGACTTCTACAGGTGGCTTGGTATTGGGATTTTTTTTTTTTTTTTTGTCTTTTGTGTGGGGTATTTCAGGTCATATTAGTTAAAAAATTTGAAAGTTCAGGGGGGGCACCTCCCCCCCCCCCTCCCTTCGCCCCTGAGTGAGATAAACCTTAAGGTCTTCAAATGCCCGTTGACACTCCGTCCATTCAAACGCTTTCCTTAACATTTTGAAAAATGGTAAACACTTGTCAGTTGCTTTTAAGATGAACTTGTTGAGGGCCGCTACTCGTCTAGTAAGACTTTGTACTTCTTTGACATTCTTTGGCAGCACCATGCTTAGTATTGCTTGGATTTTATCAGGATTTACTTCAATTCCCCTCTGTGAAACCATGAAACCAAGGAACTTTCCTAATGAAACCCCGAAGGCATATTTGCTCGAGTTTAGCTTCATGTTATACCATCTAAGCGTATCAAAAGTCTCCTGCAGGTCATCCAAATGTTGTGTCTCCTTTGCGCTTTTAACTAGCATATCATCTATGTACACTTCAACATTTTATCCAATTTGTGGACGAAACATATGGTTGACTAGCCTCTAATAAATTGCCCCTGCATTTTTCAAACCAAAAGACATTACTTTGTAGCAAAACAAACCTTGGCTTGTGATGAAGGATGTTTTCTCCTAGTTTGCCTCGTCCATCTTGATCTGATTATATCCCGAGAATGCGTCCATGAAGCTCAATAATTGGTGCCCAACTATTAAGTTTACCAACTGGTCAACGCGTGGAAGGGAATAACTATCCTTGGGACATGCCTTATTCAGATCTATAAAGTCCACACACATTCTCCATTTCCCGTTTGCTTTTTTTACCATCACTGCATTAGCTAGCCAATCAAAGTAGTAGAATTCGCGAATGAACTCTACTGTTACCAACTTCTGGACTTCTTCTTTGATAGCACTATCTCATTCTGGGGCGAACATTCTCATTTTCTGATGGACGGGCTTAAAGGACGGGGACACATTTAGATGATGAGTAATCACACTTGGGTCAATCCCAAGCATGTCTTCGTGACTCCAAGCAAAAACATTTGTGCTCTTCTTGAGGAATTGGACGAAATCTTGCTTCGTCTTTTTTTCTATGCTTGTTCCGATTCTAGTGAACTTCTCCAAGTTGGACTCGTCCAGAGGCACATCTTCCAATACATCGATTAGCTCAACAAATGTTCTTCTTTCTTCAATGTTCATTGTCCGCATCTGCTTGTCCATTGCTAACATAGCCAAGTAACATTCTTTAGCCGCCAGCTGGTCTCCTTGTACTTCTCCAAGGCCACATTCCATTGGGAATTTAACAAACAAGTGATAAGTAGACGTTGCAGCTCTTCAACTATTCAAAGTTGGTCATCCTATGATGACATTATATGAGAACAAACAATCCACAACAAGGAAGTTTACTTCCTTATTGATTTGTCATGAGTAAGAACCAACTATAACTAGTAAGGAGATAGTGCCTACTAGTAGAACCTTCATTCCTCTAAACCCAATCAAAGGTACACTTACTAAACGAAGTAATTCCTTGCTAACCCTCATTTGTTGGAAAGCCGAATAGTAGAGGATATTTGTTGAACTCCCATTATCTACTAACACTCTTCTTGTTGTGTAATTTGCAATCGTTAAAGTGATAACAATTGCATCATCATAAGGATGATACAGTCTTTTCACATCTTTGTCACATCTTTGTCTGTGAAAGTAATAGTTGGCTTGTCTACTCTAGATGTCCTTGGTGGGCGGTCAGTGAGTTGAACATTCAGAACTACCTGTAAGTAAGTCTTCTTGGCTTTGGATGAACTCCCTATTGACATTCCTCCCACAATAACCCTTATTTCTCCGAGTGGCTGACACACTGGTTCTTCCTATTTGCCCTTCATTGGTTGCCTTTCGTCCTTGTGGTCTCATCCAAGGAAATTCTTCAGCTTTCCCTGCTTAATGAGAACTCTAATTTGTTATTCCAAGTCATAACACTCGTATGTGTCATGCCCGTGATTCAATAGAAACGACGATACTTGCTTTTGTTCCATTTGCTAGGATCTCCTTTTATCTTCTCTGGCCATTTCAAAGACGGGTCGTCCTTAATTTGCATCAATACTTGGTCAAGTGGGGCATTCAAGGGAATGTAGTTGGAATATCGTCCTGAGGACGATCCTGCCTTCCTGCCGTCTCGATCTCTTTTTTCTCTTGTCTTGGTCTTCTTTGGACGAAGACCTTGCTCTAGATGGTGTACGTAACCAGCTTCCACTCGTTTAGCCTTCTTCTTTTTCTTGGCAATAATCGCATACTCAGCATTCATGAAACTTTGGGTTGAGTGTATTAGCTCGGCCACCGTCTGTGGCTCCTGGTCATACAACTTATGGATGAACAAATTCGAAGTAACTCCATTGTAGAAGGCTGCTAAAAGGATTTTGTCGTCCATCTCATCTACCAATAAGGCTTCCCTGTTAAAACGATTGATGAAAGTCTGAAAACTCTCATTTTCTCCTTGCTCTATGTTCAATAAGCTGGATGAGGAACTCTTATGCCTTTGGCCTCCAATGAAGTTGTTGATGAACAACTTACTTAACTCTTGGAACGAAGTTATGGCGTTTAGTGGTAGCTTTTCAAACCACACCCTAGCCGGGCCTTTCAATGTGGTGGAAAAGGCTCTGCACATGATTTCATCTGAAATGCCTTGGAAATGCATGATCGTCTTAAACATGGCAATGTGATCACAAGGATCTCGCGTTCCATCATATAAGTCCAAGGTAGGCATTTTGAACTTGGAGGGTAGAGGACGACTCGTGATGGACACGATGAAGGGAGAGTCAGTTCTGTGGACGAGATCATCCACATTGTTTGCTCTCCTCATGGAGTCCTTCATCTCTTCTATGGCTTTCTTCGTCTGGTCCATTTCTCTCTCCAAATGTGGCAGCCTCCGAGTGACCGTACCTTTAGATTGATCCCCTCCTTCAACGTCGTTCCCCTCCCCTCCATTCTTTGAATTTTGCCTGTGTTCCTCGACACGTCGTTGTCGACGTTGTCTATTGACTTCTCTAGTTAACTCTTGGTTTTACTGCGTCAAGTCTGCCATGGATTGCAGCAGTTGTTGGACGGATGTTGATGGCAATTTTGGTGCACGATTTGGATGACTGGAGGCATTTCCACTCTCTTGGTGTTCTGGACTTGTGGCTATTAACCTAGTCCAAACCATGCAGCCTTTTTGTCTTGGAAAGCAAGGCGGTTAACACTTAGAAACTTTGCTTACTTTCCCACAGATGACGCCAACTGACGATGCACGAGAATCAGTAGACTAAATGCTCTAAGCTACGACGTTGATTTAGTGACCTGAAGAGAAAGAAAAAAGACCGACAAGGGTAACCGGGGTGAACCGGCCAAAGACCCTCCAACGGTTAAGTCAATTTTCTCTCTAGAACACAAGGATGATGAATCTGTGAATGGTAAAACATACCTTGGGCTAATGAAATCATATCCTTTTTATAAAGAGTTTTTAGTGGGTCTACTTGTTTGGATCTATTACCATCATGGGAGATGTGTATGGTTAGTGGAGAAAATGAAGTCGATTTCGGGGAATCCTCCCCACGTTCTAGAATGATAAATTGTGGTTCGATTGCTTGGTGTTTGTAGAAAAATCCTTCGAAATTGGCTAAGTGTTATTTGGTCGTCCATGTCTCTGAGTGACATGAACAACCAAGTTACTTTGGATGACCATAATGTTTTTAGATGAATCCTATTCATTATCTGTTGTACTTTTTATCAGGCTCCATTTCTTGTGAATTAGTTTGGACGTAGCTTGGTCATGGACGTCCATCATGGATGAATGGAACTTAATTTAATCCACCATTAGATTGTACAAGCCATCCTAGGATAGATTGCATGTCATCTCATTTTTACATATCATTCTAGGATAGATTGCATGTCATTTTAACATTTCATCCTAGAATAGATTTTACCTTTGTTTCATATCACATACACATGCATATCATTCTTTCTTTTCTTTTTTTTTTTCTTTTTTAAGCCAAATACCAAATATTTTAGCCATTCTTTAAATGATGATTTTGAAGATTAAATTCGAAATGATATACTATCCCTTGGGACAGATGTTGTGAAGTGCCTAATACCTTCTCCACACGTAACCAAGTTTCTAAATCTTTGATTTTTGTTTCAAAACATTCTTTTACTTTCTAGTTTAGCTTGGGAGCCTTAGGGGTTAGTTAAATTTAGAAAATAAAATTAATTAAACTTATATGACCAATCACACTTTAGAATCCCAACAACTACTCAAAAATGAATATAAGCATAAATATTCACTCACATGTTATACAGGCGTCACACACACATGTTGGCTTTTATAGCCAACACACACGTTGCCAAAGCAAATTTCCAAGCCAATGGGAACAAAACATTGTGGAACAAGGTAAGAATTCAGGTACGACAATGTTCATAATTTTTTTCGGAAGTAACGAATTGTGAGTAATGTATTAAACAAATAATGTTAATAATAGGCCATTTCATCAAATTGTGGAAAAAGTAGTGACCTTTTTTTTTTTTTTTTTTTTTTTTGTGTTTATAGCATTATTGAATAATCTTGCAACTCATAACCATGGTCTTAAAATCTAGATCAAGCAAGTTGGTTGAATTAGATAAATTGTGAGTCGGTCTATCAATTCAATTTAACATTATTCCCTCAAAATGGGGCTAACAAATTTTGATTCATCAATTTTCTTCACTAGAAGCCAAGTTTGATCTTTGTGAAGTGAAAATTTCGAAGTCAATCCCAAATTGATCTTATTCTTCGAAATCCCAAGTCGTCAATTCATTCATTAGACACTCAAACTTTGTTCATTTGTCATTGTAACTCTATCTGAACTAGAAGAGATTATTGTGGTTGATTCAGTGGTGGCTCGAAGAATTTTTCTCAGGTTGTTCCTTATAAAGCATAAATTACACAATCTAAAATTTATTGTTTAGTTGTTTCATTAATTTGGTTGTCTTTTATAAACTATAATTTGTTATATTGTTGTTTCATTAATTATAAAATTATTAATTGTTGTTTAGCCTAACATAATTTAATTTGTTTGTCTTTTATAATGTATTGGTTAATTAAATTATTAATTATTGTTTATTAGTTGCTTCATTATTTTTCTTTACTAACTATTAGCACACTCCCCATTGTGCACTAGCACACACCCTATGTGCGTTATTCACGACCAACTCACTGCTTGCTTAGTGCCTAAGTCCTAACATAATTTAATTTTGTCTTTTATTGGTAAGTTAGGCTAACTGAGCATGCATTTACTTCCCCCAATTCAAGTATCCCACCTCGACTCCATATCCCCATCTACCCCCCCCCCCCCCACTCAACAGACAACTAGATAAGCCTCATGGCCCTTAATCACAAGAGCCAATCAGATAAATTCACAATCACAAATTACAATACACTAAAAGACAAACTCAGTAACTCACCAACACCAACGGATAAAGTCAAAACAATGGCAAATATTAATAAAGTTATAAAGTAAAGTTAAGCCAATTAACCCAAAGTTCAAACTTCAAAGAGAAAGAGAGAGAATTAGATAAAGAGAGAGAGAGTCTCAACTCTCATTTCACTATTTCAGTCTTCAGATAAAGAGAGAGAGTCAAAGAGTCTCAAACTCATTAACCCAAAGATGTAAGAGAGAAAAAGTGAGAGAAGTGTAAAGATGAAATACCTTGAGGGAGTAGGGAGGCCTGAGGGGCGACGCCGTCGTGCAGCACGTCGAGGCAAGGAAGGAATCGAGGCCAAGCGAAGTGTGACCAATCTCCAATTCGATCGGACCGATCTCCAATCTCCAATGCTCGATGTGTTCTGGAGCTTGAGTTATGCTCTGTTGGCTGTTGCAGCGTTACTCGAGTTTGAGGCGGAGGTGGAAGCGACATCTGTTGGTCATTGTCGTTGATGACTGATGAGGTTGTTTTCTTTAGGTTAGGTTTGTTTCTGATTTCAGTTTTTGCTTTACTTGATGAATCAGTGGATGCGTATATTGGGTTTTTGTTTCTTTTCTCTTTTTTTTTTTGAGAATCCATGGGTTTGCTTTACCATCTGTTGTTTAGGATTAATGTTGGGCTTTTTTGTGGGCTTACTCTGTTACAATTTTTTTTTTTTTTAGTTCAAAAATTTTTTTTGGGTTTTTTTTTTTTTTTTTTTGCTTGAAAGTAGAACAAATAAATTTTTTTTTTTTTATTTGAGGGTGTTTCTAATTTTTTTTAAAGTGTAACAAATAAAAAAAATTTAAATTATTATATATAAATTTTTTTTAGGTCAAGGTGTTCCTAGGAATACTTTGGACTGAACGTAGCGCCGCCACTGGGTTGATTACAAATTAACTTTTAGTACTGGAAGTAAAATCATTTTTCAATATTAATCTTGTCTTTTGTTCAAGAATGTGAAAGTTTTTGTTTGCACTCGATTTTTATTTTTTATTTTTATTTTTTTTATGGATTAGTAATATTTAATACATTTATATAATGGTTAACCAAATTTTGTTGCTACCAATGCAACAAACTTTATACATGATTATCATTAATCTCTAATGCATATGATAGTGAGCAAAAGATAAATTCAAATGACTTGACAATCTCCAAACATGGCAAACAAAGTTAAATTAGTTATGAAAAAAAAATAGTGATCAAAATGTTTTTGGAATAGGAGTGATAGTGAGGGACTGCCATAGGATTTTCATTGCAACATTAGTGGTGAAGGCCTATTTAGGGGGTGAGGAGCTTGATCTTGAGGAATGATTGATCCATGGTTATATACTTTTTTGTTGAGAAATTGAGATTTAGATATGTTGCGATCGTTAAGGGCAACTGTAGAACTTATATGTTATTTGTAGTATTCATTTTGCTTTCTCATTTTGGTTTTCTATTTATTTATTTTCACAAAAATAAAAGAGTATAGTTTTGTAAGTTTCACTAAAGGTTTGTTTGAGATCTACTTATTTTGCTAAACCTGAAAACTTTTCACTGAAATAGTATAGTTTTGTAAGTTTCACTAAAGGTTTGTTTGAGATCTACTTATTTTGCTAAACCTGAAAACTTTTCACTGAAATAGTATAGTTGGGTCCATGAATAGTACCAAAAAGTGCAATAAGACCTATGAATAGTAGAAAAATAAACTGAATAGTAAAATAAGTTTGGCAAATTAATCATACCAAACGGTCACTAAGATGTCAAATAACTTGCCAATCCAGTATTGAGAAAGTTTTACCAAATACTTTGATAAAAATCCTGGCTTCCAAATATTTTTGGTAGATGGGAAATGTAATTGCAGACATAAAAGATGAAGCTCATCAGCTTCCAAGTTTTACCAAATAGTTTAGCAAAAAAATGTTTTACCAAATAGTTTTGTAAAACTGGGTGTGTACTGTGTGGAGATTTAAATATAGATTCACATGTATTAGGTAGGTGGGCTTTGGAAAACTCTTTTGAAGGATATTCAGATGTTGCTAATTGCCTGCTAAGTTTTGTAGAAGCTCCAAAAGGATTCATGTTCTGTAGTTGGTTCTTTGGATTAATAAAACTATTACCAAACAAGCCCACCAAAAAAAGTGAAAGCCCAATTATTCTAAATGGGCCATACACTATTCTTTTGGGGATGTAGAATCCTGATCACAAGTTGTAATGTAGCTGCATGGCCGATTGCACCATTAGTAATCGAGGCCGTATAATAATCGGGCTTATTATCAATATCAATCAGCTTCATAGCCTGGGCAGTTGGATTCAAAGTTTTCACAACCTTAGAGTATAAACCCACATTCTTAAAAAAAAAAAAAAAAATTAAAGTATAAACCCAGGCCCAGAATTGGGATGTTATACTTCAATGCTGTGGCTAGTTTCGTTGGAGGCCTAAAAGAGGTGGGAAAATTACATGAAAGGACCACAAAAAATTTAATACTGTTGAAATTTAATAAGATGTCCACAAATGCAAGATTTCAGATGGTACAAAGATTTTTTTTTTTTGGTTACAAAAGTAATGCTTAGGAATGAGTGTAACCTACCCTACTGTAAAGAACGACTTACTTGATGGTCTTTCAAAGCTATTTTTGTCAAAAGACTCGACAAAAAATTGAACAACAAAAATCAAAACATTGGTCAAATTCCTTATGACCAATTTACTCAAGGTGGTAAAATAAATAAATATACTTTGTGATGAAGTAATTGATCTATTGGAAAGCCATTCATGTTGGAAAACAATGGCTTCGCTAAGGTATGAAATGGATGGTAGGGGATGGTCAAACTATTTAAGTATGGGAGGACCATTGGATTCTTGGAGGACCGCTTCGGAGTCGTATTGTAGGTCCTCTTATACTAAATGAGGAATAGAGACTAGTTAGTTCCCTACGGGACCAACATAATTGGCAATTAGAGATTTACAATTTCCCCTTCCGAAGCAATTTGAACTATCCTTGGAATTCCAGTGGTCCAGTTGACCAGGTTGTTTGATTCCTTTGTCTAGTCTCAAAATAATTGAGTTTGTTTAGTCAAATCTGCCTCAAACTTCTTATACCAACAAGCTAATATCCCCTTTGAGAAATCTCTTTGGAGCTGGATCTGGAAACTCAACTATCCCAAAAAAATTCAAATTTTCATTTAGAACTCCATGCGCAATCGGCTACCAACGTGTCATTATTTGGCCTTTTCTCACCTGGAAATCAATAACCACTATCTTAGGTGCAATACTCTGGAAACTACTATCCACATCTTACGAGATTGCCCGTGGGCTAAGGCGGTCTAGTGTCAATCTCCAAGTATCTTGCCCCTGTCTTTTTTTCAACTACCACTTCAAATCTAGCTTCAAACAAATGCCACATGGGATACACTATCCTCCGCCACCAACTTCCTTGGAAAATGTACTTTGCCTTCCTTTGTTGACACTTATGGTTAGCCAGGAATGAACATATTTTTAACAATCAATCCCACTCCCAATCCCGAATCGTCCACAAAGTAGTTCAGTTCACTACAGAATATATCTATTTAGCTTGCCCCGACAAGATTATTAAAATTAGGATCCCCAGGATCATTAAATGGATTGCTCCTCTAGAACCTTTTATAAAATTAAATACAGATGGCAGTGTTATAGGTAATCCTGGAATGGCTAGTGCAAGCGTTCTGTTGTGCAATAGTGCTAGTGCATGGATTTCAGGTTTTTCTTTAAGCATGGGTATTACTTCTAATAATATTGCGGAATTAGGAGCAGTTCGACAGGGCCTAATTCTGGCATGGGAGCTGGGTTTTAAATTTATTCATCTTGAAATTGACTCAATGATAGTTCTTTCCTAGTTAACCACTAAAAATGATACCTCACCAGATGCTATTCCATTACTCTATGATTATAGGAACCTTATGGAACGCGGTTGGACTATCCAGGTGTGCCACATCTTCCGTGAAGCTAATGGCTACACGAATGCTTTAGCAAAGAGGGGAAACCAACAATAGTGCCTTTTGGAAATCTACGATATCTATCCCACTTTTGTATATGTACCTTTTGTATGGGATATGGAAAACCTTGGGACTAGTAGACTGTGTCCTTTAAGGTTTGAACGGTCTATTGTTGTATAAACTCTTATATATATAATTAAATAATACTCCCCCTTTTATCAAAAAAATAAAAAGAAAAAGTAATTATTCTAAGTAGAAACATATATAAGTCTTTGAAGTCAAATAAAGAGAGGTAAAACTTAGAACAAAAAGGAAATATATAGGATCATTCTGCGATTACTAGGTTTTGCCGTCATCAAAATCATTATATGTAGGGTCAAGTCCGCTTAGTAGAGTTGAAATTCATCAATCAGAAACCTGACTCAATCCATGAAAAACCAACGTGGAGCATTTGGGTTGGGTTGATTTTATTGAATTGATGGGTTTAATTAATGCATGCCCCTAATCCCAAAAAATATTTACGAGGATTGGAAAACTAGATAATGACACAGATATAACACTAACAAATTAAAGTAGGACAAATATAAAGAGAAGATAATCAAATTTAATCAGCAACTAACAGAAACAAAGCATAAGAAAAATGCTTGTCAAAATTGAATGGACACAAGAAAAGTATAGAAACATGTTTACATTAAAAATCACATACATGAGTTCCGTAAAGAAAAAAAGGAGTTTATGAAAGGGACTAAAGGAGGTGATGACTGATGAGGACCACATTAGAAAATCCAAATCAAGGGTCAATGGATTAGAAACCACATTTCAAAGAAGATAAGATAATTTTTGAGTCAGTGGGTGTGCATGCTTGATCCGATAGTGAGAGAGAAGAGACAGAGATCAAACATTTTGTTTAGCATTGGGTCCCTTGACATTGGTGATTATGCATTAGGTCCCTTCTGAATGAATTACAACGTAACTGACATAAAGTGATTCATTTTCTTTCGAAATCAAAACTTTTTTGGGAAGATTTACATGCATAAGGGGTGCACATATGAATCTTAGCACTTAATTACCTGCCAAATCATGGTTGGTATAGGATTGGTCGCTTCTTGAAGTTGAAGGTTATATATACAGTGCACAAATCTCTCATTTTTATGAAGTTTTAAATAGGTGATTAGTAGGTAGTTTATCTTTAATTTTTATTGAAGAGATTGATTCCTAAACTTGAACCCGCAATACATCACTTTTTAGTAGAAATCTACTTTCCTCTGAGAATAGTCTTCACATTCTTGCAGGTACTTGTGTAATATTAAATTTTCAGTTCTTTTTGGCTTGGCTTTTTATCTCATATGTTCTTTTTCATAATTATGATGAGTTCAATATGATTTTGGACCTTCTTTACAAAACTCACGGTTCCACAATTTTTCACTAATTTATTTCATATCACTTCAGAGAAGTCCAAAGTCACTCGAGTATCGGGATTAATTTAAGAATTAGTTGCAAGTATGGGTTGGGGATGATATTCATTTTTTAAAACACTTCCACTATAACTAGATTTGGTTCACTTAATGTGACATGTGACATTCATTTCGTTAACAAGAGTTCTAATCCTATTGCGGTGGGGGCTAATAAAAGAAGAGTTTTATACGCAAAAAAGTTTAAAATGTCACCCTCCATTCATTAATTAAGGACCTCAATTATTTTTCTACCACTATTGACTTATTCTACAGAAAAAACAAGAAAAAGGAAACAAAACTACTTCATACAATATTGTTTCATGCTGAAAGACATACGTCATTCTTTGGCATTTATATTCCATTCCATCATATTTGCTAGAAGCCAAACCAATATTACTAAAATAGTGTAACATAGTCATTTAATTTTAGCCATAGTAACAGTTTAATATCCATCGAATGACAAAGTAAGTACTACACAATACGCATATTATAAATTTTCTATTTCACTTTTTGCATTTCACCTAATACTCCTCTCTAAAAATAAAAAATAAAAACCTAGCTAATATTCTACCAACCATAGCTTACTATAATTTTTACTTTCCTCATAAAATAGGGTAAATTCCATTTTTTATATCCTAAATTGTCATCTTGATTACATTTAACCTCCTGAACTACCAAAATTAACAATTGACCCCCAAAATTAAAACTTGTTTTAATGTCCTCCCAATTATCTGTTTTGGTGTTAAGTCTAACGAAATTCAATATTGAAAGACCAATTTACCTCATCTCGAAAACAAGCAGTTGAGAGCAATGTCTTTTAATACTAAGTTCCGTTAAGAGATTACAGCAAAACAAAACGGTAAGAAAATAAGGGTAATGTATTTTTAAAATTGGAGGGTCAATCGTGTGTCTCAATAGTTCATGGGATTAAGTATAATCAGACAGATAATTTAGAATGAAAAAAAATGTAATTTGCCTATAATATAACCAAAAGTTTGAAATATATAAAATAAAAAATAAAAAATCAGACGCATAGCATTCAACAATTGGTGAAACATTAAGTTAAAAACAAAGCAGTACATAAGATTCCTACACAAGCCATCTACTTCAATTTTGCTTGTCCCACCCATAATTAACCAGAACTATTGAACCACTTTTGGTACATACCAATTGTACACTCTTTTAACGAGTGACAATAGCTTGAAGCATTTGGGACCATGAGTGTCTTGGACTGGCCAGGCACACAGCCAAAAGTAGCAAAGCTATAAGGGAATATATTGTTAGCTGACATTTCATGTTCAAGGTGCACCCTTGACTAACTTGGTTTTCAGTAGTAGATGGTTTTACTAATGCAGCCATGATGGTTTGTTGGTTGGCCAGGGTTCGCACCACCGACGAAAATGTTTGTCGTGTCTCTTCTCTTTCTCTTTCAATGGCCTACTCTCATGGACCTCTGGATTCTCCTTGTCCTCCTCTTATCATGGACCATGAAGTGGGCATGTCCCCCACTCTCTTCACTTGGTCCTTGTTCTAGCTTTGGTGATCTAATTTCTTTTTCTTTCTTCCTTTTTCATTTTCCCATACTTCAAATTTTCTTCTTCATATAATGATCAATGGAGAGCACTTTTTCTTTTTCTAAAATACGTATTATATTTCTTTCTATAAATTTAGATAAAACCCATTACTTTAATAATAATAAAGGTTAAGAAAGCCTTCATGCACAAAAAGTAAGTCACAATAAGGTGTCACCATTTTACAGGACATGTACACTGCTCAAACATGCTGGACTGGTTTCACTTTCAGTAGTCATAGTAAAGTATCCATTAAGCTCAGCTCATCGGTGTATATATTAGAATGAATTGGTTTTGCTGTAATTATTTAAGCAGAAATAACATACCTGCTATCCTTGCTGGAGATATCAAGATTAACCATGGCTCAAACCTGTTGTAATTACCTCAGCTCTTACTAATACTAATTTTCGGTGGGTGGGTAAAATATGGACAAGGGCACTTTGGTAACTTCGCCTAGCAGGGCTGGTACTTGAAGACCTACCTACCACCAGATTGGTGCCCTCCACGTACACTTGAACTACAATACTTATATATTGCCATGATATAGCTCTATCCTAGATTCCTAGCTAGGGTTGAATTCAATTAATTGCCAATTAAATTCTTTGTAAATACTCTTAATGGGCCCATTGTAAATCAATAGTTAGTATAGTAAGAATATTCATATTGGTTTGGTCAAAATTTTCTCTCTATTATGGACTAATAACTTATTAACTTATTTTTTGGATTTTAGCTAATCACTTTTCAAAACACACACATCCGATGCTTTATATTATAAACTCTATTTTATTTTAATAATCATTTTTTATTTTTTTAATTGTTTCTCCGTACTCATCTCCTTCTATCTCAATCTTAAACACACATTAGGGAGATGACGCAACTTTGCCAACAACCTGTATATGAAGTTGACCTAAGAAATTTTCCTCGGAAGCAATATTTTTACCTTTTTCATAGTTTCTCAATCACCAGACTCAGCATATCGGGATAATTATTGTTATCAGTATCTTAATTCGGATCTTAGGATCTTACGATTCTAAGATCCTATTTCCCTAAACCGTCATAGATCTCACTAGAATCTCTACTAAGGTCAAATCCATGTGGGATCCCGATTTGGATTTGATACTAAAGATCTTGTGATATAGGATTCCGATTTGGATAATTATTCTATGTAGTTAACATTGAATTGCTTGTTTGAAATAGATTCATAAAGGTCTCATGTTTGAGGGCATTTTTACTTATCTATCAAAAATTGTGGCATCAAGGATGGTGATCAGATTTGTGGCAGGTTTCCTTTTAGTTGAGAGAAGATATTTCCTATTTGCAGCAAGTACAGAGAAGGAGATCGGGCACTTCACACCAAGAGAGGTGAAAAATTAATAAAACATTAGTTTGACTAAGCTGCAGTGTTATTTATTTTTAGAGAAGTCCTGTAGTTAACTATAATTTTAGTAAGGGCTGCTAGTCCAATGTGGGTGTTCTTTTGGTTTATTATGCAAATTTAAGTTGAAATGCTATTATAGCTAGTTAAGAGCATTCACATTAAATGTGCTAAAATAGCTAAAATTCTTTTTAGTACCCACTACATCAATGGTGCCAAAAGTCAAAATTTTTAACACTTATCTACAGTAAACTGCCATTTTTGACACTGTACTGTATTTAGATGGTAAACATGAAAAATATTATTTAAATGAAAGTTAGAAAAAGAGAGAAACTTGAGTGGTAAAAGAAAGAATAAATTTAAAAAAATAAAAAAAGAATATTTAAATGAAGTAGTAAAAGAATAGAGTATTGATGTTTGGTGTATTATAAAGTGGGGTATTAAAATATATAAATTAAGTAGTTTTTTAAGTTGCTAGTCAAATTTAGCTTTTAGCAACTTAAAAAGTTAGATTTTTAAGAACCTTTGATGTGAATACTTTAAAGACATAATCTCCTAGGCTTTTCCACCACATTAATCTTTGTTTTCACTTTCTCTTCTCTCTCACTCACAATCTAGACAACAACTCAAAAAATTTATTAGTCTCTTAAGAGTTGAAGCACTCCTTGAACCAATTATCGACTAGTCACTAGAACGTTATCCACAATTGATATCATAATTATGAATATCACTGTGGCAGTCATATGTCCACCCATGACGCTTTCATTTGCATATATTATCTTTCCAACAACTATTGCAACCATCATCCGATTACCTATGTCTTTTGTCGTTAACAAGTTACTTGTGTTCCATTCTTCAATGAACTTTGTCCTCTACACATCCAATCCAATCTAACATGATCATATTTTCCTTATGGTCCGTTTGGATTGAGGGGGGGAGTAGAGTAGAGTAGATTTAGCCCAAAATTAGTTTATTTTTAGCCAACTCTACTTTACTTTACTCCCCTCCACTCTCCCTCCATCCAAACAAGCCATAAGAGTCTAGCTTTTCAATTTCAAAGAATTTTCAAGCTTCTTGTCTTGATTTTGAGAAGGATGTTAAAAGATATTAAAACCCAAGGCTCAAGCCGATCGTTGATAGGCCAGATTTAATGTATTAGCGTTACTTGTGCTATTGAACTACCATACTTACACTACATATCATACTCTAACCTAGGGTAAATCTATGGTTAGTTTCAATTTGGCCTCTCTCTATGTATAGTCTAAAGGGTTTTCATTATAAAGGTAAGTTGTCAGGCCAAACTACATTAATGTTTGCTTTTGTTTTCTCTTTCCCTTATCTCAATCCCAAAAATAAGTCTTAACATTAATGATGAAGCATTTGGTTAGGGTGACAAAAGCAAATATATTTTGCATAAATCTGGCATAGAAACACTATGCAGTAGATTAGTTTGGAGCTAATTCTCCAAAATGATTGAGAATCAAAAGATGCCAAGGGATACAAATAATAATGGGATGGACAGAAGCATAAAATAATTATAAAATATCTAATGAACCTTTAATCCTTGTTTTCTGAACAAATCGTTGCTTTGTTTACTAAAAAGTAGTTTTGGCCAATAGAGAGTGGACGTGAAAGGCCTTAAATCATAATGCAAAATAGTGGAAGTTGTCCTTGAGGAGCTCACTCAATTATTATTATTATTTTTTTTAATTTGAAAAAACCAACTCACTCAATTATTATCTAACGAAAGCATGCCACATTCATCAGTATCCCTCTCTTGGACACGGGCAATGATCTTACGAAACTTATTCACGAGGAGCACAACTGCTCATAGTCACGTATTAATTATAGATAATCTTGATATAATAATAATAATAATAACTGGTCGCTAATTCATGCATGAGAAACCTACCTATTTGTGAGATAGATTAAAATAATTTTATAAAATATAAAATGATTAAAAAACTACATCATTACGTGATTTGCTCTTGTATGATTTCAATTTATGTTACAATTTGATAAAGAAGTCATTACTTGAACGTGCAATGACTTACAAAAAATTTGTTAGATAATTTCAGATATTGCAAAAAAATAACTCAAAAATTCAGATATTAAAACTTCTAAAAGACAAAAAAATATTAAAAAATCAGATGATTTACTGCTTAGAAATTATTGAAACAAAAAATATATATGACTAAACAATAGAGAAATATAAAAGAAAAATGAGTTACATTTAAAAGAATAATTCATTGTTATAACTATTGAAGGAATCAAAAGATTCAAAACTTACAAATTATAGATAATATATATATATATATATATATATGTGTGTGTGTGTGTGTGTGTGTGTGTGATTACTCAACAGAGAAATATAAGAGAAAGATGCGTTACCATCAAAAGTATAATTCAAATGTTAAAACTTTTGAAAGACCAAAAAAAATTAAAGAATCATAAGATTTACTTCCTATAAATTTTTTAAACAAAACAAATGTATATAATTACACAATAGAGAAATATAAAAGAAGAATTGATTACCTTTAAAACAATAATACAGGGTATAGTCATTGAAATCTGCTTAACATGTTCAAATATTACAAAAACTAACACAAATTCAGATGTTAAAACTTCCAAAATGCCAAAAAATATATATAATTAAAGAATAAGTTATTGAAACAATTCAAAAAATATATGACTATTCAAAAGAGAAATATAAGAAAAAGAAAAAAGTACACGAACCCATAAAACAATAAGTTTTAAATTTTAACAAGTTTAAACTTTAAAAAATGAAAAAAAATTATATACAGTCACAGGCGTAGGGTTTGGTGGTTCATGTATGAAAATCACTTTTTAAAAAATATATGAAAAACTATAAAATAAATTTTTTTTTTTAACAAAGTAAAAGAGAAAAAAAATAACAGATCGAAGAAGAGCTTATAGCTCTACTCGGCTTTAAAAAAATATTGGGGTTTGCATTATTTTTATAGTGTTCATGATTAATTTCGCAAATTTGGAGATAAATTATCAACGTTTGAGTTTGAGTTTAAGTTGGACTTGTTAGAGAAATAGAATTTCACTCCTTATTAAGTTTGGACTTTAACTGTTGATGTCAAAGATTAGTCCTCCTTGGGTTGAAGTTGATATCATTAATTAAAAAAAGTTAAATAATTTTGTTTAAAAAAATGATAATGATGTGGCAAGCTATAGAGAAATTAATAAAAAGTCAAAAGATTCGGTTATATATATATAATCAAATAATAATAATAAAAATAATAATTAAAAATAAATAAATAAAGTTTATAGATAAGCCATTTACGGGATATATGTACAGCTCGGTAGGTGCACGTTTATAAAGTGCAAACCCAATTATTATATAACTAGTATATAACCTGTTTATATGCACAATACAATTAAAAATAATCACAATTACACATATATAAGTTTAAATTATACTTAATGGAAGAGTTATACATTTTTGTAAGTCATATTTATATATATATATATATATATATATATATATATATATATATATATATATATATATATGTGAGTTTACTCTCTCTCTCTCTCTCTCTCTCTCTCTCTCTCTCTCTCTTTGGATATACACATAGTTTTTTTTTTTTTTTAATTGAGTTTTTGATGGTTTATTTATATTAATTAGACTTTTTGTCTTTTGAACAACATTAACTCACCTAGAACAAAAATTTCAAAAAAAAAAAAAAAGATAAGACACTAGCACAAAATTATATAACAATTAGAATCTAATCGGATATTATCTCAACTTTGTCTTTAGAGAGAGAGAGAGAGAGAGAGAGAGAGAGATGTGTAATAGAGAAATTAAAAAAAAAAAAAAATTGAAAAGGTAAAAAAAAGTAAAAGTGAAAAGGTAGAATTAAAAAAAAAGGTAAAAAAGTTCTTTTGCACCTACCATCTTTGTTCTTGATGTTTATTATGTGCCAGAATTAACACTAATTGTGGTTAATTAGGTTTAGTCAAACATTTTTCTTAACCATTACTAAAACAACTCATTTCTTTACATAAGTTAAAAGGAATTTTAAGCTTACCCACTATTTAACAACATGGGGTCAATAGTTTCACTCCTTATTTGATAACCAGGCCCAAGGGACATCGTAAGCTTGCTATAAAACCTCTCATTTAATCTTGCATTAATAGCTCTCCAAAATATATCTCTACAAAAACTCTTCCATACTCTTAATTATTCCCTCAACTACCATATTACATACAAACCTTCTCTGCAACTTAAGAAGCATAATTAAAGGGCTTGGTGTGAACGTGCTAGCACAATAGTGTCCTCTCTCTCTCTCTCTCACATTTTCATTTTTGCTCTATATATGTAACAGTTCAAATATGGCCATCATTCATATGTTTTCCATCTTTTTGTCGTCTAGCACCTTTGGACTCGTCTATGTAATGCACCAGCACCACTAGCCTCTACTCTTTGTGTATTAAAATTTTAACATGACTCTCTTTATTTTATTACACATATTGAACCAAATGGGTATTTGGGCTAATTTTCCCTTACCACAAATCGACCCAAAAAGTTGCTTGTACTTAGGTAAAATTAGCTAACTTGGTTGTTCTACGAGTACGATTAGATATTATAAATTTGGATTAGAGTTATATAACATATTTGAACCTTGATAAAGATTGAATATTTATTCAAAGTTTTTTCAAAATATCCAATTAATTGTCCGACGAAAAATCTTGTGTCTACTTTTCATAACTTCCCAAAATATCTAATAAATTGTTAAAAAAAGAAGAAGATAAGAGTATATGAAAAATGTTAAAATGAAAATTAAATTTGAACTCCTAAATTTTATCCCCTTTTATTTTATAACTTTATTCAGGTTTTATAGTTATCTCATCCTAAATTTGGGAATGATAATTCTTTACAGTTTTCTTTTATCAAAACTATAACCACTTATAAATTCTTTTTTTTTAATTATTCAAACTCTTTGAATTGAGAATCAAGTCAAACCTCAAACCACTTGACCCAGTATGGACAAAGTTGTTGTGAGGAGACTTATATTAAAAATTAGAAATTTGCTTGGTCTACGATATAAGGCAAGACTTCCTTCTCTTTTTGTTTTCTTTTTCTTCTTCGATTTTCTTTGTCTTCTTTTTTTTTCTTCTCAAATCCCTATCTCCCTGTCCGTATTCCAAGTATCATAGTTTCAAAACAATTTCTAATGCTAGAAAGACCAAGTTCATGGTCAATTATGACACACGATTTTTTTTTTAATCTGCTTTGCTAGTATGAAGCGTGAACTAATATATTTCATTTATTTATTCTGTGTTAACATTTAAAAATAAATATAAAAACTAACCTGCTTGATTATAAGACTAAGTTATAACTCATATAATCAAGGGTACAGTCAAGTGGCCTAGGCCTACGACCCCCTACTAGAGAAATGCCCCAAATTTAAGAGTAAAGTTTGATTTTTATTTTTAAATGTATTTTTTTGAGATGTTAAAAAAAAATTACATTTTTTACTTCACTTTTAAGAAGACCCAAAAAATTGAGTAATATTAGAGATAAGACAAATTTAAATACATAGGTGGGTTCTAGTTAGCTTAATTGAAAAAGTCTCTCTCTAATAGTTGAATAATAAATTAGGAGTTTAATTCCTGCATACACCAAAAACCGGTGGTATCTTAGTTTGATGTTAAAAAGAACAATCATCAGAAGTGGACGTTATACGTTGAAACTCTATATAAATAAGTAAATATATATATATAAAGAGTTTTACAATTAGATGTGTCAATAATTAGAAGAAGTAATTCGAATAGGAAAATCCTAGAAATCCTATAAATTTTACTGCACAGCATTTCTTTACAAATCAATGTAATAATGAATATGATTGGTGGAATTCAACAACCTATTAAATGTATTTTTAAATTATATTTTATGATTTATGGTAAATCTTTATAATCCTCATGCTATAAAATTTATAATATCCCAAGACAAGCATCAATCATTCAAATATTTATTTATTATCTTCTTGAAGTGTCATTGATCACCTTCATTGTTATATCAGTTTATAACTTTTTTATAATAAAATTTATAATAGTATTAACATTTTCCCAAAAAACAAAAGTCATATTAATTTTTAATATACATATTCTTTAATAAAATTTTATGATATAAAAATATTAGTTAAACATTATTTAAGTAATAACAAAAAAAAAAAAATCTATTTTAAGATATGGCTACAAATTTGTTGGGCCGATCAGTTTCATAAGAAATACAAAAAATTGTCAAAAAAAATTAATTAATTTCATTTTTTTATATAAAAAAATTTTAAAGTAATTTTTAGACATTCATTAACTTTTCCAGTAAAAGTAAAACGAATTATCAAGGGATAAATGATGGTTAGAAATTAGAATTGAAGACTCAATTTTTCCACACGCTTTCCCCATTGCAGCACGTGACCCACGCTTGTAATTTTGTGGTCTACCTAGGATGGCTACCTTATTTTATTTACAAGAATTTTATTACCTCTTACGCGTGTATTAATCATTAATCATCATACTATATATACATTCTAATATAATACTATTTTATTATTATATAATAATAATATAGTATAGGAGTTTCAGCCTTTACGCAGCCTTCCACGAAACCTTTAACCAAAATAATAAAATAAAAAAGCCTTCCACGAAACCAAATCACAATTCACCATTCATCACCGCCATATCAATTCCAAAGTGGATCCCACCCAAAATAATACAAAACCATCTGACACTACTGTCTGCTACTTTCCAAATGCTCACTTTAATTTCAAAACAAATTTTGCAACGGAATTGCTTGGTTATAAAAAAAAATTTTTTGAGAAGGAGTTTGGTTATAATATTGATTACTATATAGCATATATTATATAATTTATAAGTTTATTATTTACATTATTTTTTATTGTTTATCATTAATAACTTGATAATTTAAACTCAAATTGTGTAATTATTTGCAAACCAAACAATGTTATGAGGTACAATAAATTTTTATAAAAAATTTCTTAACTGAATTTATAAGTTATAATAAACTTGTTAGTGACATTATTTTATTATTTACTATTAATAATTGTCAATGCAATTATGCAAGCCTTGATTGTTTGATTCTTTTCAAAATAAGCAATATTTACTTACACAATAAGTTTTCATAACAAATTTTACAACTAAATTAATAGGTTATAATATAGAGAAATGATATGTCCACAACAATTTTACAACAAATCATAAGTGGCAGGTTGTTACTGATTGTTATTGTTAGGTTAAAAAAATAATCTCAGTGCTAAATTCAAATTTGAACCAATAATAACTAACCACCCATGATTTGTTGTAAAAATGTTGTGGACGTAGCACCTCTCTATAATATATTAATGAGTGATGCTAACAAGTGCCCTTAGGGCATTGGTTAATAATCCATTTTAGGAAAATTTTGACACCATTTTTATGGAAAATGAAAAAAACTATCAAAACATTATTTTTTTTTTCTTTTCTCATAAAAATTTTCTTTAAATAGATTATTAACTAATGCTCTTGTTAGCATTTTCCTTTATTAAAATATAAGCTCACTAGTGAGTTAACTACATTATTTTATTATTTACCATTAATAACTGGTCACTTCAACATCTAATCATCTAATCCTTCTTAAACAAAGCAATATTATAAGCACAATAAATTTTCATAAAAAATTTCAAAATTGAATTGTCAAATTATATTTAATTACCATATGGCTCTATCATAAACAAGGCTCTATCATAAACAACGCTTAGATTGTTTTGAATTTTGTTCCCACAGGTTAAGTCACAGGCTGTAGCTCTAGCACGTAGCTTATTTGTACTCCATTTATCACAGCCGAAACAGAAGCTTCCATCCTCTCTTCCTAGTAAAAATTCTCTATAAAAGCCTCTCTCACTCAGCCTAGCTTTAGCTAGATAGATAGGTAGATAGCTAAAAAAGCTACAAACAAAAGAAAAAGAAAAAAAGACCCATTTTCTATCAACGGAGCTCCATGGGTTTCCCAGTCGGGTACTCCGAGGTTTTCTTCCCAAACCTCTTTCTCCAAGCACTTTCCCTTCTGGGTTTCATCAGAAACCTCATTTTCTCACTCTTTAACTATCTGGGTCTCTCTGATTTCATCGAAACCGACACAATTTGGCTAGATGACCCGACCCGTACACCCGAACAAAAACCCGTATCCGCTATGCTGATCCGGGAATTCTTGCCGGTGATAAAGGTGCAGGACATTGTGGCCGGTGCCGGCGCCGGAGACCCGCCGGAAAGCTGCGCTGTCTGTCTGTATGAGTTTGATGGAGAGGACGAGATCAGGTGGTTGAGGAATTGTAAGCACATTTTCCACAGAGCTTGTTTGGACCGTTGGATGGACCATGATCAGAAAACGTGTCCTCTTTGTAGGACCCAGTTTGTGCCTGAGGAGAAGCAAGATGAGTTCAATGAACGCCTCTGGGCTGCTTCTGGGGTTTCTGATTTTTACGCTGAGTACAGTGAGTACAATTCGGCTTGAGGGGTTTTTTATTTTTTATTTTTGGGAGAGAAAATTAAGAATTTGGGTTGGTGGGATTATTGAACATTTTGATAGAAAAAAAAAATGTATATAGGGCATGAAAACTTGGTACGCATAAATAAAATTGAAAAAACGATATGAAAAATTTAGGACTTTTTTTTTTTTTTTTTTACTTTTTTTTTTTGGCTCTAACTGAAGTATTTGAGAAGATTGCTTCATTAGAAGTTGGTAACTTTTATGTGATGTTTCTAATTTTGAGAATGGAATACAAAGGTTCTTGATGAGAATTTACCATTTAACGCATGGATCTACTACTATTTTGGGGAAATAATTTGTTTTGTTCTCTTTTTTTTTTTTTCTTTTTTTTTTTTGTTAAAGAGTAGCATCCAAGGTAGTAAGTAATTTTAGCTGCATATATATAATATAATATAATATAATATTAGGGGCTCATAAAAATTGTTCTGTTATACTTATGGGTTATTCTTGATTTTGAAACCTACTAGGTACTCTGCCGGCTAAAGATATATTATTGACGGGGTGTGTTAAAAATACTGTAATAAAATAATTTTTAAATATATAAATAGTATCGTAGAATCTAAATTTATATTAAAATCTGTGTTTTGATGATTTTTATGGATTCGTAAACAGCATCATAAGATCCACATTTTTTAGCAGAATGCATAAATGCAGACACGGAACACTTTCCAAATGCACACTAGTAGAAAATTTTAGAAAATGAAATCTAAACATAGATTTCAATATATGAACTTTTCTTCTCTTTTTTATTTTTTTTTTGAGAATTCAATACGCATTTCTCTCTCTTTCTAGCCTTGTAATACTAATAAACATCGAAATTTTGAGAAACAATTATTAGCTTAGCTGAGCTGAGATTGTAGTCATCATTCAATTAACATCTCTTTATGTTGATAAAAGAAATCATAAAAAGAAAAAGCAATGAGCAATCATCTCTCTGCAATTACTATTCATTCCTCTCAAATTCCTTTCACATGAAAGCTACTGGTGCTTACGTATGGGTTTGTAGAATATAAAACTCTTTTCTTTTTCTTTTTTTTTTGGATAAGCTGTAGTTTAGAAAACCACTTTGTTAAATTTTCTTCCCATCTATGTGAACAGAAGCATAGGATTAATATTTTATTGATTTAATTGCTTAGCGTTATAGTTGGAGTTGTTCTCAATGGTTGGGGCAGAAAAAAAAAACGATTTGTTCGGATCTTGTCTGTGCCAGTTGTTATCGATTGGCCGTGTACTAATTTTAACCACATCAATTAATGTTCCCTTATTTTGTCTCTGGCTGAGGATAGCAAGTTAACTTTGATATTAATACGATAAGTTTCAGTTAATTTAATTGGTAAAATTTTTTATGATTGAATAAAAGAATTAGGATTCAATCCACCAAAAATTAATTGGTATCTTAGTCTAATGATAAAGAGGTATCATTAAAAGCAGACGCTATAAACTAAAACTTTTTCAATTTTTTTTTTAAAAAAAACTTTAATACTAATACTTGTCGTGATTTTTGGTCCTCATGATTTTTTTTTTAATGGAATTTGGTCCTCATGATTTGTTTATTGAATTTATGACATTTAGCAAATCACAGAGCTGGTTCATTTTTAACATTCATTAAAGGAATGATTCTCAAAAAAAAAAAAATCATTTTTTGGAAAAATTTTAGTTTACATTGTAAACTAAATAAAAGTATACAATAGTAAATTTTTTACAAATGCACACAACATTGTACACATTTATTTAGTCTACGATATAAGATTTATATTAATAGTACCATGTAAACCTATAATTGCTCTAACTTTAATTTATAATAATACCAAATAACTTATTTTACTTTTTCTCAAATTTGTCTTGACGGAAGCTAGAATTAATTTTGATTATTATACACCAAATTTGAATTTAGACTGAAAGTTGATTCAATGTAGATTGAATTATCCAAGGATAGGGATCAAATTACTCTTTAAATAACTTTTTAATAATGTTATACTATTTAATAACATTTTATTGAATTTATATTTTAATAACATTTGATTAAATGTTCTTTTTGTTCTTAATATACATACACTCTAAATTTTCTATTAATAAAATCTTATTTACAATCTAATTCATAAATTCGTTATTTATTTATATTTTAAAAGTTGAAAAACTTGAAAATTTTAGATATTTTATAAATAAAATAGTTATCACTCTCTAATAATCTTGTATGTTAGAAAATGAATGGTTTTGATTCACTTATTTGCTTAAATTGCACAAAAGTGCAGTTATACTTAAAAAAATTGAGTAAAGCTTTAAAAAAATTGTACACAAAAATAAATAAATAAAACAACCAAACAAAATGCATGAGGAATAGTTTTTTTCTTTTTCAAGCTTATTTGTTAAAAGTTAACAAAGATACCGTTATACCTTAAAAAAAAGATTTATATAAAAATATAATATAAAAACTAAAGAAAATCTCCAGAAATCTTACACATATCCTGTTTAGTATTTAAGTCATTGGATAAGTGGAGGTATAAAAGTGAGATGTTGACAAAAAGTAGGACATCAAAATGCACTGGTTTCTGTATCTAAATCCTGATTATTATAATTAATAAATCCCCTTTTCTTTTTGCAAAGGTGGGATTAAAGATTCAATAACAGATCTTCTCCTTTAAAGTACTTTTTAAGTAGGTGGTTGATTATGTTATGACTCAGTGCTTGAAAATTTTGAAAGCAGATTGGGGGTTCAAGCAAGCTTTCAGAGTAACAGAGCCTGAGATAGAGATGGGTCAAGCACAGAGTCCAAGTTCAATGTCTATATATCATGGAACTTGATTAGGCTCCCACCACCACGTTTTAATGCCTTTCTCAGTGTTTCTCTGTCTCTCACAATGGAGTGTGGTCCATCTCTCTCAATTTTAGGGTCTGTTTGAGATTCGCTTGTTTTGCTGAAACTGAAAATTTTTTACTGAAAGTATTATAAATAAATGTAAAAATTAGCTGAAATAGTACGTAAGACTCATGAATAATAGCAAAAAGTGCAGTGAGGCCATGAATAGTAGCAAAAATAAACTTAATAATAAAATAAGCTAGTTTTTTAATTTGGAACCAAACGCATGCTTAACTAAACAGCTAAGCTTCAGGAAGATAAAGCTTGCACTATACCATGATAAATTCATTGCACTAAGCTTCCCTTTTAATTACTATGATCTTGTCTTGTGGGAAAAGAAACCCAAACACGCACTTTGTATAATAAAAATGTCTAGATAATTGACTTACATAATTTATTATCATATACCACTTAAGGTAAAAATCCCACTGTAGGAGGCTCAAACAACTAATTAAGAAAGTAAGGGTTAAGATGAGATGTTCTAGGATGCACAAACCATTTTCCTGATGTGTAGGGAGTAAGTGAGAAAAGAAAAAATACAATATGGCTCTCTCTGTATTTCTTCCCCAAATTTTTCTCATAATATTTCCCAACCCCCCACTTTGTTGCAGCATCCTCCCCTTTTATAGGCATTTCTTCTTCCCTTATCTCCCCAATTGGCTTGCTTCTAGCCAGATTTTTGGGATACTTGTCACATCCACCCTTAGTTTTACCCACCTTTCATCATAAAATAAGACTCTTGGGGGTGTCTGCATTGTTTAGGTTATCTTATATGCATTCAATGTGGAAAAAAATTAAGTAAAGAACCTCTCATTAATGTGGAGGTGACTGTCTCTATGATCCTTATCCTTTCAGGGTGTTTCTGTTGGAAAAATAGATGTTTATATCGCATACAAGACATACGCAATGGAAAATTAACGAATTTACTTCATTCACAATTGATAACATGTACTATGTAAATTTCAGAATATAAGAACAAGAGAGTGTACCTTATTACATAATAGGTAAAAAATAAATTTATTTGTACTTATTAAATAATATAAAATTTACCACATCATCACTTTTACAAAACACACACGTTTATCTATTACACACACTTTTTTATTAAAATAATATTTTTTCTCACTTTTTACATCATCACTTTTACAAAACACACACGTTAGTTTATCTATTATATACTTTTTTATTAAAATAATACTTTTTCTCACTTTTTTTTTTTAATTATTTCCCACCTAATCCACCTAACCCATAAAGTGAGTTAACTCTCACTTTCCCCTAACCCACAAATAGTCTCCGCCCCTCAAGTCTCTACATCTTTTTTTTTTTTTTTTTTGACAGTTTGAAAGCTACAACTCTCTCATCCCTCAAGTCTCTGCATCTCTTTTTTTTTTTTTTTTTGGATAGTTCAAAAGTTACAACTCTCTCATCCCTCAGGTCTCTGCATTTTTTATTTTTGACAGTTCGGAAGCTACAAGGAAGAGAGAAGAAGAAGATGAAGATGATTGAAACATAAGGGTTTGATTTTAAGTTGTTTTAGGCTGATTTTGAGTTATTTTTGGGTGGTGGTGGTGATAGTTGGGTTGTGCTGAGTTGGTGGTTGGAAAATTGTCTTCTTTCTTCTTTGCTGAGTTGTTGTGAAAGTTGGGAATGAGAGGGCATTTGTGTAAAAGTGCTCTTCATCAGTTTTCCACTCAGGCTTTTCCTCCCGATTTGGGGAGACGAAATTTGTGGGCTCGGGAGAGAAAATTTTCTCCCGGGGTTTCCTCTCTCCCTATTTTCCTCTCTTTCCCAAACAGTGGAAAACACTGTTTTCCACTCTATGTTTTCTGTCTCCCCTAAAATCACCCCAACCAAACACAGTGTAAAAGTATTTGGGAACACTTTTAATCTTCACTCTAATTCCATTTATGCCTAAGAAGTGTGGTCTCTCAATCAGTTTATATGCGTGTGTTTTAGGGAGAATAATAGAGTGTCCTACACTCACATACAAACCATTTCATTCTCTTTTAGAATTTTGATGTTTCTCTCTTTATAACTCATTATCTAATTGGGCTAGTTTTTTGAGCAATTCCAATTGGATTTTAGTATGTGGCTTGAAGTGGGACCAAAAGAGAATAAATAAGACTCTAACTCTAATGGGCCTTAGGCTTTTCTGTCAACTCTTGACAAGTCCAAAAGTTACCATTAATTATATTTAATACCACTATATAAATATAATTGCACTCTATGCCTTATTAATAAACTATATCCCAAGACTTTATTATAAATGCAACCCCTTCATAAAATATTCGTAGTAATATAAAGTCATGAATTTAGACTGCCACTTTGAAGATTACTATATCTTAATCCTTGAGTACCCAGTTTAATCTTTCAAGTTATTTATTATATATTTATGAAATCTAATTTCATAAATATATACTTTAATAACTCCTTACTAAAGTAGTTAGGCCTAACATTCTGAATAAACAAACCTATTAAATTTATCTCAAGTGAATATTTTATATCCCCGTTAAAGGATTATGAATTCTATCTTGAGAATATATGTTCCATCAACACTAAATGTGACTGCTCAACATACTGAGATTTTGATTATGACTTTAGATCTCACTCCTGATATATCAAAGCAAGCTACACTTCATGATCAGGTCCATTATTCTCTCAAGATTAAGAGTTCATGTAGATAGAAGTCGTAAGATTTATTATTCATTTGATAGTCGTTAAGAAAATAATAAATCTCACAGCGGTCCAGTTCAATATGTCTTAACTCTTAAAACATATCAACTAGAAATTTTCACTTCCATGATTAATACAAATCATCTTAATTGATATGTTATAATCTTCACAGATGAAATGCCCAATTTCATCACTGACTACTAACTAAAATTCTGAGTTTACAAAAAACTTGTAATTTATATCTTCTGTAACTAAATCACATAAATCATATACTATACATCTCATAGACTATATGATAATGTCCAAATATTCATGTTACCATTATTTTAGATAATAATAAAACAACTTTATTAATTACAATATTAAAGTCATACATAACATCATACAATAGGATTTAAGGGTACTAATCCTAACAGTTTCCCAAGACAAATCTGGTGGAAGTAGCATCGTGGATTAAAAGGGAAACAGTTACCCGTAGTCCCATTCTTTTCCACTAAAGGGCCATCAAAGTTTTGGTATTGGTGCCTGACTCGGATCTCCACGGGAATTGCTTTGGTGAGTTACTAGTGACTTATTAGACACCCTAGCTTGTATCCACATTAATGGGCCTAGCTCATTTTTTCAAGTATGACCTTCTGGCTTTTAGGCCTCGACCTGAAATCAAGTTCACCCCCCCCCCCCGGACAATAGCCCCCACGATCTCTACGTCATTAATACTGAGGTGGAGATCGTGACCCAAGATAAATTGGGGTAATCATTAATTGTCATTAATGGGAGGTGGCATCGTTAGACATTAATTTCCCTGAACATGCTTGGGTTTCCTTCTCCCAAATGAATGACACGCGTATTTTTGGGCCGCCAGATAAAGGTTTAGGGAATTAAGAGGGTGCAGGAAACCAAGAGTCATTCTCTGCTATTTCCCGCTCCTCGCTCCCCTATATATAGGGAACTTAAACCAGTTTCAGAGTTCCCATTTCTTTCTCTTCCTAAATTTCCCTCTGAGCTTCTCTTTGAGTTTGTCCTTAATTCCCTTTTTCTTTCAATATATAGATTTTTCCGATTACCTTCAGGTGACCCAAGTGCTTTGTCCACAGTTAGTAAGTCTTTTTCTATCTCTTCTCCTCTTCTTCTTTTTTTTTGGTTCATTCGGTCTATCTGTGGGTTAGGATAATGGGTAAGTTTAAATCTATGGTAGATACGCCTGAGATGTTAGTTGAGTTTAAGAGAGTATATGAGATTCTCGAGGACGTAGAGGTGAGTTATTGCTCCAAGTCAGAGGTAGAATTCTCAAGGGGAGAAGGAAGAGTTATTATTCCTCTGGTAGCTCTCATAAAAGGTGAGGTTAGGATCCCTATGATTAAAGTATTAACCAATTTTTTAAGGCATTTTAAAGTTTACCCGGACTAATGTACCCCCAACGTGTTTAGAGTAGTTAGTAGGAGGTTGACTATGTCCTCTAGGACGGAAAGGGATAAGATCAACAATGTCATCATTGAGTTCTTCATCTAACCAGGTTTTTTGTTGATTGACTGAACCCGGACTTCTTTTCCAATCCAAGCAACCTACGTGATCAAGTCTTCACGTAGTTAGCGTAAACGAGCTTAATAAAAGGCTTGACCTTAATTTAACTGAGCATGATATCAACTATGTATATAATTTTCAGGATAGCAAAACCTCGAGGTTTTACTTTAAAACCCAGCACGGGGAGGTTAGACTTATATATGGTCTTAGAAAATTATGGAAACCACATTAATCTGTCTTGAGATACATAAAATACTAAGTTCTCTTTTTTTCCATGTATTTGGATGTGCTCTATTTTTTTGGGGTGAATTTAGAGCCATAAAATTGATAATTGGAATATATGATAATTGAATTTAATGCGGTAAATTGTAAAAATAACATGCCACCATTATGAATTGTATATTTCACATGCAATTTCAAGAGTGAAATTAAGTAACTTATGGTGTGTTGATGTCTGAGATTAATTCACATATTATTTTGGAATTAATCAACTTGGTGATGTATGATTATGCACCTCATCACATGATTGTGTGATTATGTTGTCGTGCATGTATAGTTTGGAATAAATGACGATGGTAAGGTATATCACATGCTCAAATAAGAATAAGTAAAATGGGTGATGCATTATATTGTAATGTGCACTTTGCTTTTGATCAAATAAGCTTTGAAATGCATTTGTTAATGGGATGCGCTCCTACTCAAATAATGCTAGTTTTTTATTAATTTTGTTTGATGCGGCAAAATTTTGGTGTGTGCCAAGCAGTTAAGAGATGGAAATAAATGCTAAGTAGTACACGAGATGTGAATAGATGTAGTGGTATCTTGAATTAAGATCACAATAGATCTTAATGGTTTGAGCAATTGATAGTTTGTGGACTATAAGGGTACAAATTCAATTTCTCCTCCATGAGAATAGAATACCATGCTGGTACACTTTAAGATGAGATATTGTGCGAATTGGATGTGATGACAATATTGCAAGGTTAGATCCAATATGTATACAACACTCAGGTTTTGTGGAATGCACTAGATATGGTAAAATGAAACCAAATAGACACAGAAATATTAGGAAGTTGAAAAATGTCCACATACAGAAATATATTTGGGAGAAAGCTGCATCAAAAGGCAGATATATTGGAGGTGAGATTTTACTATAGCAGAGACACAGGCATCACAGTCCAAATCACTAGCGGTTAAGAGGGTAGGCAGGAGCAGGTTGAGGATAACCTGCAGGAGGGTAACCTTGAGCCTGAGGGGGTGGGGGATAGCCGTAAGGCTGCCCATATGCTGGTTGGGATGGATATCCAACTGGTGGAGGAGTCGGCTGATTGAAACGTGACATCTGCTGGACTGGTGGTACTGCCATCATTGGTTGTGGCCCAAAGTTGCCATCTCTTTTATCCATTTCAATCTTGTGCTGGGTCTGCACTAGAAACAAATAAGTAAACATGTCACAAAACTTTGAACTCCAAAACCCACAATTAAAAAATTAAAAAATTAAAAATTCTATCTAATACACACGCAGAAAAGGAACCAGATAACTGCCAAGAGCTTTTTAGCTCAATGGCATAACCTCTTCTCCTTTATGAGGAGAATCAAGGTTTAAATCCCCCCTCCAAAATTTTTGTAACTATCACAAGATCAATAAAGGAACCAGATAACTAAGAACCAACCATCTCTGGGTCCCAATCTGAGTAACATTGGTTTTTACTATTACTCTGGGACATGATTTGATGTTCACTAGCTTACAGACAAGGCTTTTCCACCACTACAACCCAAGACGTGTAATAAGGGAATGGATAATCTATAGCAGGTCCGACAACATTCTTAATTGTGCCATCCATCAGCTAAAAATTATATGATGCTCGTGTGATATATGGTTTTCATATGCACTTTGTTTAAATTATTGCATACCTGCATACATGCACAAACGCTGCAGAAACAAATCAAAAAAAAGTATCAGTACAGGATTTCATCATTTCACGTCTCTTGGCCAATTGATTTCAAAAGGGTGCATTATATAAGGCCTTACGTGCAATAAACCAAATCAGCCAAAATGTTCAAGACCTGCGAAGCTTCTCGAAGTTCATCACTTCCAACTATACAAGCTACTAAGGAAAATATGCATGCAAGTTGTTGGAGGCAGAACATAAATCCCTGCAAAGAAGGCAATGTGTTATGTGAAAAACATGTGTAGATGATAAAGATGCAGAGTGAGTATGCATAGAATCATAGATATTCATGGGAAAAGAGAGAGGAAGTACAATAATGCAGTTATCACATTGGGTTGTCTGTATATTAAACTCATCTTGCAACAGAAAGCGTGTTGAGGCTACTGAATTTCCAAAGCAAAGGAAAACCTGAACAAAGTGAAGAAAACACACATGCAAATTAATGATTATAGAGTGCAGAAGGGAGACCATATACCTAACCATCTCCCTGTTTTTTTTAATTATTACTACAAACTCAATGAATTTTGGCTCAAATTACAACTCTTCTTGGAGAAAGAAGGGTAATTTGAGCCAAAACTCGTTGGCTTTTTTTTTTTTTAATTTTAATTATGATTAGTTGATTACCACAAACACATAAATGGAAGAATTAAATAACTGAAATACCTCAGTGCAAAGACAAAATTCAGGGCACCGACTTTCTCCACACCGACCACTGCATGGCATATAGCCAGCACAGCATGTGTATCTATGACATAGAAGAAAAAGGAATTATGGCAAGTTCACTTTGATTCTTGTTAAATGAAAAATCCAAGGAAGAACTGCCATTAATTACCTTGACATATCATTATAAAGAGCTCGTTTGCGTAGCAAGTAAGAAGCACAAGGAGCACTATCATATAAAAAAGGAAAATTAGGTAGGCCACCCCCAAAATAGAAGATAATCTCTTAATAATTCTCAATAAAGAGTAAAAAAATAAACAAGAGAGGAGCAATTGCGTTTTTCCATGGCAGTGAGCATTACATAAAAATAAATAGCAAATAACAAGGTCAGATCATCTTTAGCTGAAACTTTCTTTATTAAATGCTTCATTGAGACTAATCTCTAGCTAACTCAATAGATATGTGATAAGCATTTTCCCTCAAAAAAAGTTTATTTGGTAGTTTAACTCACTGCTCTATAACCTGTATCTTCCTTATTATCCATGTTAATGGAGCACTACGTTCGACTAATAATAATAATAATAAAAGCTACTTATACAGAAGAGTTCAATAATAATCAATCCAACTTCCAATTTAAACAATCAATATAATTGAACAATTATGAAGACCATAACATAGTTTGACTATATATATACACTTAGTTTGGTTTAACGTATAGTTCTTCGTCCTGCTTTTTTTAGAGGGAGAAGAGGAAGGCCTCTTTCCAAAGTTTGTATCCAAACAAAAGGTCTATAAAAGAAAAACAAAAAGAGTAATCACAGAGAATCCCTTCATCTGCACGAGTCAACCACAAAATCACCTCTCTATATATACACACAACCATAACAATGACCAGTAAAACATAGACAAAGCAAAAAAATGCATCAAGATAAGAACACTTACCACCATACTGCAAAGCAACAATCTGCATATCAAACAATACATAAGCAACTCGATCAGTAATCAAATGTAACTTAAGAAATGAAAAATGATCAAAAAATGGGATGCCTATTTGATCTCTGAGAGGAAATGGAAAATTAAATTCCACATCTAATTACCATCTTTTTCAAGCTACACCAATAGATTGAAATTGGATTAGTTGAATAGAAACTCTTAACATTCAAAAAATCAAGTTTCCAATGTTTTCTTTCCCAGCAACAGAAACGATATTATGAATGCCACTCACATAACCGATCAACAACCAAGCAATTTTAATAGGCACATCATGGTTATTTTTTAAAACTCAATACATCCTTTCTTTCTTTCTTTTAAATACATCTCAGGCCTCAGCAATAAAATATTATATCAGATTGATCTCCCCATTTTGACTTTAAAAACAAAGCCTCATGTACAAGCACAACTGTGAATCTGATCTCAACTGAGCCCCAAGTAAAAAAAAAAGAGCTCTGCAACAAGAGCCCTAAATTTCACATAAAATCTCACTCTTACATTGAGTTGTGCCTATAAAATTATTGGGGAAAAAAATGGACCCAGTCAAATAGCATAATGAAATTCAGTATTCTCTTCTTCTTCTTTTTTTTTTTTTTTTTTTTTTTTTTTTTTAATTAAACAGAGTCCTAATTTCAAAAGACAAAAGGAAAAAACAGAAATCATGAACAATTAATATAAAATATTTTCTTCAATGGTGGTCATGAGATCATCTTTTTTCTTCTATTTTAAGGTAAAAACAAAAAACTGAGTCTTAAGACGCAAATGTTGAATTTTGTTTTCTTTTCTTGCGTTTACTCAGCAACCAATCCTAGAATTTTCAACAAATCAAAAACAATAAAGACAAAAGTCAAAAAATTAAAGCAATCAAAAATCTTGACTAAACGAATCAAAAACAGCATCAACCATTGTAAGATTTTCTCAGTATCCAAACAGAGTTCAAATATGAAAGAAATGAAAACTAATATCACTAGAACGAAGCAAAATTCGTTAAGAGAACATTTGGAGCTCAAATATCCAATCCTCTTTCTCTTTTCCAGCATTTTCTCCCCAACCAAACAGAATATTACTCAAAATTAATTTATATAAATAAATAAATAAATCCTATCTTTTTCTCAGTAACCAAACAGAGTCCAAATATTAAGGAAATACGTTAAGAGAACTTTTGAAACTCAAAATCCAATTATCTTCTCTTTTCCAGCATCTTCTCCCCAACCAAACAGAACATTACTCACAAATAAAAAAACAATTAAAAAAAAGAATAAAACATAGTTTTTAATAATAAAAAATCTGGACTAAACAAATGAAAATTAACCATCCTATGATTTTCTCGGTAACCAAACAGAGTCCAAATATTAAAGAAATTTAAGAGAACATTTGAAACTCAAATATAGAATTCTCTTTCTCTTTTCCAGCATTTTCTCCCAAACCAAACAGAATATTACTCACAAATAAAAAATAATTTAAAAATAAAATAAAACATAGTTTTTAATAATAAAAAATCTGGACTAAACAAATGAAAATTAACCATACTGTGATTTTCTCAGTAACCAAACAGAGTCCAAATATTAAAGAAATTTAAGAGAACATTTGAAACTCAAAAATATAATTCTCTTTCTCTTTTTCAGCATTTTCTCCCCAACCAAACAGAATATTACTCACAAATAAAAAACAATTTAAAAATAAAATAAAACATAGTTTTTAATAATAAAAAATCTGGACTAAACGAATAAAGATTAACCATCCTGTGATTTTCTCGGTAACCAAACAGAGTCCAAATATTAAAGAAATTTAAGAGAACATTTGAAACTCAAATATAGAATTCTCTTTCTCTTTTCCAGCATTTTCTCCCCAACCAAACAGAATATTACTCACAAATAAAAAACAATTTAAAAATAAAATAAAACCTAGTTTTTAATAATAAAAAATCTGGACTAAACGAATGAAAATTAACCATCCTATGATTTTCTCGGTGATCAAACAGAGTCGAAATATTAAATAAATACGTTAAGAGAACATTTGAAACTCAAAATCCAATTGTCTTCATCTTTTCCAGGATTTTCTCCACAACCAAACAGAATATTACTCACAAATCAAACACAATTTTTTTTTTTAATGTCAAAAATAGTTTTTAATAATAAAAAATTTGGACTAAACGAATGAAAAACAGCATTATGATTTTCTCAGTAACCAAACAGAGTCCAAATATGAAAGAAATGATAATTATCCATGAGGAAAACAAAAACTCGAACGAATCCAAACAGTCGAATTGTATCGGTTTCCATTGTTCATATCCAATTTTTTTCCCCCTTTTCTAGCATTTTTTCTCAACAACCAAACAGAACAACAATAATTACTCAAAAATCAAAATTTAACGTGAGAGCAAATTGTGTTCATACAAGGAGTATCGGCTCGGATGGTGGAGATGAGGTCGGTGTGCCATAGATTCCGGTAACCCTGACGGACCTGCATTTTCTCTACGTTCTTGTCCATGCTCACGATTGTAGAGAATCAAAGCGTTTTGGGAATTTTTCTTTTTGAAGAAGAAGAAGAAGAAAAATAGGCTATTGATTTGTATTACTACGAAACGCGGAGTCCGTGTCTGGTAAGGGGTTGAATGTTATGGGAATTTATATGTTGGCGGATAGAGATAAAGTGAGAGCTAAGAAAACTCCGAAATTGGTAACCATTAACCAATATAAAAATAGTATTATTCCATTTCCATTTAATATAGTATATTAATGTATTGAAATTTGAAATTGAAAGCTACTCATACCTTATAAAATAAAAAAATAAAATAAAAAATAAAAAAAAACTCACAAATGTCTAGAAAAATATGAGAGGTACAGATTCTGTTACCTTTTTTTTTTTTTTTTTGATAGGGATTCTGTTACTTATATATATATATATATATATATATGGTTGGAAAAACTGGTTTTACATCTCATACAAAACACACAGTGGAAGTAACAAACACGGATCTACAAAAGATAACATGTAACTTTAAATTCTAGAACAAAAAATAGAAAACGTACCTTGATGTAGTGAAATTCAAAACCCAGACTTGAAAATACCTCTAATCAACATTCCAATTCCACATGGAGTGGTCTCTTAATCGGTCTTTATGTACATTGATTCTCAAAGAAATCCTTCTCCTTATCCTTGTAGAGGATAACTGTTTTCTTTTCTTTTCATCATATGTACATTCTAACTATCTTGGTAGTTATTTTATTTAATAACTCTTATTAAATAAAAACTGATTATCTAATTGGGTTAGCCTTTGGACCTGCCCAATTGAGTTTTAGTTTGTGACTTGAGATGGGACCAAAGAGAACAAATAAGACTCTAGCTTCAATAAGTCTTGGGCTTATTTGTTAACTCTTGACAATTCCAAAATTACCATTAATTATATTTAATACCACTATATAAATATAATTGCACTCTAAGCCTTATTAATAAATTATATCCCAAGGCTCTAATGATATCATTTGACCCCTCCTTAAAATATCCATAGTAAACAAAGTCATAAAGAACTGTCACTTTGTAAACAATTATTTTATCTTTGAGTACCTGGTTTAATCTTTTAGTTATTCACATTTATTGAAATCCAATTTCAATAAATATAAACTTTAGTAACTCCTTACTAAAGTGGGCACCCTGAATAACAAATTCCCATTATACTTATCTCAAAGAGATATTTCGTGTTTCTATATAAGAGATTATGGATTCCATCTTGAGAATATATGTTCCCTCAACACTACGTGTGGTTATCCAATATACTGAGGTTTTGACCGTGAATATTAGATTTCACTCTTGATATATCAAAGTAATCTACATTTCTTGATTGAGTTCACTATCCTCTCAGGATTGAGAGTCTATGAAATTAGGAGTCGTGAGATTAATTATTCAGGTGACAGTTATTGATTGAATAATTAATGTCATAGCGGTTCAGTTCAATATATCTTAACTCTTAAAACACATCAACACATTAACTAGAAGTCTCCACTTCCATGATCAAAACAAATCATCTTAGTTGATGTATTATAATCTTCGCAGATGAAACGCCTAATTTCATATCCGACTACGAACTACGTTTTAAGTTTACAAGGAACTTGTGATTTATATTTTCTATGACTAAATCACATAAATCACATACAATGCATCTCAAAGACTATGATAATGTCTCATTAGTTCATTTATAAATAGTCTCAAATAATCAAACAATTTAATTATTTATGACATACCAATCAATTGGATTTCAGGGCATAAACCCCAACATATATATCCATTAATGGGATTTTTTTTTTATATTTTAAATTCAGTAGTTGAGTTAAGAAAATTTGAATACAAAATGTTTCTTAGGCAATATGCATGCATCCATGCCATAGCCTAGGTTGTCATGACTTTGGCAGTGTGTACGCGAGCATGTTAAATATCATGCTTGTGTTTATAAACTTTTCCTTTTTAAAAATATATATCATTTTTAAATGGTCATATCAAGTAGTTATAGATTCTCATTAAACAAAACCTCACAACATTTTCACTATTTTTTTTGAGTTGTGGTGGTTCCAATAAAAGTATTTTATTTTATTTATTCATTTATTATTATTATTATTATTGATGGTGAATTGAAAATTGGACCAACTATAATTCGTCCATGAAAGTCATCCAAGTCAAGAAGACAAGAATGGTTGTACCTAACAAGACAGTCTTCCATAGGCATATGAGTTGTCCATGAGGAAAGCACTTGGACGACGTGTAAATTGAATCATGTGTTTTTATTTCGAGGCATGAGTAAGATCCTGGTTCATCGCTATAACTTCCTACTCAGTACTTAACTTCCAACAACAATTATAGAAGATAAAGATAAAATATTCCAACTTCTATAGCAGTTGTGGAAGTTAACCTTGAACCCTTTGACTTCCTCAAATATAGGGGAAGTTACGAAACAAGTAACCACTTCAAGAGCACACTATATAAACACTCATTCACATCAAATGAAGGTAAGTTTGAGACAACTTCTAAAAAGTTGGAACTCTAGAATTTAAAGAGAAACTAACTTAAGCATCGGAGGGTTCTTGGTTAGTCCATCCCGGTCACTTTTGATCGTATGTTTTCCTTTTTAGGCCTTCAAAGCAATCACTAGTCCATTGAAGCCCGGAGCATTCAGCCTACTAATTTTCTTCACATCATCAATTAATATTATTATTATTATTATTTTACCTAAGAAGAGTTGAAACCTCACTTATTCTGAAAATATTGTGACATTTTGTTGTAAGAGTAGAATAACTCTTTTTTAATTTATTTATCTTATTATCCTTTTTTTTTTCTTTTTTCCTTTTTTTTTGGTTGAGAAGTTTTGTTGTTAAATAATTTTGAATTAGATAATAAGATTACTTTCAGAGGAATAATAAAGTGTACACTAAAGAATTTGTATGGGCTAAAAATCCGATGGGCCCAAAAAAATATTGGGCTAGACCAGTATCCACAACAATTAATTTATAGAGATCGGTTCCTGAACTAACAGTTGAACTTGAAAATCTAAATTTTCCCTAAAGATTGACTATAAACAAAATATGGGATAAAAACTGAGAATTAGAAAAGTTTTATAATAACTCCTCTTCCTCAGAATTGCCGAGGAGCTTTTACACTTGGTGAAATACAAAATCAGACTTCTCTTTTAGTATTTTCTTCTCTCTCTCTCTCTCTTACTATTTTCTTCCTTCTTTTTTTGATCCTTATACATTAAGGATCCTTTCCTTTTTATAATCTCATTGCTTCAATTATGGCATTCCATTTGGATGGTGGATGGACCTTCCCTAAGATACTTGTCTCATCCTTTTCTTCACCCTTTTAAGGTTGTGCTGGGTAGACAATAGGCTGTGTGGCACTGTTTAGATGCCATTTGGTCATTAATGCAGCATGCCTAGTTAGTGCAGTGCATTTAATGCGAAGGTGCAGGTAGCTTTGCCAGGTGCTTTCCCCCAATTCTTATCCACATTGGTTACTATTATCTTCCTCATGCTAGTACCCTCGGTTCAGTTGATGGAAACTCTCAACTTTCTCGGACCATCTTTCTCTAAGCGCTTTCCTCGGACTAATCACTTCTTCAGTTGGCTTTTCCTTTCGGTCTACTTGGGCCCATTTCAATTAAGTGAGTTTATGAGTGGGCCCTCACATTCTCCGACTCGGGCCCAATGGAAACAAACTTTATGGCCTCCCATAAAATCATATTCCAATTAATTTATATATATATATATATATATATATATATATATATATTTTAATTAGAATTTTATTTATTTATTAGTTGCTAAAAAAAAAAACATAACTTCTATTTAGGGTCTGTTTGGAATCCACTTATTTTGTTAAAACTGAAAACTTTTTACAAAAAGTATTGTAGATAAAGATAAAAGTTAAATGAAAGAGTATAGTGAGACCCATGAATAGTATTAAAAACTGTAATGGGACCCATGAATAGTACCAAAAATAAATTGAATAGTAAAATAAGTTGGCAAAATTAATCATGCAAAACGGACACTTAATTGAAATTATTGAGTAATTGTTAGGTGCGCTAGGAACACAATGACATAGAGCTCCCTACTCTTATATTCATGGTCAATCACACTTAAGTGCGAGGAAGGAACACCACATCGCCAACAATTTCATTGGTAATCAGGTCAATTGGTTTTTTCTCATTGAAACCAGATCAAGCTAGTTAGATTAACCCAATTTATCAGATCCATCAACAACCCTAGGTAGAAACTTTCTTTTTTTAGATAGTTGCAATATGCTACTAATTTCGCAACTCGGATCCTTTCTTCCCCGGACCCCTAAACACTTTGTGCAAGGTGAAATACCAATTGAGCTATAAGGCTTTTAGTAACCCTAGGTAGAAACTAGAAATGAAAAATGAGCTTTATTTAATTGTTTAAACCTTTTTTTAAGAAAAACAAATGTTTTAATTTGTTTGATATCATTGCAATGCTTCATCTATGGAAAATGCTAGAGATACAAACTTTTTTATAAAGAATTTTACAAACTGCTAATGTGATGAGTAATTATTAGAAAATAAAAAAGTGATGTTATTGGTAGGCCCAGTTGAGAACTAGTAAGAAGTTGGCCACAACAACAATTTGTAAAAATATTATAAAATAGTTTACGGTTGTATGTAGCATTACTTTTCATCTATCATCAATACTTTTGCAAAGACAAAAATCTTGGAACTCACGTGGTTATTTAAAATTTTCATAACAAATTGATCATTTTTGTGATTTGAAATGCTAAATTAGATCTCAAATTTTAAATTAATTTAGATCAAATTTAGGCCTAACAATGGGGGGTTGGAATTTAAGTGATAGCTCAATAATAATATTTTTTTATAGTATTTCCCGAAATTCATTTTTTCCTCCTCTCTCTATTATCTATTTTGAAGAAGAAAAATAAATTAAAAATTGGAGAGCTGAAAAAAGGTAACTAGTAAGTGTTATTAAACCCGGTCCGGCTTTGCCGATCGGACCAGTAACTCGGTGACCCAACATATAAATCGGTCCGAGTCATCAATTGGATTGGATGTGCACAAGACCTAGTCAAAACCGCTAAAACCTAACTGGTTTTAAGCAAACCATGTGACCCAGCTGAGTTTTAATGACCTTACCGGGTTTGTGAATTGTGCAAAATTACATTAATAGGTCCATCCTATTGACTTCTTTATTGTTTAATGTGTGACAATATAATAATTTAAATAAGGAAAAACCTAAAGAAATATAAAGAATGCACCGTTCTATCTTTTCTCTACCAATTCATTCTACTCTACCCATCATTTTTCATATGTTCAGTTTCCCAAACTTGCAACTATGCATCAATTTTCTGCTATGAACAAATTACTTTTTAGTTTCACTTAGCTAATTAGCAGATAGGTATGAGTATCGGTATATGTTATATATTTTATTGTTTAAACCTTATTTTCTCTTCTTTTGTTTACTATTTTTTGTGTTTCATTTGTTTATTGCTTTAAGTTTAAGTCTTTAACATTATTTTTTCCTCTTCCTTTATTTACATAGTTTGAGATTTGCTTTTTTTTTTTTTTTTTAATATGTAGAATTTGAAGACCTTTAATAAAATTTTATTTAGCTAAAACTTTGTTGCAATCTTATAACATCGGTTTATTTTGCTTGTGAATTTTATAGAATTTTAAATGCTATTACTTGTGAAACCTTGATTTTGAATTATAATAGCAAGTTTAATTTAGACATATGTCTTTTTTTTTTTAATTTATATATTTATGCTATAATTTCTCAAACTTATATATATATTTTTTTAAATCTTTTTATTTGGTCATGTGGTTCAACCGTTGACTCACTTTGAACCAATGACTCACTAACCCCGTTCATTAACCTGGTCAACCTTCACTCTGGATTTAATAACTATCACCGCAGTTTGCAAGACGTAAAATTGTAATAGAAATATCGGTTGGATGTGACGTGTAGCTGTGATTTTTTTTTTTTTTTTTTTTTTGATAAGGTGTAGCTGTGAATTAGTATTGAATAGAATCGTTAATTTTTATTTTTATAACGGCTATATATATATATATATATATATATAAACGACCCATTAGTATACTTTCCTAGGAACTCCATCTATGATTGCAGTGGGACCAGCACCAGCGCAAGCAAAGGGTAATGTAATGAAATCAAAACTACCAAAATTACCACTTTTATGTTGAGACGGTGTCAGTGTCTTTTTGTCAATATAATATAGCCGACCTCTTGCTTTGCAATCTCAACCCTCTGCACTCTGCACTCCTCTCTTTTAGATCTAATGTGATTTTCAATTTAATTCTCTATATAGTTGGAAGAGTATAAATTTTAACTTAAACGTTTCTGTTGAAATTTAATTACTAATAAATGTCAATTAATCAACTTTAAAATTCTTGACATATGATTTATCATATATGTAACTACGAAGATCTCTATATTTATATAATATTTAATAATTTCGTTTTTTTTTGAGAAGAAATAATTTCGATTTAAAAATGAAATAAATAAAAAATTATATAATCTTGTTATTTAACATGTCAGTAGGATTATATTTTAAAGTCATTTGCTACCATCGCACATTAATTGATTCATGTGTATGCAAATGTTCCACACGTTACAAGATAGATGCTGAATCCACAACTTGATTTTTATAATGGGCAAACAATTAAATGCAAGACGTAAGAGAAGGGACTCTTATGAAAATGAGTTTTGAGACTTAATGACATTACTTTTTTTTTTTTTATAATAAATTTTATTTTAGGTCTGTTGTCTGACAGATCTAAAAAAAATGCAAGAAAAAAAAATCTATATTTCATGCTTACCCAACTATTTTAAGTGTATTCATCTCACCACCCCCCACCCCACCCCCCACAAAAAAAAAAAAAAAAAAAAAAAAAACTGTTTTAAGTGTAAATGTACTTGCCCATTACACCTAGTACTTAAGGGGAGGGAGGGATTCTAGTAGTAAGTAGTAGATTTCTGACCACAATTTTAAATGTTCTTAATTTTTGTGGTAAAATAAAATAACTCAAAGGTAAAAGAGGAATTTCATCAATAAACATAAGGTAAATTAGGAACATTATCGTTTAAATAAGGATCGGTTAGTCCATAAAAATATGATAACTCAAAGGCAAAAAAAGTATTTTATCACATGCTTAATTACCACAACTTAAGAGAAAAATGGGAATTTTATTGATAAGCAAGGGTAAATTAGGCTTAATCAGATTGGTTAGTTCACAAAAATATATTATCTCAAAGACAAAATAAGGATTTTGTTACGTCTACATGCTTAGCACAAATTTTAGGAGGACTTTTGGAGTTCCTTGTCATTTTCTTATACCTTGGATGTTGTATTTAGCACACAAAACTTTCACTTTTGTAGAGTTTGTAAGAATTGATTGATAGGCAATCTTACCCCCCTTTTTTTTCTCCCTTTTGGATAGGCTGATTCTGAAACTCAAACCTGTGACCTGTGTGAGGTTAGTATAGTATTCAAAAAAAAAAAAAAATCAAAATCAAAATCTAGGAGATTTGACTCTAATTATATCTTTTTTCGTTACCGATATTTTAGTCTACCAACAAGTAGGAATAAGCATGGGCTGAATTAGGTCGGGTTTAAGATATTTTTCAACTCAACTCAATATTCTTGAATTGAGAAATCCTTAACCCAATCTAACTCAACCCATGGCAACTCACCTTGGTTTCACTTAAGCCGAAGATAATGTTTTTTAGTTTTCAACAATAGTTCATTACCAACTTTTATGCTAATGACAAATACAATAATTCAACTATATGTAAGCTTCTTGTTTACCATGAGCTATTCCTTTTTTGAATATTGGATTTGGCCTTTTTAGTGCATATTGATATTACAATCACAGTTAGAGCATTAGTATTGATAGTGCTAAAAAGCTAAATTGTTATTTTTAGCACCACAAACAACAAAATACATGCTACATCAGTGGTGTCATAGTTAAAAATTTTAACAACATTGCTATAGTAAACTACCATTTTTGGTAGTCTACTATAGCAACAAAGGGAAATTTTTTTATCTCTCTCTTCTCTCATTAAAAAATCATTTTCTCTCTTTCTCTCTTTGGTCTTCTCTCCTTCTTTTTTCCTTCTCTCTTGTGCAGCCCCTATCTTGCTCTTGATTGAACCAAGCATTTCTTCTCTTCGTGGTGTCACCTAGGTTAGTTGAGATCGTCGATGTGGATTCGAAGTGGTGGACCAGTGTGGGTTCATGGTGGTGGGCTAGTGTGGATCAGGTTTGTCTAGGTTTGTGTGGTTTGGTGGTTTGGATTGGTGGTTTTAGTGGTGGTGTGGGTTTTTGTGGTTTGGTTGTGTTGATTATGTAGTGTGGGTTTTGGCTTTGGCAAAGGTTGAATTGTTGGTTGGCTTGTGGTGGTGGGCCATGTTGTGGGTTGCTGTAGATGTGGTGGATCGTTAATCAAGCTATGTTTGTTTGATTTTGTTAGGGATTGGAGATTTGGGTTTGGGCTTGAAAGTTGGGATTTTGTGGTGGTGTGTGGTTTGATTTTGGCTTGTGATCACAGTAGTGGTGATGGTGGTGGTGGCAGTTGTGGGTTGTGGTTTGTGGGGGTGTGGGTGGCAGTGGTGGTGGATGTGACTGACAATGGTGTGGATTTGTTGTTTGTTCACAAATAAGGAGAGCCAAAGAGAGGAAGAGAGAGAGAGGAAGAATAAATAAATAATATTTAAATGAAGTGGTAAAAAAATAAAATCATTGATGCTGGGTGTATTATTAAATATGGTATTAAAATAGATAATGTAACTTTTTGAGCTGTTAAAAGCTAAAAAATATGGTTCCACCTAATAGGGATAAAATCCCTAAGTAGACGGACAAAAATAACGGGAGCAGACATTAGTGATGGAGTTGCCAAAAGAGACGGCCTAAATACTCCACCTAGGAACTAGTGGACGGACTTATGACTTGGACGGAGAAGTAAGGCAATGGATGGACTTCCTAAAGTAGACGGGTCCAAGGGAGATGGCTTGATAGAGCCACGTGGCACATACGTGGCATGAGTAGTCTCCAAGAATCTAAGTATGGAAATATCTTGCATTCTACACCCAGCCATGATTAGAGGAATCCCTACAAGGAAAGGATCCCGTAAAACACGAGTATTAATGAGAATTCTCTCCACAAGGAAATGTCTTCCCCACCAAGAAACTAAGGTCAGCTCTACACTATTATAAGAACCTCAAAGCCCTCACAAATTAAGGTATGCGTAATTTTCCAAGCTCTGGCACTTTAAAGTTGTAGAAATTCTCTCTAATTTAACATTCAGAGGGCATTTGGCCAATACCACACCGGTACTCTCTGTAAGATTTTTTTTGTTTCTGTTTCGCAGGTTCTATTTAGAGCACGTGATGACTGTGCAACTCACAAACGATTTTTGGCATCATCACCACCAATGTGAATGCTCATGGTGTAGTCGGTGACTTTTGAAGCCTTATTGCGTGCCTGAAATGCAGTGCTCAATTTGTACTTACGTACTCTCAAATCTCAATATAAACGCAATGCGTCTAACAAATTCACATGTTCTATCCACTTTTCTTTGAGGCGCTGATTTATAACTATTATATATATATATACACACACACACACTTTTATTTCTTTTCTTCCTTTCTTTTTCGCTACTAAGTACTATTTTCATTCCATTTGCCTACTGGCTTTTATCACATTTTGATGCAGGCAAGAATTGAACTTAAGGTTTTTTATTCAACCAAAATGTGATAAAAGCCAGTAAGTAGGTAAATGGAATGAAAATAGTACTTAATAGCCAAAAAGAGAGGAATAAAAGAAATAATAGTATATATATATATATATATACTGGTTCCCTGCACCATGAGGGTTCCATGAGTCGTTGGCTGTTTGACTGCCTTCTTCATCTGAGGGACTTTCCTCATTACTTTGATGAGAAGTATCTTCCAATAATTGGATTCTTCTATTAAGGAGATCATAATCTACCCTGAGAATGGTTAATTCTTGCTTTAGGGATCTGACTTCTGATTTGGTTTCCTTAATTTCCTTCTGAAGGTCGTTGACTGTAACTTCCTTCTTGGACTGAGTAAACCTATTGTAGATTTGCTCTAAATCTACTTTGGGTTGCTGGATCTTAATGGGAGGCTTGCTAGTTTCCTTAACCAGGGCTTGGTGGAAAAGGGTAAGCTTTTGGGCCTTAATGCTGGGGTCTTCTATAGCCTCTATGAGGTCTAAAAGAAGCTCTTCTTGCTTGCTTAGCACATTGATGGTTCTGTTTCTACAGCAACCATCTCTGCATGGTGTTGGTTCATCCTGGCTGCTAGAAGTACTGGTTCTAGAGGACTCGGAGGATGACCTGTATAACTGCCTGAGTTCACTGTCACTAGCGCTGCTAAATGACTCGCTATCTGAGCGGTCAAGTTCTAGTAACTTGAAGATCTCATGTTTGCTGGGTTGGTCACTAATGAGGGTGTTGATCAGGGACTTGGCCTTGGCTCTACACTCATTTTTAAAATGACCTTGCTTTCCACAGTTGTAGCATTTGCCGGATGCTTGTGGAATGGATTGCTTGGGTTTTCCTTTTTTATAGAAATCATCGACCTTGTGCCTATGCTTTCTATAGTTTTTGGTTGGCTTCTTCCTAAAGGGCTTTTCAAAGGATTCCTTTCCTTTGTGCTTGGATTTCCTTTTGGAAGGGCTGACTGAGGGTAAGCCATACTGTGTACAGAAATGTCCTATTTCGTACTTGGCTTTGCTTTTGCTGATATGGCTTTGGATTTTGAGGTCTCTGCACATCTTCATCCCTTCACTTCGGATGGTGCTAGAGATATCTCCATATGTTAGGTTATCATAATCTATGATACCTAAAGGGATGGCCCGAACTGAATTAGCAGTCAGCAGCCTGATTATCCAGTTCATGTAACTTAACCTGATAATCAGTCTTTTGAAAAGCATGAAGGCGCTTCCTCTACCAGCCATAGAGGAACAACATCCCTTCAAACCATGTACCCAGAAATGGATACATACTCCAGTAGATTTATGGCTATAAATGAAAAACTAATGAGTCAACTCTCTGGCAAAGAGAATTCCTATTCAAAGGGAAAAATGACTATCATGGGCACGGATTATTCCAAGTTCAGCCTTAAGGCTCGAACCATCCTTAAAAGTGCCACCGCCAACTTGCCTTCAGATATACAAAATCATATTCTGAAAAGCGAGGCATTAAATGAAAGCAGGAATCTGTGGTACAAGCACTTCAAAATACTTGTTACTACCACATTCCCTAATCCTGGATAACTATGGCGGCAATGCCGACCAACTTGATTGTAAAAAGGTAACTTACAACTGACCGGGCCAACTTGGCTCTGATACCAAAAGGGAAGTAAGTTCAACGGTTGGATAATCAGGCGACTGGGCTCTGATATATCAGTATGAGATATGCGGAAGGGATAAATAAAATAGCCAACTGTGGCTTACAATGATTGACTGTGTTTAGGAGGCTATTCCTAAAACTTGGCTGGACCTCTAAGGTATTTCTGCTACGAAAACCTTTGCTGAAGAGGGAGGTAATTTCTGCTGTGAAATTAAGCCTGCTGAAGACTGAGGAGTGAGCTCCTTTAAATAGGCTGAATGGAGCCTTGGATGCTGCTGGAAGACTGCTGGAATCACGGAGAGTGAATTGCTTTTACTGAGGTGAAAGCTGTTTCCACCGAAAGCAATAGTAACTCTGAATGATGACTGTGAACAGTACTATTCATGCTACAGTGCCTTGTCTGCTGAATAAAGTTGATAGTGCGGAAACTGTTCATGTCAGTGACTGGTGCTGATCTTGAAAAGTAACCGGATTTGCTATGTTATCCTGAATGCTGGGTCAGGATGCTAGATACTGTCCAAGTCATGCCCACTGTAGGGATCCTGGGCATCTTGGAATGGATCAGTTGGTTCATGGTTGACTGATCCTACAGAGTCAGTAGGAGAAAGGATTTCTTCGGATTCTAGTTGTTGTGAGTGAGCTATTAGCTGCTGGGCTAATTCTTTTAGCTCTTTGCTAGATTTTCCTGAAATCTGGACGGAATCAAGGCTGGACTGGGACCTTGTCCTGAGAGCAATAGGTTTCTCAACTTCAAGGGGGTATTCCTCATACATTTGGCTGACAATCTTGTTAATCTTAAGACTATCCCACCATTTAACTGAGAACTCCCTGTCTAAGAGGTTGTTGTTGATTGAATAATTCCATCTGCTGATCCAATGGATTTTGTACCTCTGGGAGAAAATCATAACTATTGGGAACTGAGACCTGTGCCTAGAAGAGCTGCATCTTGAATCAAAATACCTTAGGGCATCTTGTAATGGCTCCGGGAAGATCGAAGGAATAGATCCAAACATTTCCCACCACTTTAGAAACCAGGAGGGGGTCATGCCTTTGAAGTCTTTCCCGAACATTATGAACCATGAGTGATCAAAGTTCTGATTCTGGAAGAAGAGCACTTTCTCAAAGGCATCCATGTAGTCGTAATAACTATAGTGGAGTACTGAGCCTGATGGAGATTTGTAATTCCTGAGGATCCTTAGCAAAGAAGGATGCTGTCCCCATTCTTTAGAGCTGACAAAATCTGAGATGATGAATTTGTGATAGAGGACTATTGGATTGTCCCCTTTGCTGTAGATGTTTTCTATTTGAGCAGACTTTTCCTGGGAGAGGATGCTCTTATAGAACTGGATATTCTTTTCTGGGTGTCTGGGTAAGAAATGCCAGTTTGGTGGTAATACTTCCATGGCTAAGGCTAGAGGATCTGTTATATGAACCAAGTGGGGTTCAATATAAGAGATATGCTGAATAAAGGCTTTTTTGACATATGGGGACCGACTTTGGACTGGGTAGGAAGAAGGTCTCTGGATGAGGCTAAAATGCTTTTCTACTTGATAAGGGTTAATTGCTCTGGGTGCTGGGGAGGCTAGGGCTGAGCTATAACTGGGCATCTTGGCTGTGATTCTGCAGAAATTCACGGGTTAAGAAATCAGGGATACTGTTTTGGCTTCCCTCAATGAACTCTAAATCAAAGTCAAAAACTGAAAGGATGGCTTGCCATCGTGCAAAAATCTGTTTTGATGCAATGTTTTGAACATCTTTTTCTAAAACATGCTTTGCTGATTTGCAATCAATTCTGACTAAAAATTTTTGATTTAAAAGGTCACTTTGAAATTTTGAAATGCAAAGTACTATGGATAATATTTCTTTTTTAATAGTACTATAATTGATCTGAGTAGAGGTCCATATTCCCGAATGGAAACAGACTATCTGTTCTGGGGAATTGGGATCAACCCTTTGGAGGAGAATGCCGCCATAACCTATGTTTGAGGCATCTGTCTGGACAATCTTGAAAGAATTGTCGGCTGGAATTCCTAAACAGGGAAGGGTTTTGACATACTGTTTGATATGTTGGACCACTGAAGTATGGGCTGGGGTCCAAGGTGATGGATTGGTTCGAAGTCTATCAAAAAGGAGTTTGCATTGTTGTCTGAGATTTTGATAGAAATCTGAGATGTAGTTGAGAGATCCTAGAAATCTCTGAAGCTGGGTTTTATCTAGGATTTCATCCGGAAACTTGTCTGCAAACTGGATAGCTCTGTCTATGGGTTTGATAACACCATGATGAATATCAAAACCTAAGAAGCGAATTCTAGTTTGGAAAAGTTTGATCTTTGGGGCTGAAACAACAAGACCATTGAGTTTGATAGTGCTGAGGAAAGCTCTCAAGTGCTTCTTATGTTGGTCCAAAGATTCTGAGAAAATAAGTACATCATCGATGTACACAATGGCATGACTGGAGAATGGATTAAAAATCTCATTCATGATATTTTGGAATTCAGAAGGTGCATTCTTAAGACCAAAGGGCATTACATTCCACTCATAGTGACCAAAGGGTGTGGTAAAGGCTGTCTTATACCTATCAGGCTCTCTGATCTGTATTTGCCAAAAGCCACTCTTCATGTCAAACTTGCTGAAAACAACTGCTCTACTAAGCCTATTGACTAAGTCATTTTTGTTGGGAATAGGGTACCTTACCCATTCTAAGACTTTGTTGAGGGGCTTGTAGTTGATGACTAATCTAGGGACACCTCTTTCTATCTCTGCATTTTTCTGGACATAGAAGGCTGGACAAGACCATGGTGATCTAGATTTTCTGATGATTCCTTTCTTAAGGAGGTCCTCTATTTCAGCTTTACAGGTATCCATAAGTTCCTGATTCATTTGGATTGGCCGAGCTTTGGTAGGGATATCCTTTTCATTGAAATCTTTGACATATGGGAGAGCTACCTCGTGTCTCCTTCTATGCCAAAAGGCTGTGGGTAGATCAGAGCAGACTTCCTGCTTAAGTTTTTCCTCAAACTTTCTGATCTCTTCTTGGAGGGTTTTACAAGCTAGTTGGTCCTCAACTCTCTTGTACCTAATTTCCTCTCGAAGGTGTTTAAGATGTGCGGTCTTGGCATTAATCAAGTCTGAGACTATGCCAACTTGGATGGTACTAATATTCCTTGGTATAGGTTCGCTTGTGAATCTAAACCTGATGGTTTGGCCAAATGGTTGGGTAGTAATTCCTTTACTATCCACTGTGAAAGGGTAGAGACTACAAAGGAAGGGATTTCCTAGGATGACTTTGTCTGTCAAATTTTTGACAAGAACAAATGTTGTTTTAAAGCACATGTTATCTTGGCAAACATGGGCTTTTGGAAGTTTGAATTCAATCTGCATTTTTCCGCCACTCGCGGATGTCAACCGTTCCTTTGACTTTTTAAAGTACTTGGAGGGAATGATTCCTTCTTGGATGCAGTTGAGATCAGCACCTGAATCAATCAAGGCTACAACCTCGAATTCAAAATCTTTGCTAATGACAATCCTGACTTTGGAATGCCATTTATGAAAGTTAATCCTAGTGATAGCATTTAAGACCAATTCTTTGCTGGGTTCTTTGATGTGATTAACTTTAAGGTTAACTATTTGATTAACCTTATTGTCTGAGGGACTTTCCTCATTATTTTGACAAGAAGTGTTTTTCAAGGATTGGGTTGATTGGAAGACTTCTAGATTTTGCTTTAAGGTTCCAATTTCACTTCTGGTTTCCTTGGTTTCTCTTTGAAGGTCGTCAATTTTGACTTCCTCCTTGTGATAAATGAACCTATTGTAGATTGGTTCTACTTTGGGTTGCTGAGTCACAGGATTACTGGTTTCCTGGACTAAAGGCTGGGTTAAGCTAGGTCCTTGATCCTCAAGGTTTCTTTCCTTAAGGTGGGAGGATTTGGCCTTACAATCTCTTCTGTGATGCTTGCCACAACCATAACATTTTTGAGACTTGTTAGGCATTGCTTCCTTAAAGGCTTTGGAGATGGGTTGAGACCACTCTTTGGTGTGTTTCTTAGCTTCCAATTTCTGGCGCCCTTTTTTGGCTTTTAAAGTCTCTTTGACTTTTGGAACTTGTTCTTCTGTATCTGAAGAAGAACTGCTGGGGGTTGATCTAACCTTTATTACCTTCAGCTGGCTGGAGCTTTTTGGTAAAGGGATGGCTGGCTTCTTTCGAAGGGCAGGCTTTAGCTCTTCGAGTCTCTGGACAACTATTTCTAAGGCTGATTTATCCTTAGACTGACTGGGGTTAGTTGGTAGAGACTTGACTAGGGGCTGCCTAGGATTGCTGACTGTATTCTTAGTTGGGTTGGGTTCAACTAAGGTTGGGATTTTGGTGGAGGTACCAAACTGCTCTGGCTGGCCAAAATACCTTTCGAAGTAAATGAAGAAGGGAACATTACGGGATAAATCCCTCATGAATAGTACCCAAGCATCATAGACTTTCTGCTTTTGTTCTCTGGTATAATTGGCTTTGTAGGCTTCTCTTTTAGCCTTGTTTTCCTCAGAAGTAAAATCCTTTCCTAACTCTTCTAGGTCGGGATCAAACTCTTTGGTTAGGACCATGATGTTTAATGGTTCCTGATCTGGAGGCTGTTCCATATCAGTAACTGATGGGGATGGTGGGGATTGCTCATGATCGTCTTGCTCATCGACAATCGAATCCTGTTTGGCTGTGTAGCAAGGTGTGCTGAGTTGGGAATTGGCTTTAACTCCCTGGAGTTGGACACCTAAGTCTCTTCTAGACATTGGATATGGTGATCCTTTAGGTCTAGTTGAGGTATGCTGGGATGGCTGGTTAATGGGCTGGATCGGAGATCTAAACTGGTATGTATCCAGAGGCTGTCTGCACGGGGTGCTAGGCCTAGATCTATCGAAGTTCAACCTATTAATCGGAGATCTAAACTGGGATATATCCAGAGGTTGGTGATACTCATAGTCTAGAGGAGTACTCAACCTAGATCTGTCGAAACTTAACCGGACTGTGCCATCAGCTAACTGCTGGACAAAATCCAAATCTGGATTCTCTGCTGGGTTTTGGATCTGTAGAGTATGGTTCTCATTCTCTAAAGTCCAATCTGCTGGGAATGTGATCTCATTCCATTTAAGGCTTCTGGGAATACTAACCCTGGCTGTAGGATCAGTAGTCTGGATTAGGGTTGTTTCACCCTTCTCCCTTCTATCAAGTGCTCCAACATTCATGTTAGTTCTCATGCACTTGTAGTATACCCTGTATATCAAGGCTATCTGACTGGTTCCCTGCACCATGAGGGTTCCATGAGTCTTGATGTTCAAAGTGAGGGCTTTGATGACTGTACTGTCATGAAGACAGATGCTGAAATCTGGAAAACAATTGAAATGTATAGGACCATTAGAAAGGCTGGTTTCTATGGAACCTAACAGGCTATCGCTAAATCTGATGTGTCTAGCGTCTCTAAGGGCCATGAGGATTGAGCTGTTCAAACCTCTTCTGGTGAGTGGTTTCACTCCAACTTGGACTAATCCTATGTGTAGGAAGTTATGTCCTTTGGCTTTATGCTTTTGGATAGCTGAAGGAGATAACAAGTAGCACGTTTCGTACTCCTTGTTTATACCATAAACTTGTTCTATGGTTTTAACATGGTAGTCTGTTTGAAAGGCTGATTTCAAAGACCACGAAGACTTATAGAATTGGCTGGTGGCTACTTTTGGGATATTCCAATCTCCTATGTCTAGATCTAGATCGGATAGCTCATAAGTTTCTGAATTAATTGCTCCTACGTCTGCTGGGATTTCTGGGATGGATGTGGGTTGATTACATCTACTGCTGGTGGATGAGTTACTTCTAAATATCCTATTCATGATTCTGGGGTTACAAGTTTAAACTAACGATTACAACCTAGTCACCTTTGTATCCTCAAATTTAAACTAACAATTACAACCTAGTCACCTTTGTATCCTCAAACTCTTGGGTTTCTCAACCTTTAAATCTGGTACAGATAAACACAACTGTGGGGTAGATACCTGACTGCTAACTCCTTTGTCTTCCGTCTTCCCTTCCAATTTCCGGGACCACCCTAACACGCCTTCTCTCGGCTTTCAACGGGCTGACCAACGCAACCTAGGAAGTTTATCGACTTTATCGACGGTGGATAAAATAGCAGGAACAAGGTAGCAAAACTCACAGAACTATAGTATCTGCAACAAACTTTCCGGGATAGACACAAAAATTAGAAGAATAGGGATAACTGTGAAGTAAGGGTTAATAAAAATAGGAAGAGTAGGGATAACTGTGAAGTAAAGGTTAATTTGAACAAATAATCACAGAATAACAAATAGAATGGTCAGAAGGAGGCTCAGCCTACCATTTACAGATGTAAAAGAAGATAATGAAGTAGTAACAGACGAAGAAATAAATAATTGGAAATGGAAGAGTTATCATGAAATAGATGTAAAACAAAATATGGGGAATGGGAGATATATCCATAAAATAATTATAATGCCAAAATAATGCCAATTTTTCTGGATAACTATGGCGGCAATGCCGACCAACTTGATTGTAAAAAGGTAACTTACAACTGACCGAGCCAACTTGGCTCTGATACCAAAAGGGAAGTAAGGCTTCGGGGTAGAGGGAGGATACAACCCGAGCCCTCATCCGTTATCGCACTTAAGGGATCCCTAGAGGTACCTATCAGAGACACCGACATCCAACCCTCCTTAAAAAAGGATTCGGCCAGACCGGCTCAGACTGTGGTCCGGAGAGCCGTCCATTATCCCCTATATGGGACGTGAGAGGCAACCACTACGCCTAGAGCTCAAAGGAGATAGACGGTTGTAAGTCGGAGCCACAGTTTGACTGCTAATTCATATCTCATAAAAAGGGAAGTAAGTTACATGAACTGGATAATCAGGCGACTGGGCTCTAATATATCAGTATGAGATATGCGGAAGGGATAAATAAAATAGCCAACTGTGGCTTACAATGATTGACTGTGTTTAGGAGGCTATTCCTAAAACTTGGCTGGACCTCTAAGGTATTTCTGCTACGAAAACCTTTGCTGAAGAGGGAGGTAATTTCTGCTGTGAAATTAAGCCTACTGAAGACTGAGGAGTGAGCTCCTTTAAATAGGCTGAATGGAGCCTTGGATGCTGCTGGAAGACTGCTGGAATCACGGAGAGTGAATTGCTTTTACTGAGGTGAAAGCTGTTTCCACCGAAAGCTACAGTGATTTGTCATGATTGTTGTGAATAGTGACAGCTTTTACTATTCCTGCTACAGTAACTTGTCCCCTTGCTTTTTCGGATTGGGGTACTGTAGAAACAGAAATCTGCTGATGGCTGGTACTGTTTGATAATGCGGATTAGTGGCTGGTGCTGAATTTGAATAGTAACCAGACTTGATGGATTAAATGAGGATCCTTCTGGAGAATCAGTCTGTATCATATCCAGAGGGATATCCATCATAAGGATCAAAGGCTAGAGGGTCATCCTCATGGCCGTGCTCATGGTATCTGTCAAACAGATTACAAAACCCACAATATAGGAGGGGTTCATAGTCTGCCTTATCAGTTGTGTACTCAGGAAAGCCTGTGAAATCAATCCTTTGGGTATTGAAGGCTTCTGAATAAGGCTTGGTAGTGAATACAGTAATTCTGCCGGTATTCCCTACGAAATAGTATCTTTCCCACAAATCACTGGTGACATCTCGTATTTCATTGTTGAAGTAATTCGACCAACATTCAACGAGTGCCAAGGGATCTGTATAGGATAGGTAGGAGTCACCTTCATACCAGGGGCCATTGTGATGGTACCCATCAATAAGAACAAGGTGATGAGAAGGCTGAACAGTCATCCAATTGTTACTGTCCCACTGTGGGAGAGTGCTCCAGCACCTGATGGATACAAAAGGAATCTTGATCTTCCTGACCACTTGTTGGATTATCTGGGGGAATTGGCTGATCTGAACATGGTCCGTCAACTTGATGAGTTTAAGGAAGCCATATTCAAACATTCTTGAAAGCCAGCTTGGGTCTCTGTCTTCATCATCAGCTCCGTCTTCATAGTTTACTATTAAACCAGGAAAAGGGTGCTGTTTTTCATAAACCCTGTGACTGCTTCCAAAATACTGGTTCCAGATAGCTAGGATAGAGGCAGTGACTCTGGGATCTGCTTCTTCTCCAAGGACTGGGAAATGGATGGTGACCATAATTTCAAAATGCCTGAACCATTGGTCACATGATTCAGTCATTGCCTTGCTTTCAAATATACGACTTTGTATATCGGAAGGCAAGTTGGCGACAGCACTTCTAAGCTGGTTTTGAGTCTTAAGGCTCAACCTAGCATAGTCTGTGCTCATGATAGTCGTTCTATCCATGGAATGGATATCCTCTTTGCCAGAGAGTTGACTAGTGAGAACCATATTTCCTTTTTCTAGTTCAACTAGATGTAATTCTAGTGCTGTAAGGGTTTTTTGAAAAAGGCTCTGGTGTTTTTGGATAAAAGCTCTTTGGAGATTGTCAAGGATGATTTTAGTGCTGTGGGGAAGTTCTGTATATATTCCTCCTCTAAATTGCAGGGTCCTTTTTCTGACTCGCTCCAGAGTTATAGCCATAAAACCACTTGAATATGTAACCATTTCTGGATACATTGGTTGAAGGGATGCTGCTCCTCTATGGCTGGTAGAGGAAGCGCCTTCATGCTTTTCAAAAGACTGTCCCATTACTGGTAGTCTTTTGTTTTGTGGATAGTCCCTTGCGGGTACTTTCCCTTTGCCTTTCTTCTCTGCTGGAGAAGACATTATTGCTATTTCCTGCCAAGAAAGTTTTGAATGAAATAAGATTTTCAAGGGCTGGTTAAAAATCCTTTTTCTTTTAAAACTGATGGATGCAGGGATGCAAATATATTTATAATGAATGCATGATGGTAATTGATTATGGCTGAAGGGATAATCAATTGCTTTGGCTGAATCAAGGTATTGGGCTTGATTATAGACTGTGAGGGTACTGAGAGTTTTGGATATAGAAGCTTTCTGGAGGGATTTGATTTCCCAAGGGGCTGGGCTTCTTACAAACTCAAATTTTTTGCTAATGACAATTCTGACTCGGGAATGCCATTTATGAAAGTTAACTCTACTGAGGGTCTCTAAGAACAAATCTTGGCTGGGTTCTTGGATAGGACCGGCTGTAGGGTTGGCTGTTTGACTGCCTTCTTCATCTGAGGGACTTTCCTCATTACTTTGATGAGAAGTATCTTCCAATAATTGGATTCTTCTATTAAGGAGATCATAATCTACCCTGAGAATGGTTAATTCTTGCTTTAGGGATCTGACTTCTGATTTGGTTTCCTTAATTTCCTTCTGAAGGTCGTTGACTGTAACTTCCTTCTTGGACTGAGTAAACCTATTGTAGATTTGCTCTAAATCTACTTTGGGTTGCTGGATCTTAATGGGAGGCTTGCTAGTTTCCTTAACCAGGGCTTGGTGGAAAAGGGTAAGCTTTTGGGCCTTAATGCTGGGGTCTTCTATAGCCTCTATGAGGTCTAAAAGAAGCTCTTCTTGCTTGCTTAGCACATTGATGGTTCTGTTTCTACAGCAACCATCTCTGCATGGTGTTGGTTCATCCTGGCTGCTAGAAGTACTGGTTCTAGAGGACTCGGAGGATGACCTGTATAACTGCCTGAGTTCACTGTCACTAGCGCTGCTAAATGACTCGCTATCTGAGCGGTCAAGTTCTAGTAACTTGAAGATCTCATGTTTGCTGGGTTGGTCACTAATGAGGGTGTTGATCAGGGACTTGGCCTTGGCTCTACACTCATTTTTAAAATGACCTTGCTTTCCACAGTTGTAGCATTTGCCGGATGCTTGTGGAATGGATTGCTTGGGTTTTCCTTTTTTATAGAAATCATCGACCTTGTGCCTATGCTTTCTATAGTTTTTGGTTGGCTTCTTCCTAAAGGGCTTTTCAAAGGATTCCTTTCCTTTGTGCTTGGATTTCCTTTTGGAAGGTCTGACTGAGGGTAAGCCATACTGTGTACAGAAATGTCCTATTTCGTACTTGGCTTTGCTTTTGCTGATATGGCTTTGGATTTTGAGGTCTCTGCACATCTTCATCCCTTCACTTCGGATGGTGCTAGAGATATCTCCATATGTTAGGTTATCATAATCTATGATACCTAAAGGACTGCAAAGGGTTTCTTTTACCTTCTGGCTGAAGAGGGTAGGTAAACCATTGATAAATTTCTCCTTCCAAAATGGAGAATTACAATCCTTTCTATGCATGACTCTAGTGGTAAAAACATCTTCATACCACTTATACTCTCCTAGGGTTTTACACCTAAGATTGCTAAGCTGTTCATATATCCTGGCTGTGATATTGCTGGGTTTTCCTATGAAGTGTTTCATGATCGTATAGATCAGAGTGTTGACTCCATCAGGGATACCCTGCTCAATCTCATTGATGATGGGATTGCCTTCCTCATCCTTCTGGATGGCATACTGGATGTCTTCTTTAGACACGTCAGTAAGACAATTGTTCCACCATTGCTGGAGTTTGCCTGTAAATCCTAACGCCATCATTTCTATGACTTCTCTATGAGGACGGCTTTCGTCCAGGTAGTTGTTGGCTACCATAGTCATATGCTGGATTTTGTTTAGGATTTCCTGTTCTGATAAACCGTCTATGTTCCATTCATAGAGTCTACCAGAGGCTACTGAGAACTGGTTACCGACGTTCCTTTCCTCATACCTGAGGTCAGGGGGTGAAGGCTTACTGAACCAATTCTTGGCTGAGCTGCTAGGATCAGGGTGGTAAAGCTTTTTTACCTCTAAATCCTGAAACTGGGTTTCTAATTGCTCAAACTCTTGGTCCGAGACTTGACTGGAATTGCTAGAGGATTCCTGGATATTTAGAACTGTTGCTGAAGGAGTGGCTGGTTCCTTCTTCACAAGCTCTTCTAGCTTTTGGGCAACTGCTTCTAAGGCTGACTTATCCTTAGAATGGCTGAGGCTGGTATGCCTAACTGTGGGTAACTTGATCAAAGGCTTTTCCAAGACTTGGATCGGCTTACTAGAGTTTCCTGGCTGGAGGATAACTTTGTTTTCGATCTTGTCTTCTATCCTGTCAAGCTGCTTGCCTATGACATGGATGGCTTGGTTGGTGTAATTGTTCTGCTCAATTACCTTGTCAACCGGTTGGTGCCTATCAATCGTTACTTTGAAGGGAGAGGCTATAATCTCCTTTCTACGATGATCAAAGGTTATGGCTTCTAGGGGTGGATGGCTTGACCTAACAACCTCTTTGGTTGCATTGGGTCCTTCAATGGTCCAAGCTTTGGTGAGGACGCAAAACTGCTTGCGTTTGCCATAATACCGTTCGAAGTAAATGAAGAAGGGAACATTACGGGATAAATCCCTCATGAATAGTACCCAAGCATCATAAACTTGTTGCTTTTGTTCTCTGGTATAATTGGCCTTGTAGGCTGCTCTTTTAGCCTTGTTTTCCTCAGAAGTAAAATCCTTTCCTAACTCTTCTAGGTCGGGATCAAACTCTTTGGTTAGGACCATGATGTTTAAGGGTTCCTGATCTGGAGGCTGTTCCATATCAGTAACTGATGGGGATGGTGGGGATTGCTCATGATCGTCTTGCTCATCGACAATCGAATCCTGTTTGGCTGTGTAGCAAGGTGTGCTGAGTTGGGAATTGGCTTTAACTCCCTGGAGCTGGACACCTAAGTCTCTTCTAGACATTGGATATGGTGATCCTTTAGGTCTAGTTGAGGTATGCTGGGATGGCTGGTTAATGGGCTGGATCGGAGATCTAAACTGGTATGTATCCAGAGGCTGTCTGCACGGGGTGCTAGGCCTAGATCTATCGAAGTTCAACCTATTAATCGGAGATCTAAACTGGGATATATCCAGAGGTTGGCGATACTCATAGTCTAGAGGAGTACTCAACCTAGATCTGTCGAAACTTAACCGGACTGTGCCATCGGCTAACTGCTGGACAAAATCCAAATCTGGATTCTGTGCTGGGTTTTGGATCTGTAGAGTATGGTTCTCATTCTCTAAAGTCCAATCTGCTGGGAATGTGATCTCATTCCATTTAAGGCTTCTGGGAATACTAACCCTGGCTGTAGGATCAGTAGTCTGGATTAGGGTTGTTTCACCCTTCTCCCTTCTATCAAGTGCTCCAACATTCATGTTAGTTCTCATGCACTTGTAGTATACCCTGTATATCAAGGCTATCTGACTGGTTCCCTGCACCATGAGGGTTCCATGAGTCTTGATGTTCAAAGTGAGGGCTTTGATGACTGTACTGTCATGAAGACAGATGCTGAAATCTGGAAAACAATTGAAATGTATAGGACCATTAGAAAGGCTGGTTTCTATGGAACCTAACAGGCTATCGCTAAATCTGATGTGTCTAGCGTCTCTAAGGGCCATGAGGATTGAGCTGTTCAAACCTCTTCTGGTGAGTGGTTTCACTCCAACTTGGACTAATCCTATGTGTAGGAAGTTATGTCCTTTGGCTTTATGCTTTTGGATAGCTGAAGGAGATAACAAGTAGCACGTTTCGTACTCCTTGTTTATACCATAAACTTGTTCTATGGTTTTAACATGGTAGTCTGTTTGAAAGGCTGATTTCAAAGACCACGAAGACTTATAGAATTGGCTGGTGGCTACTTTCGGGATATTCCAATCTCCTATGTCTAGATCTAGATCGGATAGCTCATAAGTTTCTGAATTAATTGCTCCTACGTCTGCTGGGATTTCTGGGATGGATGTGGGTTGATTACATCTACTGCTGGTGGATGAGTTACTTCTAAATATCCTATTCATGATTCTGGGGTTACAAGTTTAAACTAACGATTACAACCTAGTCACCTTTGTATCCTCAAATTTAAACTAACAATTACAACCTAGTCACCTTTGTATCCTCAAACTCTTGGGTTTCTCAACCTTTAAATCTGGTACAGATAAACACAACTGTGGGGTAGATACCTGACTGCTAACTCCTTTGTCTTCCGTCTTCCCTTCCAATTTTCGGGACCACCCTAACACGCCTTCTCTCGGCTTTCAACGGGCTGACCAACGCAACCTAGGAAGTTTATCGACTTTATCGACGGTGGATAAAATAGCAGGAACAAGGTAGCAAAACTCACAGAACTATAGTATCTGCAACAAACTTTCCGGGATAGACACAAAAATTAGAAGAATAGGGATAACTGTGAAGTAAGGGTTAATAAAAATAGGAAGAGTAGGGATAACTGTGAAGTAAAGGTTAATTTGAACAAATAATCACAGAATAACAAATAGAATGGTCAGAAGGAGGCTCAGCCTACCATTTACAGATGTAAAAGAAGATAATGAAGTAGTAACAGACGAAGAAATAAATAATTGGAAATGGAAGAGTTATCATGAAATAGATGTAAAACAAAATATGGGGAATGGGAGATATATCCATAAAATAATTATAATGCCAAAATAATGCCAATTTTTCTGGATAACTATGGCGGCAATGCCGACCAACTTGATTGTAAAAAGGTAACTTACAACTGACCGGGCCAACTTGGCTCTGATACCAAAAGGGAAGTAAGTTACATGAACTGGATAATCAAGCGACTGGGCTCTGATATATCAGTATGAGATATGCGGAAGGGATAAATAAAATAGCCAACTGTGGCTTACAATGATTGACTGTGTTTAGGAGGCTATTCCTAAAACTTGGCTGGACCTCTAAGGTATTTCTGCTACGAAAACCTTTGCTGAAGAGGGAGGTAATTTCTGCTGTGAAATTAAGCCTACTGAAGACTGAGGAGTGAGCTCCTTTAAATAGGCTGAATGGAGCCTTGGATGCTGCTGGAAGACTGCTGGAATCACGGAGAGTGAATTGCTTTTACTGAGGTGAAAGCTGTTTCCACCGAAAGCTACAGTGATTTGTCATGATTGTTGTGAATAGTGACAGCTTTTACTATTCCTGCTACAGTAACTTGTCCCCTTGCTTTTCCGGATTGGGGTACTGTAGAAACAGTAGTCTGATGATGGCTGGTACTGTTGGTACTGTTCAAATTAGTGGCTGGTGCTGAATTTGAACAGTAACCGGACTTGATGGATTAAATGAGGATCCTTCTGGAGAATCCGTCTGTATCATATCCAGAGGGATATCCATCATAAGGATCAAAGGCTGGAGAGTCATCATCATGGCCGTGCTCATGGTATCTGTCAAACAGATTACAAAACCCACAATATAGGAGGGGTTCATAGTCTGCCTTATCAGTTGTGTACTCAGGAAAGCCTGTGAAATCAATCCTTTGGGTATTGAAGGCTTCTGAATAAGGCTTGGTAGTGAATACAGTAATTCTGCCGGTATTCCCTACGAAATAGTATCTTTCCCACAAATCACTGGTGACATCTCGTATTTCATTGTTGAAGTAATTCGACCAACATTCAACGAGTGCCAAGGGATCTGTATAGGATAGGTAGGAGTCACCTTCATACCAGGGGCCATTGTGATGGTACCCATCAATAAGAACAAGGTGATGAGAAGGCTGAACAGTCATCCAATTGTTACTGTCCCACTGTGGGAGAGTGCTCCAGCACCTGATGGATACAAAAGGAATCTTGATCTTCCTGACCACTTGTTGGATTATCTGGGGGAATTGGCTGATCTGAACATGGTCCGTCAACTTGATGAGTTTAAGGAAGCCATATTCAAACATTCTTGAAAGCCAGCTTGGGTCTCTGTCTTCATCATCAGCTCCGTCTTCATAGTTTACTATTAAACCAGGAAAAGGGTGCTGTTTTTCATAAACCCTGTGACTGCTTCCAAAATACTGGTTCCAGATAGCTAGGATAGAGGCAGTGACTCTGGGATCTGCTTCTTCTCCAAGGACTGGGAAATGGATGGTGACCATAATTTCAAAATGCCTGAACCATTGGTCACATGATTCAGTCATTGCCTTGCTTTCAAATATACGACTTTGTATATCGGAAGGCAAGTTGGCGACAGCACTTCTAAGCTGGTTTTGAGTCTTAAGGCTCAACCTAGCATAGTCTGTGCTCATGATAGTCGTTCTATCCATGGAATGGATATCCTCTTTGCCAGAGAGTTGACTAGTGAGAACCATATTTCCTTTTTCTAGTTCAACTAGATGTAATTCTAGTGCTGTAAGGGTTTTTTGAAAAAGGCTCTGGTGTTTTTGGATAAAAGCTCTTTGGAGATTGTCAAGGATGATTTTAGTGCTGTGGGGAAGTTCTGTATATATTCCTCCTCTAAATTGCAGGGTCCTTTTTCTGACTCGCTCCAGAGTTATAGCCATAAAACCACTTGAATATGTAACCATTTCTGGATACATTGGTTGAAGGGATGCTGCTCCTCTATGGCTGGTAGAGGAAGCGCCTTCATGCTTTTCAAAAGACTGTCCCATTGCTGGTAGTCTTTTGCTTTGTGGATAGTCCCTTGCGGGTACTTTCCCTTTGCCTTTCTTCTCTGCTGGAGAAGACATTATTGCTATTTCCTGCCAAGAAAGTTTTGAATGAAATAAGATTTTCAAGGGCTGGTTTAAAATCCTTTTTCTTTTAAAACTGATGGATGCAGGGATGCAAATATATCTATAAATGCATGATGATAATTGATTGTGGCTGAGGGGACAATCAATTGCTTTAGCTGAAACAAGATTTTGGGCTTGTTTATAGGCTGTAAGAGAACTATGTCTTTTGGCTATGGAAGCTTTCTGGAGGGATTTGATTTCCCAAGGGGCTGGGCTTCTTACAAACTCAAATTTGATAGGCTGATTGAAGGGACGGGCTGTGAGTCCTTCATTATCTGTGGTGAAAGGATATAACAGACACAAGAATGGGTTTCCTAAGATGACTCTATCTGTCATATTTTTAACTAAGACAAACTTTGTCATAAAGGATATGCCGCTTTGGCAAACCATGGCTTGTGGGATGTCATACTCAATTTGCATTCTTCCGCCACTTGCGGATGCTAGTCTTTCCTTAGACTTTCTGAAATATCTTGGGGGAATGATCCCCTCTTGGATGCAATTAAGATCGGCACCTGAATCTATTAAGGCGATGACCTCAAACTCAAATTCTTGGCTAATGACAATTCTGACTTGAGAATGCCATTTATGAAAGTTAACTCTACTGATGGTCTCTAAGAACAAATCTTGACTGGGTTCTTGGATAGGACCGGCTGTAGGGTTGGCTGTTTGATCAACTTCATCATCCGAGGGACTTTCCCCGTTGCTTTGATGAGAAGTATCTTCCAAAAATTGGATTCTTCTATTAAGGAGATCATAGTCTACCCTGAGAATGGTTAATTCTTGCTTTAGGGATCTGACTTCTGATTTGGTTTCCTTAATTTCCTTCTGAAGGTCGTTGACTGTAACTTCCTTCTTGGACTGAGTAAACCTATTGTAGATTTGCTCTAAATCTACTTTGGGTTGCTGGATCTTAATGGGAGGCTTGCTAGTTTCCTTAACCAGGGCTTGGTGGAAAAGGGTAAGCTTTTGGGCCTTAATGCTGGGGTCTTCTATAGCCTCTATGAGGTCTAAAAGAAGCTCTTCTTGCTTGCTTAGCACATTGATGGTTCTGTTTCTACAGCAACCATCTCTGCATGGTGTTGGTTCATCCTGGCTGCTAGAAGTACTGGTTCTAGAGGACTCGGAGGATGACCTGTATAACTGCCTGAGTTCACTGTCACTAGCGCTGCTAAATGACTCGCTATCTGAGCGGTCAAGTTCTAGTAACTTGAAGATCTCATGTTTGCTGGGTTGGTCACTAATGAGGGTGTTGATCAGGGACTTGGCCTTGGCTCTACACTCATTTTTAAAATGACCTTGCTTTCCACAGTTGTAGCATTTGCCGGATGCTTGTGGAATGGATTGCTTGGGTTTTCCTTTTTTATAGAAATCATCGACCTTGTGCCTATGCTTTCTATAGTTTTTGGTTGGCTTCTTCCTAAAGGGCTTTTCAAAGGATTCCTTTCCTTTGTGCTTGGATTTCCTTTTGGAAGGTCTGACTGAGGGTAAGCCATACTGTGTACAGAAATGTCCTATTTCGTACTTGGCTTTGCTTTTGCTGATATGGCTTTGGATTTTGAGGTCTCTGCACATCTTCATCCCTTCACTTCGGATGGTGCTAGAGATATCTCCATATGTTAGGTTATCATACTCTATGATACCTAAAGGACTGCAAAGGGTTTCTTTTACCTTCTGGCTGAAGAGGGTAGGTAAACCATTGATAAATTTCTCCTTCCAAAATGGAGAATTACAATCCTTTCTATGCATGACTCTAGTGGTAAAAACATCTTCATACCACTTATACTCTCCTAGGGTTTTACACCTAAGATTGCTAAGCTGTTCATATATCCTGGCTGTGATATTGCTGGGTTTTCCTATGAAGTGTTTCATGATCGTATAGATCAGAGTGTTGACTCCATCAGGGATACCCTGCTCAATCTCATTGATGATGGGATTGCCTTCCTCATCCTTCTGGATGGCATACTGGATGTCTTCTTTAGACACGTCAGTAAGACAATTGTTCCACCATTGCTGGAGTTTGCCTGTAAATCCTAACGCCATCATTTCTATGACTTCTCTATGAGGACGGCTTTCGTCCAGGTAGTTGTTGGCTACCATAGTCATATGCTGGATTTTGTTTAGGATTTCCTGTTCTGATAAACCGTCTATGTTCCATTCATAGAGTCTACCAGAGGCTACTGAGAACTGGTTACCGACATTCCTTTCCTCATACCTGAGGTCAGGGGGTGAAGGCTTACTGAACCAATTCTTGGCTGAGCTGCTAGGATCAGGGTGGTAAAGCTTTTTTACCTCTAAATCCTGAAACTGGGTTTCTAATTGCTCAAACTCTTGGTCCGAGACTTGACTGGAATTGCTAGAGGATTCCTGGATATTTAGAACTGTTGCTGAAGGAGTGGCTGGTTCCTTCTTCACAAGCTCTTCTAGCTTTTGGGCAACTGCTTCTAAGGCTGACTTATCCTTAGAATGGCTGAGGCTGGTATGCCTAACTGTGGGTAACTTGATCAAAGGCTTTTCCAAGACTTGGATCGGCTTACTAGAGTTTCCTGGCTGGAGGATAACTTTGTTTTCGATCTTGTCTTCTATCCTGTCAAGCTGCTTGCCTATGACATGGATGGCTTGGTTGGTGTAATTGTTCTGCTCAATTACCTTGTCAACCGGTTGGTGCCTATCAATCGTTACTTTGAAGGGAGAGGCTATAATCTCCTTTCTACGATGATCAAAGGTTATGGCTTCTAGGGGTGGATGGCTTGACCTAACAACCTCTTTGGTTGCATTGGGTCCTTCAATGGTCCAAGCTTTGGTGAGGACGCAAAACTGCTTGCGTTTGCCATAATACCGTTCGAAGTAAATGAAGAAGGGAACATTACGGGATAAATCCCTCATGAATAGTACCCAAGCATCATAAACTTGTTGCTTTTGTTCTCTGGTATAATTGGCCTTGTAGGCTGCTCTTTTAGCCTTGTTTTCCTCAGAAGTAAAATCCTTTCCTAACTCTTCTAGGTCGGGATCAAACTCTTTGGTTAGGACCATGATGTTTAAGGGTTCCTGATCTGGAGGCTGTTCCATATCAGTAACTGATGGGGATGGTGGGGATTGCTCATGATCGTCTTGCTCATCGACAATCGAATCCTGTTTGGCTGTGTAGCAAGGTGTGCTGAGTTGGGAATTGGCTTTAACTCCCTGGAGCTGGACACCTAAGTCTCTTCTAGACATTGGATATGGTGATCCTTTAGGTCTAGTTGAGGTATGCTGGGATGGCTGGTTAATGGGCTGGATCGGAGATCTAAACTGGTATGTATCCAGAGGCTGTCTGCACGGGGTGCTAGGCCTAGATCTATCGAAGTTCAACCTATTAATCGGAGATCTAAACTGGGATATATCCAGAGGTTGGCGATACTCATAGTCTAGAGGAGTACTCAACCTAGATCTGTCGAAACTTAACCGGACTGTGCCATCGGCTAACTGCTGGACAAAATCCAAATCTGGATTCTGTGCTGGGTTTTGGATCTGTAGAGTATGGTTCTCATTCTCTAAAGTCCAATCTGCTGGGAATGTGATCTCATTCCATTTAAGGCTTCTGGGAATACTAACCCTGGCTGTAGGATCAGTAGTCTGGATTAGGGTTGTTTCACCCTTCTCCCTTCTATCAAGTGCTCCAACATTCATGTTAGTTCTCATGCACTTGTAGTATACCCTGTATATCAAGGCTATCTGACTGGTTCCCTGCACCATGAGGGTTCCATGAGTCTTGATGTTCAAAGTGAGGGCTTTGATGACTGTACTGTCATGAAGACAGATGCTGAAATCTGGAAAACAATTGAAATGTATAGGACCATTAGAAAGGCTGGTTTCTATGGAACCTAACAGGCTATCGCTAAATCTGATGTGTCTAGCGTCTCTAAGGGCCATGAGGATTGAGCTGTTCAAACCTCTTCTGGTGAGTGGTTTCACTCCAACTTGGCTCTGATACCAAAAGGGAAGTAAGTTACATGAACTGGATAATCAGGCGACTGGGCTCTGATACCAAAAGGGAAGTAAGGACCATTAGAAAGGGAAGGGATGAAGATGTGCAGAGACCTCAAAATCCAAAGCCATATCAGCAAAAGCAAAGCCAAGTACGAAATAGGACATTTCTGTACACAGTATGGCTTACCCTCAGTCAGACCTTCCAAAAGGAAATCCAAGCACAAAGGAAAGGAATCCTTTGAAAAGCCCTTTAGGAAGAAGCCAACCAAAAACTATAGAAAGCATAGGCACAAGGTCGATGATTTCTATAAAAAAGGAAAACCCAAGCAATCCATTCCACAAGCATCCGGCAAATGCTACAACTGTGGAAAGCAAGGTCATTTTAAAAATGAGTGTAGAGCCAAGGCCAAGTCCCTGATCAACACCCTCATTAGTGACCAACCCAGCAAACATGAGATCTTCAAGTTACTAGAACTTGACCGCTCAGATAGCGAGTCATTTAGCAGCGCTAGTGACAGTGAACTCAGGCAGTTATACAGGTCATCCTCCGAGTCCTCTAGAACCAGTACTTCTAGCAGCCAGGATGAACCAACACCATGCAGAGATGGTTGCTGTAGAAACAGAACCATCAATGTGCTAAGCAAGCAAGAAGAGCTTCTTTTAGACCTCATAGAGGCTATAGAAGACCCCAGCATTAAGGCCCAAAAGCTTACCCTTTTCCACCAAGCCCTGGTTAAGGAAACTAGCAAGCCTCCCATTAAGATCCAGCAACCCAAAGTAGATTTAGAGCAAATCTACAATAGGTTTACTCAGTCCAAGAAGGAAGTTACAGTCAACGACCTTCAGAAGGAAATTAAGGAAACCAAATCAGAAGTCAGATCCCTAAAGCAAGAATTAACCATTCTTAGGGTAGACTATGATCTCCTTAATAGAAGAATCCAATTTTTGGAAGATACTTCTCATCAAAGCAACGGGGAAAGTCCCTCGGATGATGAAGTTGATCAAACAGCCAACCCTACAGCCGGTCCTATCCAAGAACCCAGTCAAGATTTGTTCTTAGAGACCATCAGTAGAGTTAACTTTCATAAATGGCATTCTCAAGTCAGAATTGTCATTAGCCAAGAATTTGAGTTTGAGGTCATCGCCTTAATAGATTCAGGTGCCGATCTTAATTGCATCCAAGAGGGGATCATTCCCCCAAGATATTTCAGAAAGTCTAAGGAAAGACTAGCATCCGCAAGTGGCGGAAGAATGCAAATTGAGTATGACATCCCACAAGCCATGGTTTGCCAAAGCGGCATATCCTTTATGACAAAGTTTGTCATAGTTAAAAATATGACAGATAGAGTCATCTTAGGAAACCCATTCTTGTGTCTGTTATATCCTTTCACCACAGATAATGAAGGACTCACAGCCCGTCCCTTCAATCAGCCTATCAAATTTGAGTTTGTAAGAAGCCCAGCCCCTTGGGAAATCAAATCCCTCCAGAAAGCTTCCATAGCCAAAACTCTCAGTTCTCTTACAGCCTATAAACAAGCCCAAAATCTTGTTTCAGCTAAAGCAATTGATTGTCCCCTCAGCCACAATCAATTATCATCATGCATTTATAGATATATTTGCATCCCTGCATCCATCAGTTTTAAAAGAAAAAGGATTTTAAACCAGCCCTTGAAAATCTTATTTCATTCAAAACTTTCTTGGCAGGAAATAGCAATAATGTCTTCTCCAGCAGAGAAGAAAGGCAAAGGGAAAGTACCCGCAAGGGACTATCCACAAAGCAAAAGACTACCAGCAATGGGACAGTCTTTTGAAAAGCATGAAGGCGCTTCCTCTACCAGCCATAGAGGAGCAGCATCCCTTCAACCAATGTATCCAGAAATGGTTACATATTCAAGTGGTTTTATGGCTATAACTCTGGAGCGAGTCAGAAAAAGGACCCTGCAATTTAGTGGAGGAATATATACAGAACTTCCCCACAGCACTAAATTCATCCTTGACAATCTCCAAAGAGCTTTTATCCAAAAACACCAGAGCCTTTTCCAAAGAACCCTTACAGCACTAGAATTACATCTAGTTGAACTAGAAAAAGGAAATATGGTTCTCACTAGTCAACTCTCTGGCAAAGAGGATATCCATTCCATGGATAGAACGACTATCATGAGCACAGACTATGCTAGGTTGAGCCTTAAGACTCAAAACCAGCTTAGAAGTGCTGTCGCCAACTTGCCTTCCGATATACAAAGTCGTATATTTGAAAGCAAGGCAATGACTGAATCATGTGACCAATGGTTCAGGCATTTTGGAATTATGGTCACCACCCATTTCCCCGTTCTTGGTGGAGGAGCAGATCCAGTCAATGCTGCCTTTATCCTCGACACTTGGAACCAGTACTTTGGAAGCAGCCACAGGGTTTATGAAAAGAAACATCCTTATCCCGGTCTAATAGTCAACTATGAAGACGGAGCAGAAGATGAGGATAGAAACCCAAGCTGGCTCTCAAAAATGTTTGAATATGGTTTCCTTAGACTCATCAAGCTAACAAACCATGTTCAGATCAGTCAGTTCCCTAAAATAATCCAACAAGTGGTCGCAAAGATCAAAAGTCCTTTTGTATCCATCAGATGTTGGAGCACTCTCCCACAATGGGATAGTGACAATTGGATGACAGTCCGCCCTTCACACCACCTTGTTTTAATTGATGGGTATTCACACCTTGGCCCCTGGTATGATGGTGATTCAGGCCTTTCTTTTGAAGATCCCATGGCACTTGTAAAATGTTGGACAACTTACTTCAACAATGAACTTCGAGCTGTTGCCAGTGATCTATGGGACGATTATCACTTCGTAGGAAATACTGGTAGAATTACAGTATTCACTACCAAGCCATACTCAGAGGCTTTCAATACCCGAAGGATTGACCACACAGGCTTTCCTCAGTACTCAGATGTGATAGCAGAATACGAGCCTCTCTTGTATTGTGGCTTTTGTAATCTGTTTGACAGATACCATGAGCACGGCCATGATGATGACTCTCCAGCCTTTGATCCTTATGATGGATATCCCTCTGGATATGATACAGACTGATTCTCCAGAAGGATCCTCATTTAATCCATCAAGTCCGGTTACTGTTCAAATTCAGCACCAGCCACTAATTTGAACAGTACCAACAGTACCAGCCATCATCAGACTACTGTTTCTACAGTACCCCAATCCGGAAAAGCAAGGGGACAAGTTACTGTAGCATGAAATAGTAAAAGTTTTCACTATTCACAATAATCATGACAAATCATTGTAGCATTCGGTGGAAACAGTATTCAACCCGTGAAAGCAGATTCTTCCGTGATTTCAGGAGTCTTCAGCAGCATCCAATGCTCCCTTCAGCCTATTTAAAGGAGCTCACTCCTCAGTCTTCAGCAGGCTTAATTTCACAGCAGAAATTACCTCCCTCTTCAGCAAAGGTTTTCGTAGCAGAAATACCTTAGAGGTCCAGCCAAGTTTTAGGAATAGCCTCCTAAACACAGTCAATCATTGTAAGCCACAGTTGGCTATTTTATTTATCCCTTCCGCATATCTCATACTGATATATCAGAGCCCAGTCGCCTGATTATCCAGTTCATGTAACTTACTTCCCTTTTGGCCCTGACTGTAGCAGCTCTTCTTCCCGGAGCCACAGTTTCACTCCAACTGAGGAAAACAAGGCTAAAAGAGCAGCCTACAAGGCCAATTATACCAGAGAACAAAAGCAACAAGTTTATGATGCTTGGGTACTATTCATGAGGGATTTATCCCGTAATGTTCCCTTCTTCATTTACTTCGAAAGGTATTTTGGCCAGCCAGAGCAGTTTGGTACCTCCACCAAAATCCCAACCTTAGTTGAACCCAACCCAACTAAGAATACAGTCAGCAATCCTAGGCAGCCCCTAGTCAAGTCTCTACCAACTAACCCCAGTCAGTCTAAGGATAAATCAGCCTTAGAAATAGTTGTCCAGAGACTCGAAGAGCTAAAGCCTGCCCTTCGAAAGAAGCCAGCCATCCCTTTACCAAAAAGCTCCAGCCAGCTGAAGGTAATAAAGGTTAGATCAACCCCCAGCAGTTCTTCTTCAGATACAGAAGAACAAGTTCCAAAAGTCAAAGAGACTTTAAAAGCCAAAAAAGGGCGCCAGAAATTGGAAGCTAAGAAACACACCAAAGAGTGGTCTCAACCCATCTCCAAAGCCTTTAAGGAAGCAATGCCTAACAAGTCTCAAAAATGTTATGGTTGTGGCAAGCATCACAGAAGAGATTGTAAGGCCAAATCCTCCCACCTTAAGGAAAGAAACCTTGAGGATCAAGGACCTAGCTTAACCCAGCCTTTAGTCCAGGAAACCAGTAATCCTGTGACTCAGCAACCCAAAGTAGAACCAATCTACAATAGGTTCATTTATCACAAGGAGGAAGTCAAAATTGACGACCTTCAAAGAGAAACCAAGGAAACCAGAAGTGAAATTGGAACCTTAAAGCAAAATCTAGAAGTCTTCCAATCAACCCAATCCTTGAAAAACACTTCTTGTCAAAATAATGAGGAAAGTCCCTCAGACAATAAGGTTAATCAAATAGTTAACCTTAAAGTTAATCACATCAAAGAACCCAGCAAAGAATTGGTCTTAAATGCTATCACTAGGATTAACTTTCATAAATGGCATTCCAAAGTCAGGATTGTCATTAGCAAAGATTTTGAATTCGAGGTTGTAGCCTTGATTGATTCAGGTGCTGATCTCAACTGCATCCAAGAAGGAATCATTCCCTCCAAGTACTTTAAAAAGTCAAAGGAACGGTTGACATCCGCGAGTGGCGGAAAAATGCAGATTGAATTCAAACTTCCAAAAGCCCATGTTTGCCAAGATAACATGTGCTTTAAAACAACATTTGTTCTTGTCAAAAATTTGACAGACAAAGTCATCCTAGGAAATCCCTTCCTTTGTAGTCTCTACCCTTTCACAGTGGATAGTAAAGGAATTACTACCCAACCATTTGGCCAAACCATCAGGTTTAGATTCACAAGCGAACCTATACCAAGGAATATTAGTACCATCCAAGTTGGCATAGTCTCAGACTTGATTAATGCCAAGACCGCACATCTTAAACACCTTCGAGAGGAAATTAGGTACAAGAGAGTTGAGGACCAACTAGCTTGTAAAACCCTCCAAGAAGAGATCAGAAAGTTTGAGGAAAAACTTAAGCAGGAAGTCTGCTCTGATCTACCCACAGCCTTTTGGCATAGAAGGAGACACGAGGTAGCTCTCCCATATGTCAAAGATTTCAATGAAAAGGATATCCCTACCAAAGCTCGGCCAATCCAAATGAATCAGGAACTTATGGATACCTGTAAAGCTGAAATAGAGGACCTCCTTAAGAAAGGAATCATCAGAAAATCTAGATCACCATGGTCTTGTCCAGCCTTCTATGTCCAGAAAAATGCAGAGATAGAAAGAGGTGTCCCTAGATTAGTCATCAACTACAAGCCCCTCAACAAAGTCTTAGAATGGGTAAGGTACCCTATTCCCAACAAAAAAGACTTAGTCAATAGGCTTAGTAGAGCAGTTGTTTTCAGCAAGTTTGACATGAAGAGTGGCTTTTGGCAAATACAGATCAGAGAGCCTGATAGGTATAAGACAGCCTTTACCACACCCTTTGGTCACTATGAGTGGAATGTAATGCCCTTTGGTCTTAAGAATGCACCTTCTGAATTCCAAAATATCATGAATGAGATTTTTAATCCATTCTCCAGTCATGCCATTGTGTACATCGATGATGTACTTATTTTCTCAGAATCTTTGGACCAACATAAGAAGCACTTGAGAGCTTTCCTCAGCACTATCAAACTCAATGGTCTTGTTGTTTCAGCCCCAAAGATCAAACTTTTCCAAACTAGAATTCGCTTCTTAGGTTTTGATATTCATCATGGTGTTATCAAACCCATAGACAGAGCTATCCAGTTTGCAGACAAGTTTCCGGATGAAATCCTAGATAAAACCCAGCTTCAGAGATTTCTAGGATCTCTCAACTACATCTCAGATTTCTATCAAAATCTCAGACAACAATGCAAACTCCTTTTTGATAGACTTCGAACCAATCCATCACCTTGGACCCCAGCCCATACTTCAGTGGTCCAACATATCAAACAGTATGTCAAAACCCTTCCCTGTTTAGGAATTCCAGCCGACAATTCTTTCAAGATTGTCCAGACAGATGCCTCAAACATAGGTTATGGCGGCATTCTCCTCCAAAGGGTTGATCCCAATTCCCCAGAACAGATAGTCTGTTTCCATTCGGGAATATGGACCTCTACTCAGATCAATTATAGTACTATTAAAAAAGAAATATTATCCATAGTACTTTGCATTTCAAAATTTCAAAGTGACCTTTTAAATCAAAAATTTTTAGTCAGAATTGATTGCAAATCAGCAAAGCATGTTTTAGAAAAAGATGTTCAAAACATTGCATCAAAACAGATTTTTGCACGATGGCAAGCCATCCTTTCAGTTTTTGACTTTGATTTAGAGTTCATTGAGGGAAGCCAAAACAGTATCCCTGATTTCTTAACCCGTGAATTTCTGCAGAATCACAGCCAAGATGTCCAGAAGGCAATCCCAGCCCCAACCCCCTAGGTTATCTATTCAGCAAAACCCTGGTGATTCCAGCCAATCACAAAACCCAGGGAAAATTGTACCAATCACCCCCAGCCAAATTATTCCATCATCTCATGGTCAGCCCAGTTATAGCTCAGCCCTAGCCTCCCCAGCACCCAGAGCAATTAACCCTTATCAAGTAGAAAAGCATTTTAGCCTCATCCAGAGACCTTCTTCCTACCCAGTCCAAAGTCGGTCCCCATATGTCAAAAAAGCCTTTATTCAGCATATCTCTTATATTGAACCCCACTTGGTTCATATAACAGATCCTCTAGCCTTAGCCATGGAAGTATTACCACCAAACTGGCATTTCCTACCCAAACACCCAGAAAAGAATATCCAGTTCTATAAGAGCATCCTCTCCCAGGAAAAGTCTGCTCAAATAGAAAACATCTACAGCAAAGGGGACAATCCAATAGTCCTCTATCACAAATTCATCATCTCAGATTTTGTCAGCTCTAAAGAATGGGGACAGCATCCTTCTTTGCTAAGGATCCTCAGGAATTACAAATCTCCATCAGGCTCAGTACTCCACTATAGTTATTACGACTACATGGATGCCTTTGAGAAAGTGCTCTTCTTCCAGAATCAGAACTTTGATCACTCATGGTTCATAATGTTCGGGAAAGACTTCAAAGGCATGACCCCCTCCTGGTTTCTAAAGTGGTGGGAAATGTTTGGATCTATTCCTTCGATCTTCCCGGAGCCATTACAAGATGCCCTAAGGTATTTTGATTCAAGATGCAGCTCTTTTAGGCACAGGTCTCAGTTCCCAATAGTTATGATTTTCTCCCAGAGGTACAAAATCCATTGGATCAGCAGATGGAATTATTCAATCAACAACAACCTCTTAGACAGGGAGTTCTCAGTTAAATGGTGGGATAGTCTTAAGATTAACAAGATTGTCAGCCAAATGTATGAGGAATACCCCCTTGAAGTTGAGAAACCTATTGCTCTCAGGACAAGGTCCCAGTCCAGCCTTGATTCCGTCCAGATTTCAGGAAAATCTAGCAAAGAGCTAAAAGAATTAGCCCAGCAGCTAATAGCTCACTCACAACAACTAGAATCCGAAGAAATCCTTTCTCCTACTGACTCTGTAGGATCAGTCAACCATGAACCAACTGATCCATTCCAAGATGCCCAGGATCCCTACAGTGGGCATGACTTGGACAGTATCTAGCATCCTGACCCAGCATTCAGGATAACATAGCAAATCCGGTTACTATTCAAGATCAGCACCAGTCACTGACATGAACAGTTTCCGCACTATCAACTTTATTCAGCAGACAAGGCACTGTAGCATGAATAGTACTGTTCACAGTCATCATTCAGAGTTACTATTGCTTTCGGTGGAAACAGCTTTCACCTCAGTAAAAGCAATTCACTCTCCGTGATTCCAGCAGTCTTCCAGCAGCATCCAAGGCTCCATTCAGCCTATTTAAAGGAGCTCACTCCTCAGTCTTCAGCAGGCTTAATTTCACAGCAGAAATTACCTCCCTCTTCAGCAAAGGTTTTCGTAGCAGAAATACCTTAGAGGTCCAGCCAAGTTTTAGGAATAGCCTCCTAAACACAGTCAATCATTGTAAGCCACAGTTGGCTATTTTATTTATCCCTTCCGCATATCTCATACTGATATATCAGAGCCCAGTCGCCTGATTATCCAGTTCATGTAACTTACTTCCCTTTCGGTGGATAAAATAGCAGGAACAAGGTAGCAAAACTCACAGAACTATAGTATCTGCAACAAACTTTCCGGGATAGACACAAAAATTAGAAGAATAGGGATAACTGTGAAGTAAGGGTTAATAAAAATAGGAAGAGTAGGGATAACTGTGAAGTAAAGGTTAATTTGAACAAATAATCACAGAATAACAAATAGGATATTTAGAAGTAACTCATCCACCAGCAGTAGATGTAATCAACCCATATCCATCCCAGAAATCCCAGCAGACGTAGGAGCAATTAATTCAGAAACTTATGAGCTATCCGATCTAGATCTAGACATAGGAGATTGGAATATCCCAAAAGTAGCCACCAGCCAATTCTATAAGTCTTCGTGGTCTTTGAAATCAGCCTTTCAAACAGACTACCATGTTAAAACCATAGAACAAGTTTATGGTATAAACAAGGAGTACGAAACGTGCTACTTGTTATCTCCTTCAGCTATCCAAAAGCATAAAGCCAAAGGACATAACTTCCTACACATAGGATTAGTCCAAGTTGGAGTGAAACCACTCACCAGAAGAGGTTTGAACAGCTCAATCCTCATGGCCCTTAGAGACGCTAGACACATCAGATTTAGCGATAGCCTGTTAGGTTCCATAGAAACCAGCCTTTCTAATGGTCCTATACATTTCAATTGTTTTCCAGATTTCAGCATCTGTCTTCATGACAGTACAGTCATCAAAGCCCTCACTTTGAACATCAAGACTCATGGAACCCTCATGGTGCAGGGAACCAGTCAGATAGCCTTGATATACAGAGAATGAGAACCATACTCTACAGATCCAAAACCCAGCACAGAATCCAGATTTGGATTTTGTCCAGCAGTTAGCCGATGGCACAGTCCGGTTAAGTTTCGACAGATCTAGGTTGAGTACTCCTCTAGACTATGAGTATCGCCAACCTCTGGATATATCCCAGTTTAGATCTCCGATTAATAGGTTGAACTTCGATAGATCTAGGCCTAGCACCCCGTGCAGACAGCCTCTGGATACATACCAGTTTAGATCTCCGATCCAGCCCATTAACCAGCCATCCCAGCATACCTCAACTAGACCTAAAGGATCACCATATCCAATGTCTAGAAGAGACTTAGGTGTCCAACTCCAGGGAGTTAAAGCCAATTCCCAACTCAGCACACCTTGCTACACAGCCAAACAGGATTCGATTGTCGATAAGCAAGACGATCATGAGCAATCCCCACCATCCCCATCAGTTACTGATATGGAACAGCCTCCAGATCAGGAACCCTTAAACATCATGGTCCTAACCAAAGAGTTTGATCCCGACCTAGAAGAGTTAGGAAAGGATTTTACTTCTGAGGAAAACAAGGCTAAAAGAGCAGCCTACAAGGCCAATTATACCAGAGAACAAAAGCAACAAGTTTATGATGCTTGGGTACTATTCATGAGGGATTTATCCCGTAATGTTCCCTTCTTCATTTACTTCGAACGGTATTATGGCAAACGCAAGCAGTTTTGCGTCCTCACCAAAGCTTGGACCATTGAAGGACCCAATGCAACCAAAGAGGTTGTTAGGTCAAGCCATCCACCCCTAGAAGCCATAACCTTTGATCATCGTAGAAAGGAGATTATAGCCTCTCCCTTCAAAGTAACGATTGATAGGCACCAACCGGTTGACAAGGTAATTGAGCAGAACAATTACACCAACAAGCCATCCATGTCATAGGCAAGCAGCTTGACAGGATAGAAGACAAGATCGAAAACAAAGTTATCCTCCAGCCAGGAAACTCTAGTAAGCCGATCCAAGTCTTGGAAAAGCCTTTGATCAAGTTACCCACAGTTAGGCATACCAGCCTCAGCCATTCTAAGGATAAGTCAGCCTTAGAAGCAGTTGCCCAAAAGCTAGAAGAGCTTGTGAAGAAGGAACCAGTCACTCCTTCAGCAACAGTTCTAAATATCCAGGAATCCTCTAGCAATTCCAGTCAAGTCTCAGACCAAGAGTTTGAGCAATTAGAAACCCAGTTTCAGGATTTAGAGGTAAAAAAGCTTTACCACCCTGATCCTAGCAGCTCAGCCAAGAATTGGTTCAGTAAACCTTCACCCCCTGACCTCCGGTATGAGGAAAGGAACGTCGGTAACCAGTTCTCAGTAGCCTCTGGTAGACTCTATGAATGGAACATAGATGGTTTATCAGAACAGGAAATCCTAAACAAAATCCAGCATATGACTATGGTAGCCAACAACTACCTGGACGAAGGCCGTCCTCATAGAGAAGTCATAGAAATGATGGCGTTAGGATTTACAGGCAAACTCCAGCAATGGTGGAACAATTGTCTTACTGACGTGTCTAAAGAAGACATCCAGTATGCCATCCAGAAGGATGAGGAAGGCAATCCCATCATCAATGAGATTGAGCAGGGTATCCCTGATGGAGTCAACACTCTGATCTATACGATCATGAAACACTTCATAGGAAAACCCAGCAATATCACAGCCAGGATATATGAACAGCTTAGCAATCTTAGGTGTAAAACCCTAGGAGAGTATAAGTGGTATGAAGATGTTTTTACCACTAGAGTCATGCATAGAAAGGATTGTAATTCTCCATTTTGGAAGGAGAAATTTATCAATGGTTTACCTACCCTCTTCAGCCAGAAGGTAAAAGAAACCCTTTGCAGTCCTTTAGGTATCATAGAGTATGATAACCTAACATATGGAGATATCTCTAGCACCATCCGAAGTGAAGGGATGAAGATGTGCAGAGACCTCAAAATCCAAAGCCATATCAGCAAAAGCAAAGCCAAGTACGAAATAGGACATTTCTGTACACAGTATGGCTTACCCTCAGTCAGACCTTCCAAAAGGAAATCCAAGCACAAAGGAAAGGAATCCTTTGAAAAGCCCTTTAGGAAGAAGCCAACCAAAAACTATAGAAAGCATAGGCACAAGGTCGATGATTTCTATAAAAAAGGAAAACCCAAGCAATCCATTCCACAAGCATCCGGCAAATGCTACAACTGTGGAAAGCAAGGTCATTTTAAAAATGAGTGTAGAGCCAAGGCCAAGTCCCTGATCAACACCCTCATTAGTGACCAACCCAGCAAACATGAGATCTTCAAGTTACTAGAACTTGACCGCTCAGATAGCGAGTCATTTAGCAGCGCTAGTGACAGTGAACTCAGGCAGTTATACAGGTCATCCTCCGAGTCCTCTAGAACCAGTACTTCTAGCAGCCAGGATGAACCAACACCATGCAGAGATGGTTGCTGTAGAAACAGAACCATCAATGTGCTAAGCAAGCAAGAAGAGCTTCTTTTAGACCTCATAGAGGCTATAGAAGACCCCAGCATTAAGGCCCAAAAGCTTACCCTTTTCCACCAAGCCCTGGTTAAGGAAACTAGCAAGCCTCCCATTAAGATCCAGCAACCCAAAGTAGATTTAGAGCAAATCTACAATAGGTTTACTCAGTCCAAGAAGGAAGTTACAGTCAACGACCTTCAGAAGGAAATTAAGGAAACCAAATCAGAAGTCAGATCCCTAAAGCAAGAATTAACCATTCTCAGGGTAGACTATGATCTCCTTAATAGAAGAATCCAATTTTTGGAAGATACTTCTCATCAAAGCAACGGGGAAAGTCCCTCGGATGATGAAGTTGATCAAACAGCCAACCCTACAGCCGGTCCTATCCAAGAACCCAGTCAAGATTTGTTCTTAGAGACCATCAGTAGAGTTAACTTTCATAAATGGCATTCTCAAGTCAGAATTGTCATTAGCCAAGAATTTGAGTTTGAGGTCATCGCCTTAATAGATTCAGGTGCCGATCTTAATTGCATCCAAGAGGGGATCATTCCCCCAAGATATTTCAGAAAGTCTAAGGAAAGACTAGCATCCGCAAGTGGCGGAAGAATGCAAATTGAGTATGACATCCCACAAGCCATGGTTTGCCAAAGCGGCATATCCTTTATGACAAAGTTTGTCTTAGTTAAAAATATGACAGATAGAGTCATCTTAGGAAACCCATTCTTGTGTCTGTTATATCCTTTCACCACAGATAATGAAGGACTCACAGCCCGTCCCTTCAATCAGCCTATCAAATTTGAGTTTGTAAGAAGCCCAGCCCCTTGGGAAATCAAATCCCTCCAGAAAGCTTCCATAGCCAAAACTCTCAGTTCTCTTACAGCCTATAAACAAGCCCAAAATCTTGTTTCAGCTAAAGCAATTGATTGTCCCCTCAGCCACAATCAATTATCATCATGCATTTATAGATATATTTGCATCCCTGCATCCATCAGTTTTAAAAGAAAAAGGATTTTAAACCAGCCCTTGAAAATCTTATTTCATTCAAAACTTTCTTGGCAGGAAATAGCAATAATGTCTTCTCCAGCAGAGAAGAAAGGCAAAGGGAAAGTACCCGCAAGGGACTATCCACAAAGCAAAAGACTACCAGCAATGGGACAGTCTTTTGAAAAGCATGAAGGCGCTTCCTCTACCAGCCATAGAGGAACAACATCCCTTCAAACCATGTACCCAGAAATGGATACATACTCCAGTAGATTTATGGCTATAAATGAAAAACTAATGAGTCAACTCTCTGGCAAAGAGAATTCCTATTCAAAGGGAAAAATGACTATCATGGGCACGGATTATTCCAAGTTCAGCCTTAAGGCTCGAACCATCCTTAAAAGTGCCACCGCCAACTTGCCTTCAGATATACAAAATCATATTCTGAAAAGCGAGGCATTAAATGAAAGCAGGAATCTGTGGTACAAGCACTTCAAAATACTTGTTACTACCACATTCCCTAATCCTTATGATTCAGATAACTTGGATGACATCCTAGCACAAGCTGAATGGGAAGATCACTTTGGTAGCAGCACCAGAGTATACGAAAACAAACATCCCTTCCCAGGACTTATGGTCAATTATAATGATGAGACAGATGAAGATGTAAGAGATCCAGCCTGGCTCTCTCAGATGTTTGAATCAGGTTTCATCAGACTCATCCAGCTAACGAGTCATGACCAGATTAGCCAGATGCCTCAAATCATCCAAAATGCTGTTAAAGCAATCAACAGCCCATTTGTCTCTATCAGATGCTGGAGTACTCTACCAGATTGGGTTAAAGAAAGATGGATGGAAATTCATCCCTCAAAGCATCTTGTCCTCATCGAAGGATATACTTATCAGGGCCCGTGGTATGAAGGAGACACATACATCTCCTACAAATACCCTAAGGCTCTAGCAGAACGCTGGAGGAATTACTTCAACAACCAGATTGTAGATATCAGCCATGAACTTTGGAAAGATTACCATTTCATAGGCTCTACAGACAGAATCTACGTCTTTGGAAGAAGACCATATATCTCAGCTATCAGGAATTGGGAAAAGTTCGGTCCAGATTGCCCTAAAGAGTTTCTCACGGGGAAAAAGCCTATCCGTGAACCACTCCTCTACTGTGGACTCTGCAATACCTACGCCAGGTATCACGGGCACAACTGCGGTAATGACTCCCCGTGGGAGCCGTCTGATCAAAATACGTCAGATGATCCCGATACAGACTAAAAAGTATCCTGACTCAGCACTCAGGATAAGTTATATATCCGGTTACTATTCAAATTCAGCACCAGCCACTGTTTTGAACAGTATGAACAGTACCAGCCATCAGCAGATTACTGTTTCTACAGTACCCCAATCCGGAAAAGCAAGGGGACAAATTACTGTAGCATAAATAGTAAAAATTTTACTATTCACAGCAATCATGACAAATCACTGTAGCAGTCGGTGGAAACAGTATTCCCCTCAAGTGAAAGCAGTTTTCTTCCGTGATTTCAGGAGTCTTCAGCAGCATCCTATGCTCCCTTCAGCCTATTTAAAGGAGCTCACTCCTCAGTCTTCAGCAGGCTTAATTTCACAGCAGAAATTACCTCCCTCTTCAGCAAAGGTTTTCGTAGCAGAAATACCTTAGAGGTCCAGCCAAGTTTTAGGAATAGCCTCCTAAACACAGTCAATCATTGTAAGCCACAGTTGGCTATTTTATTTATCCCTTCCGCATATCTCATACTGATATATCAGAGCCCAGTCGCCTGATTATCCAGTTCATGTAACTTACTTCCCTTTTGGTATCAGAGCCAAGTTGGCCCGGTCAGTTGTAAGTTACCTTTTTACAATCAAGTTGGTCGGCATTGCCGCCATAGTTATCCAGAAAAATTGGCATTATTTTGGCATTATAATTATTTTATGGATATATCTCCCATTCCCCATATTTTGTTTTACATCTATTTCATGATAACTCTTCCATTTCCAATTATTTATTTCTTCGTCTGTTACTACTTCATTATCTTCTTTTACATCTGTAAATGGTAGGCTGAGCCTCCTTCTGACCATTCTATTTGTTATTCTGTGATTATTTGTTCAAATTAACCTTTACTTCACAGTTATCCCTACTCTTCCTATTTTTATTAACCCTTACTTCACAGTTATCCCTATTCTTCTAATTTTTGTGTCTATCCCGGAAAGTTTGTTGCAGATACTATAGTTCTGTGAGTTTTGCTACCTTGTTCCTGCTATTTTATCCACCGTCGATAAAGTCGATAAACTTCCTAGGTTGCGTTGGTCAGCCCGTTGAAAGCCGAGAGAAGGCGTGTTAGGGTGGTCCCGGAAATTGGAAGGGAAGACGGAAGACAAAGGAGTTAGCAGTCAGGTATCTACCCCACAGTTGTGTTTATCTGTACCAGATTTAAAGGTTGAGAAACCCAAGAGTTTGAGGATACAAAGGTGACTAGGTTGTAATTGTTAGTTTAAATTTGAGGATACAAAGGTGACTAGGTTGTAATCGTTAGTTTAAACTTGTAACCCCAGAATCATGAATAGGATATTTAGAAGTAACTCATCCACCAGCAGTAGATGTAATCAACCCACATCCATCCCAGAAATCCCAGCAGACGTAGGAGCAATTAATTCAGAAACTTATGAGCTATCCGATCTAGATCTAGACATAGGAGATTGGAATATCCCGAAAGTAGCCACCAGCCAATTCTATAAGTCTTCGTGGTCTTTGAAATCAGCCTTTCAAACAGACTACCATGTTAAAACCATAGAACAAGTTTATGGTATAAACAAGGAGTACGAAACGTGCTACTTGTTATCTCCTTCAGCTATCCAAAAGCATAAAGCCAAAGGACATAACTTCCTACACATAGGATTAGTCCAAGTTGGAGTGAAACCACTCACCAGAAGAGGTTTGAACAGCTCAATCCTCATGGCCCTTAGAGACGCTAGACACATCAGATTTAGCGATAGCCTGTTAGGTTCCATAGAAACCAGCCTTTCTAATGGTCCTATACATTTCAATTGTTTTCCAGATTTCAGCATCTGTCTTCATGACAGTACAGTCATCAAAGCCCTCACTTTGAACATCAAGACTCATGGAACCAGTCAGATAGCCTTGATATACAGGGTATACTACAAGTGCATGAGAACTAACATGAATGTTGGAGCACTTGATAGAAGGGAGAAGGGTGAAACAACCATAATCCAGACTACTGATCCTACAGCCAGGGTTAGTATTCCCAGAAGCCTTAAATGGAATGAGATCACATTCCCAGCAGATTGGACTTTAGAGAATGAGAACCATACTCTACAGATCCAAAACCCAGCACAGAATCCAGATTTGGATTTTGTCCAGCAGTTAGCCGATGGCACAGTCCGGTTAAGTTTCGACAGATCTAGGTTGAGTACTCCTCTAGACTATGAGTATCGCCAACCTCTGGATATATCCCAGTTTAGATCTCCGATTAATAGGTTGAACTTCGATAGATCTAGGCCTAGCACCCCGTGCAGACAGCCTCTGGATACATACCAGTTTAGATCTCCGATCCAGCCCATTAACCAGCCATCCCAGCATACCTCAACTAGACCTAAAGGATCACCATATCCAATGTCTAGAAGAGACTTAGGTGTCCAGCTCCAGGGAGTTAAAGCCAATTCCCAACTCAGCACACCTTGCTACACAGCCAAACAGGATTCGATTGTCGATGAGCAAGACGATCATGAGCAATCCCCACCATCCCCATCAGTTACTGATATGGAACAGCCTCCAGATCAGGAACCCTTAAACATCATGGTCCTAACCAAAGAGTTTGATCCCGACCTAGAAGAGTTAGGAAAGGATTTTACTTCTGAGGAAAACAAGGCTAAAAGAGCAGCCTACAAGGCCAATTATACCAGAGAACAAAAGCAACAAGTTTATGATGCTTGGGTACTATTCATGAGGGATTTATCCCGTAATGTTCCCTTCTTCATTTACTTCGAACGGTATTATGGCAAACGCAAGCAGTTTTGCGTCCTCACCAAAGCTTGGACCATTGAAGGACCCAATGCAACCAAAGAGGTTGTTAGGTCAAGCCATCCACCCCTAGAAGCCATAACCTTTGATCATCGTAGAAAGGAGATTATAGCCTCTCCCTTCAAAGTAACGATTGATAGGCACCAACCGGTTGACAAGGTAATTGAGCAGAACAATTACACCAACCAAGCCATCCATGTCATAGGCAAGCAGCTTGACAGGATAGAAGACAAGATCGAAAACAAAGTTATCCTCCAGCCAGGAAACTCTAGTAAGCCGATCCAAGTCTTGGAAAAGCCTTTGATCAAGTTACCCACAGTTAGGCATACCAGCCTCAGCCATTCTAAGGATAAGTCAGCCTTAGAAGCAGTTGCCCAAAAGCTAGAAGAGCTTGTGAAGAAGGAACCAGCCACTCCTTCAGCAACAGTTCTAAATATCCAGGAATCCTCTAGCAATTCCAGTCAAGTCTCGGACCAAGAGTTTGAGCAATTAGAAACCCAGTTTCAGGATTTAGAGGTAAAAAAGCTTTACCACCCTGATCCTAGCAGCTCAGCCAAGAATTGGTTCAGTAAGCCTTCACCCCCTGACCTCAGGTATGAGGAAAGGAACGTCGGTAACCAGTTCTCAGTAGCCTCTGGTAGACTCTATGAATGGAACATAGACGGTTTATCAGAACAGGAAATCCTAAACAAAATCCAGCATATGACTATGGTAGCCAACAACTACCTGGACGAAAGCCGTCCTCATAGAGAAGTCATAGAAATGATGGCGTTAGGATTTACAGGCAAACTCCAGCAATGGTGGAACAATTGTCTTACTGACGTGTCTAAAGAAGACATCCAGTATGCCATCCAGAAGGATGAGGAAGGCAATCCCATCATCAATGAGATTGAGCAGGGTATCCCTGATGGAGTCAACACTCTGATCTATACGATCATGAAACACTTCATAGGAAAACCCAGCAATATCACAGCCAGGATATATGAACAGCTTAGCAATCTTAGGTGTAAAACCCTAGGAGAGTATAAGTGGTATGAAGATGTTTTTACCACTAGAGTCATGCATAGAAAGGATTGTAATTCTCCATTTTGGAAGGAGAAATTTATCAATGGTTTACCTACCCTCTTCAGCCAGAAGGTAAAAGAAACCCTTTGCAGTCCTTTAGGTATCATAGATTATGATAACCTAACATATGGAGATATCTCTAGCACCATCCGAAGTGAAGGGATGAAGATGTGCAGAGACCTCAAAATCCAAAGCCATATCAGCAAAAGCAAAGCCAAGTACGAAATAGGACATTTCTGTACACAGTATGGCTTACCCTCAGTCAGACCTTCCAAAAGGAAATCCAAGCACAAAGGAAAGGAATCCTTTGAAAAGCCCTTTAGGAAGAAGCCAACCAAAAACTATAGAAAGCATAGGCACAAGGTCGATGATTTCTATAAAAAAGGAAAACCCAAGCAATCCATTCCACAAGCATCCGGCAAATGCTACAACTGTGGAAAGCAAGGTCATTTTAAAAATGAGTGTAGAGCCAAGGCCAAGTCCCTGATCAACACCCTCATTAGTGACCAACCCAGCAAACATGAGATCTTCAAGTTACTAGAACTTGACCGCTCAGATAGCGAGTCATTTAGCAGCGCTAGTGACAGTGAACTCAGGCAGTTATACAGGTCATCCTCCGAGTCCTCTAGAACCAGTACTTCTAGCAGCCAGGATGAACCAACACCATGCAGAGATGGTTGCTGTAGAAACAGAACCATCAATGTGCTAAGCAAGCAAGAAGAGCTTCTTTTAGACCTCATAGAGGCTATAGAAGACCCCAGCATTAAGGCCCAAAAGCTTACCCTTTTCCACCAAGCCCTGGTTAAGGAAACTAGCAAGCCTCCCATTAAGATCCAGCAACCCAAAGTAGATTTAGAGCAAATCTACAATAGGTTTACTCAGTCCAAGAAGGAAGTTACAGTCAACGACCTTCAGAAGGAAATTAAGGAAACCAAATCAGAAGTCAGATCCCTAAAGCAAGAATTAACCATTCTCAGGGTAGATTATGATCTCCTTAATAGAAGAATCCAATTATTGGAAGATACTTCTCATCAAAGTAATGAGGAAAGTCCTTCAGATGAAGAAGGCAGTCAAACAGCCAACCCTACAGCCGGTCCTATCCAAGAACCCAGCCAAGATTTGTTCTTAGAGACCCTCAGTAGAGTTAACTTTCATAAATGGCATTCCCGAGTCAGAATTGTCATTAGCAAAAAATTTGAGTTTGTAAGAAGCCCAGCCCCTTGGGAAATCAAATCCCTCCAGAAAGCTTCTATATCCAAAACTCTCAGTACCCTCACAGTCTATAATCAAGCCCAATACCTTGATTCAGCCAAAGCAATTGATTATCCCTTCAGCCATAATCAATTACCATCATGCATTCATTATAAATATATTTGCATCCCTGCATCCATCAGTTTTAAAAGAAAAAGGATTTTTAACCAGCCCTTGAAAATCTTATTTCATTCAAAACTTTCTTGGCAGGAAATAGCAATAATGTCTTCTCCAGCAGAGAAGAAAGGCAAAGGGAAAGTACCCGCAAGGGACTATCCACAAAACAAAAGACTACCAGTAATGGGACAGTCTTTTGAAAAGCATGAAGGCGCTTCCTCTACCAGCCATAGAGGAGCAGCATCCCTTCAACCAATGTATCCAGAAATGGTTACATATTCAAGTGGTTTTATGGCTATAACTCTGGAGCGAGTCAGAAAAAGGACCCTGCAATTTAGAGGAGGAATATATACAGAACTTCCCCACAGCACTAAAATCATCCTTGACAATCTCCAAAGAGCTTTTATCCAAAAACACCAGAGCCTTTTTCAAAAAACCCTTACAGCACTAGAATTACATCTAGTTGAACTAGAAAAAGGAAATATGGTTCTCACTAGTCAACTCTCTGGCAAAGAGGATATCCATTCCATGGATAGAACGACTATCATGAGCACAGACTATGCTAGGTTGAGCCTTAAGACTCAAAACCAGCTTAGAAGTGCTGTCGCCAACTTGCCTTCCGATATACAAAGTCGTATATTTGAAAGCAAGGCAATGACTGAATCATGTGACCAATGGTTCAGGCATTTTGAAATTATGGTCACCATCCATTTCCCAGTCCTTGGAGAAGAAGCAGATCCCAGAGTCACTGCCTCTATCCTAGCTATCTGGAACCAGTATTTTGGAAGCAGTCACAGGGTTTATGAAAAACAGCACCCTTTTCCTGGTTTAATAGTAAACTATGAAGACGGAGCTGATGATGAAGACAGAGACCCAAGCTGGCTTTCAAGAATGTTTGAATATGGCTTCCTTAAACTCATCAAGTTGACGGACCATGTTCAGATCAGCCAATTCCCCCATATAATCCAACAAGTGGTCAGGAAGATCAAGATTCCTTTTGTATCCATCAGGTGCTGGAGCACTCTCCCACAGTGGGACAGTAACAATTGGATGACTGTTCAGCCTTCTCATCACCTTGTTCTTATTGATGGGTACCATCACAATGGCCCCTGGTATGAAGGTGACTCCTACCTATCCTATACAGATCCCTTGGCACTCGTTGAATGTTGGTCGAATTACTTCAACAATGAAATACGAGATGTCACCAGTGATTTGTGGGAAAGATACTATTTCGTAGGGAATACCGGCAGAATTACTGTATTCACTACCAAGCCTTATTCAGAAGCCTTCAATACCCAAAGGATTGATTTCACAGGCTTTCCTGAGTACACAACTGATAAGGCAGACTATGAACCCCTCCTATATTGTGGGTTTTGTAATCTGTTTGACAAATACCATGAGCACGGCCATGAGGATGACCCTCTAGCCTTTGATCCTTATGATGGATATCCCTCTGGATATGATACAGACTGATTCTCCAGAAGGATCCTCATTTAATCCATCAAGTCTGGTTACTATTCAAATTCAGCACCAGCCACTAATCCGCATTATCAAACAGTACCAGCCATCAGCAGATTTCTGTTTCTACAGTACCCCAATCCGAAAAAGCAAGGGGACAAGTTACTGTAGCAGGAATAGTAAAAGCTGTCACTATTCACAACAATCATGACAAATCACTGTAGCTTTCGGTGGAAACAGCTTTCACCTCAGTAAAAGCAATTCACTCTCCGTGATTCCAGCAGTCTTCCAGCAGCATCCAAGGCTCCATTCAGCCTATTTAAAGGAGCTCACTCCTCAGTCTTCAGTAGGCTTAATTTCACAGCAGAAATTACCTCCCTCTTCAGCAAAGGTTTTCGTAGCAGAAATACCTTAGAGGTCCAGCCAAGTTTTAGGAATAGCCTCCTAAACACAGTCAATCATTGTAAGCCACAGTTGGCTATTTTATTTATCCCTTCCGCATATCTCATACTGATATATCAGAGCCCAGTCGCCTGATTATCCAGTTCATGTAACTTACTTCCCTTTTGGTATCAGAGCCAAGTTGGCCCGGTCAGTTGTAAGTTACCTTTTTACAATCAAGTTGGTCGGCATTGCCGCCATAGTTATCCAGAAAAATTGGCATTATTTTGGCATTATAATTATTTTATGGATATATCTCCCATTCCCCATATTTTGTTTTACATCTATTTCATGATAACTCTTCCATTTCCAATTATTTATTTCTTCGTCTGTTACTACTTCATTATCTTCTTTTACATCTGTAAATGGTAGGCTGAGCCTCCTTCTGACCATTCTATTTGTTATTCTGTGATTATTTGTTCAAATTAACCTTTACTTCACAGTTATCCCTACTCTTCCTATTTTTATTAACCCTTACTTCACAGTTATCCCTATTCTTCTAATTTTTGTGTCTATCCCGGAAAGTTTGTTGTAGATACTATAGTTCTGTGAGTTTTGCTACCTTGTTCCTGCTATTTTATCCACCGTCGATAAAGTCGATAAACTTCCTAGGTTGCGTTGGTCAGCCCGTTGAAAGCCGAGAGAAGGCGTGTTAGGGTGGTCCCGGAAATTGGAAGGGAAGACGGAAGACAAAGGAGTTAGCAGTCAGGTATCTACCCCACAGTTGTGTTTATCTGTACCAGATTTAAAGGTTGAGAAACCCAAGAGTTTGAGGATACAAAGGTGACTAGGTTGTAATTGTTAGTTTAAATTTGAGGATACAAAGGTGACTAGGTTGTAATCGTTAGTTTAAACTTGTAACCCCAGAATCATGAATAGGATATTTAGAAGTAACTCATCCACCAGCAGTAGATGTAATCAACCCACATCCATCCCAGAAATCCCAGCAGACGTAGGAGCAATTAATTCAGAAACTTATGAGCTATCCGATCTAGATCTAGACATAGGAGATTGGAATATCCCAAAAGTAGCCACCAGCCAATTCTATAAGTCTTCGTGGTCTTTGAAATCAGCCTTTCAAACAGACTACCATGTTAAAACCATAGAACAAGTTTATGGTATAAACAAGGAGTACGAAACGTGCTACTTGTTATCTCCTTCAGCTATCCAAAAGCATAAAGCCAAAGGACATAACTTCCTACACATAGGATTAGTCCAAGTTGGAGTGAAACCGCTCACCAGAAGAGGTTTGAACAGCTCAATCCTCATGGCCCTTAGAGACGCTAGACACATCAGATTTAGCGATAGCCTGTTAGGTTCCATAGAAACCAGCCTTTCTAATGGTCCTATACATTTCAATTGTTTTCCAGATTTCAGCATCTGTCTTCACGACAGTACAGTCATCAAAGCCCTCACTTTGAACATCAAGACTCATGGAACCCTCATGGTGCAGGGAACCAGTCAGATAGCCTTGATATACAGGGTATACTACAAGTGCATGAGAACTAACATGAATGTTGGAGCACTTGATAGAAGGGAGAAGGGTGAAACAACCCTAATCCAGACTACTGATCCTACAGCCAGGGTTAGTATTCCCAGAAGCCTTAAATGGAATGAGATCACATTCCCAGCAGATTGGACTTTAGAGAATGAGAACCATACTCTACAGATCCAAAACCCAGCACAGAATCCAGATTTGGATTTTGTCCAGCAGTTAGCCGATGGCACAGTCCGGTTAAGTTTCGACAGATCTAGGTTGAGTACTCCTCTAGACTATGAGTATCGCCAACCTCTGGATATATCCCAGTTTAGATCTCCGATTAATAGGTTGAACTTCGATAGATCTAGGCCTAGCACCCCGTGCAGACAGCCTCTGGATACATACCAGTTTAGATCTCCGATCCAGCCCATTAACCAGCCATCCCAGCATACCTCAACTAGACCTAAAGGATCACCATATCCAATGTCTAGAAGAGACTTAGGTGTCCAGCTCCAGGGAGTTAAAGCCAATTCCCAACTCAGCACACCTTGCTACACAGCCAAACAGGATTCGATTGTCGATAAGCAAGACGATCATGAGCAATCCCCACCATCCCTATCAGTTACTGATATGGAACAGCCTCCAGATCAGGAACCCTTAAACATCATGGTCCTAACCAAAGAGTTTGATCCCGACCTAGAAGAGTTAGGAAAGGATTTTACTTCTGAGGAAAACAAGGCTAAAAGAGCAGCCTACAAGGCCAATTATACCAGAGAACAAAAGCAACAAGTTTATGATGCGTGGGTACTATTCATGAGGGATTTATCCCGTAATGTTCCCTTCTTCATTTACTTCGAACGGTATTATGGCAAACGCAAGCAGTTTTGCGTCCTCACCAAAGCTTGGACCATTGAAGGACCCAATGCAACCAAAGAGGTTGTTAGGTCAAGCCATCCACCCCTAGAAGCCATAACCTTTGATCATCGTAGAAAGGAGATTATAGCCTCTCCCTTCAAAGTAACGATTGATAGGCACCAACCGGTTGACAAGGTAATTGAGCAGAACAATTACACCAACCAAGCCATCCATGTCATAGGCAAGCAGCTTGACAGGATAGAAGACAAGATCGAAAACAAAGTTATCCTCCAGCCAGGAAACTCTAGTAAGCCGATCCAAGTCTTGGAAAAGCCTTTGATCAAGTTACCCACAGTTAGGCATACCAGCCTCAGCCATTCTAAGGATAAGTCAGCCTTAGAAGCAGTTGCCCAAAAGCTAGAAGAGCTTGTGAAGAAGGAACCAGCCACTCCTTCAGCAACAGTTCTAAATATCCAGGAATCCTCTAGCAATTCCAGTCAAGTCTCGGACCAAGAGTTTGAGCAATTAGAAACCCAGTTTCAGGATTTAGAGGTAAAAAAGCTTTACCACCCTGATCCTAGCAGCTCAGCCAAGAATTGGTTCAGTAAGCCTTCACCCCCTGACCTCAGGTATGAGGAAAGGAACGTCGGTAACCAGTTCTCAGTAGCCTCTGGTAGACTCTATGAATGGAACATAGACGGTTTATCAGAACAGGAAATCCTAAACAAAATCCAGCATATGACTATGGTAGCCAACAACTACCTGGACGAAAGCCGTCCTCATAGAGAAGTCATAGAAATGATGGCGTTAGGATTTACAGGCAAACTCCAGCAATGGTGGAACAATTGTCTTACTGACGTGTCTAAAGAAGACATCCAGTATGCCATCCAGAAGGATAAGGAAGGCAATCCCATCATCAATGAGATTGAGCAGGGTATCCCTGATGGAGTCAACACTCTGATCTATACGATCATGAAACACTTCATAGGAAAACCCAGCAATATCACAGCCAGGATATATGAACAGCTTAGCAATCTTAGGTGTAAAACCCTAGGAGAGTATAAGTGGTATGAAGATGTTTTTACCACTAGAGTCATGCATAGAAAGGATTGTAATTCTCCATTTTGGAAGGAGAAATTTATCAATGGTTTACCTACCCTCTTCAGCCAGAAGGTAAAAGAAACCCTTTGCAGTCCTTTAGGTATCATAGATTATGATAACCTAACATATGGAGATATCTCTAGCACCATCCGAAGTGAAGGGATGAAGATGTGCAGAGACCTCAAAATCCAAAGCCATATCAGCAAAAGCAAAGCCAAGTACGAAATAGGACATTTCTGTACACAGTATGGCTTACCCTCAGTCAGACCTTCCAAAAGGAAATCCAAGCACAAAGGAAAGGAATCCTTTGAAAAGCCCTTTAGGAAGAAGCCAACCAAAAACTATAGAAAGCATAGGCACAAGGTCGATGATTTCTATAAAAAAGGAAAACCCAAGCAATCCATTCCACAAGCATCCGGCAAATGCTACAACTGTGGAAAGCAAGGTCATTTTAAAAATGAGTGTAGAGCCAAGGCCAAGTCCCTGATCAACACCCTCATTAGTGACCAACCCAGCAAACATGAGATCTTCAAGTTACTAGAACTTGACCGCTCAGATAGCGAGTCATTTAGCAGCGCTAGTGACAATGAACTCAGGCAGTTATACAGGTCATCCTCCGAGTCCTCTAGAACCAGTACTTCTAGCTGCCAGGATGAACCAACACCATGCAGAGATGGTTGCTGTAGAAACAGAACCATCAATGTGCTAAGCAAGCAAGAAGAGCTTCTTTTAGACCTCATAGAGGCTATAGAAGACCCCAGCATTAAGGCCCAAAAGCTTACCCTTTTCCACCAAGCCCTGGTTAAGGAAACTAGCAAGCCTCCCATTAAGATCCAGCAACCCAAAGTAGATTTAGAGCAAATCTACAATAGGTTTACTCAGTCCAAGAAGGAAGTTACAGTCAACGACCTTCAGAAGGAAATTAAGGAAACCAAATCAGAAGTCAGATCCCTAAAGCAAGAATTAACCATTCTCAGGGTAGATTATGATCTCCTTAATAGAAGAATCCAATTATTGGAAGATACTTCTCATCAAAGTAATGAGGAAAGTCCTTCAGATGAAGAAGGCAGTCAAACAGCCAACCCTACAGCCGGTCCTATCCAAGAACCCAGCCAAGATTTGTTCTTAGAGACCCTCAGTAGAGTTAACTTTCATAAATGGCATTCCCGAGTCAGAATTGTCATTAGCAAAAAATTTGAGTTTGTAAGAAGCCCAGCCCCTTGGGAAATCAAATCCCTCCAGAAAGCTTCTATATCCAAAACTCTCAGTACCCTCACAGTCTATAATCAAGCCCAATACCTTGATTCAGCCAAAGCAATTGATTATCCCTTCAGCCATAATCAATTACCATCATGCATTCATTATAAATATATTTGCATCCCTGCATCCATCAGTTTTAAAAGAAAAAGGATTTTTAACCAGCCCTTGAAAATCTTATTTCATTCAAAACTTTCTTGGCAGGAAATAGCAATAATGTCTTCTCCAGCAGAGAAGAAAGGCAAAGGGAAAGTACCCGCAAGGGACTATCCACAAAACAAAAGACTACCAGTAATGGGACAGTCTTTTGAAAAGCATGAAGGCGCTTCCTCTACCAGCCATAGAGGAACAGCATCCCTTCAACCAATGTATCCAGAAATGGTTACATATTCAAGTGGTTTTATGGCTATAACTCTGGAGCGAGTCAGAAAAAGGACCCTGCAATTTAGAGGAGGAATATATACAGAACTTCCCCACAGCACTAAAATCATCCTTGACAATCTCCAAAGAGCTTTTATCCAAAAACACCAGAGCCTTTTTCAAAAAACCCTTACAGCACTAGAATTACATCTAGTTGAACTAGAAAAAGGAAATATGGTTCTCACTAGTCAACTCTCTGGCAAAGAGGATATCCATTCCATGGATAGAACGACTATCATGAGCACAGACTATGCTAGGTTGAGCCTTAAGACTCAAAACCAGCTTAGAAGTGCTGTCGCCAACTTGCCTTCCGATATACAAAGTCGTATATTTGAAAGCAAGGCAATGACTGAATCATGTGACCAATGGTTCAGGCATTTTGAAATTATGGTCACCATCCATTTCCCAGTCCTTGGAGAAGAAGCAGATCCCAGAGTCACTGCCTCTATCCTAGCTATCTGGAACCAGTATTTTGGAAGCAGTCACAGGGTTTATGAAAAACAGCACCCTTTTCCTGGTTTAATAGTAAACTATGAAGACGGAGCTGATGATGAAGACAGAGACCCAAGCTGGCTTTCAAGAATGTTTGAATATGGCTTCCTTAAACTCATCAAGTTGACGGACCATGTTCAGATCAGCCAATTCCCCCATATAATCCAACAAGTGGTCAGGAAGATCAAGATTCCTTTTGTATCCATCAGGTGCTGGAGCACTCTCCCACAGTGGGACAGTAACAATTGGATGACTGTTCAGCCTTCTCATCACCTTGTTCTTATTGATGGGTACCATCACAATGGCCCCTGGTATGAAGGTGACTCCTACCTATCCTATACAGATCCCTTGGCACTCGTTGAATGTTGGTCGAATTACTTCAACAATGAAATACGAGATGTCACCAGTGATTTGTGGGAAAGATACTATTTCGTAGGGAATACCGGCAGAATTACTGTATTCACTACCAAGCCTTATTCAGAAGCCTTCAATACCCAAAGGATTGATTTCACAGGCTTTCCTGAGTACACAACTGATAAGGCAGACTATGAACCCCTCCTATATTGTGGGTTTTGTAATCTGTTTGACAAATACCATGAGCACGGCCATGAGGATGACCCTCTAGCCTTTGATCCTTATGATGGATATCCCTCTGGATATGATACAGACTGATTCTCCAGAAGGATCCTCATTTAATCCATCAAGTCTGGTTACTATTCAAATTCAGCACCAGCCACTAATCCGCATTATCAAACAGTACCAGCCATCAGCAGATTTCTGTTTCTACAGTACCCCAATCCGAAAAAGCAAGGGGACAAGTTACTGTAGCAGGAATAGTAAAAGCTGTCACTATTCACAACAATCATGACAAATCACTGTAGCTTTCGGTGGAAACAGCTTTCACCTCAGTAAAAGCAATTCACTCTCCGTGATTCCAGCAGTCTTCCAGCAGCATCCAAGGCTCCATTCAGCCTATTTAAAGGAGCTCACTCCTCAGTCTTCAGTAGGCTTAATTTCACAGCAGAAATTACCTCCCTCTTCAGCAAAGGTTTTCGTAGCAGAAATACCTTAGAGGTCCAGCCAAGTTTTAGGAATAGCCTCCTAAACACAGTCAATCATTGTAAGCCACAGTTGGCTATTTTATTTATCCCTTCCGCATATCTCATACTGATATATCAGAGCCCAGTCGCCTGATTATCCAGTTCATGTAACTTACTTCCCTTTTGGTATCAGAGCCAAGTTGGCCCGGTCAGTTGTAAGTTACCTTTTTACAATCAAGTTGGTCGGCATTGCCGCCATAGTTATCCAGAAAAATTGGCATTATTTTGGCATTATAATTATTTTATGGATATATCTCCCATTCCCCATATTTTGTTTTACATCTATTTCATGATAACTCTTCCATTTCCAATTATTTATTTCTTCGTCTGTTACTACTTCATTATCTTCTTTTACATCTGTAAATGGTAGGCTGAGCCTCCTTCTGACCATTCTATTTGTTATTCTGTGATTATTTGTTCAAATTAACCTTTACTTCACAGTTATCCCTACTCTTCCTATTTTTATTAACCCTTACTTCACAGTTATCCCTATTCTTCTAATTTTTGTGTCTATCCCGGAAAGTTTGTTGCAGATACTATAGTTCTGTGAGTTTTGCTACCTTGTTCCTGCTATTTTATCCACCGTCGATAAAGTCGATAAACTTCCTAGGTTGCGTTGGTCAGCCCGTTGAAAGCCGAGAGAAGGCGTGTTAGGGTGGTCCCGGAAATTGGAAGGGAAGACGGAAGACAAAGGAGTTAGCAGTCAGGTATCTACCCCACAGTTGTGTTTATCTGTACCAGATTTAAAGGTTGAGAAACCCAAGAGTTTGAGGATACAAAGGTGACTAGGTTGTAATTGTTAGTTTAAATTTGAGGATACAAAGGTGACTAGGTTGTAATCGTTAGTTTAAACTTGTAACCCCAGAATCATGAATAGGATATTTAGAAGTAACTCATCCACCAGCAGTAGATGTAATCAACCCACATCCATCCCAGAAATCCCAGCAGACGTAGGAGCAATTAATTCAGAAACTTATGAGCTATCCGATCTAGATCTAGACATAGGAGATTGGAATATCCCGAAAGTAGCCACCAGCCAATTCTATAAGTCTTCGTGGTCTTTGAAATCAGCCTTTCAAACAGACTACCATGTTAAAACCATAGAACAAGTTTATGGTATAAACAAGGAGTACGAAACGTGCTACTTGTTATCTCCTTCAGCTATCCAAAAGCATAAAGCCAAAGGACATAACTTCCTACACATAGGATTAGTCCAAGTTGGAGTGAAACCACTCACCAGAAGAGGTTTGAACAGCTCAATCCTCATGGCCCTTAGAGACGCTAGACACATCAGATTTAGCGATAGCCTGTTAGGTTCCATAGAAACCAGCCTTTCTAATGGTCCTATACATTTCAATTGTTTTCCAGATTTCAGCATCTGTCTTCATGACAGTACAGTCATCAAAGCCCTCACTTTGAACATCAAGACTCATGGAACCCTCATGGTGCAGGGAACCAGTCAGATAGCCTTGATATACAGGGTATACTACAAGTGCATGAGAACTAACATGAATGTTGGAGCACTTGATAGAAGGGAGAAGGGTGAAACAACCCTAATCCAGACTACTGATCCTACAGCCAGGGTTAGTATTCCCAGAAGCCTTAAATGGAATGAGATCACATTCCCAGCAGATTGGACTTTAGAGAATGAGAACCATACTCTACAGATCCAAAACCCAGCACAGAGTCCAGATTTGGATTTTGTCCAGCAGTTAGCCGATGGCACAGTCCGGTTAAGTTTCGACAGATCTAGGTTGAGTACTCCTCTAGACTATGAGTATCGCCAACCTCTGGATATATCCCAGTTTAGATCTCCGATTAATAGGTTGAACTTCGATAGATCTAGGCCTAGCACCCCGTGCAGACAGCCTCTGGATACATACCAGTTTAGATCTCCGATCCAGCCCATTAACCAGCCATCCCAGCATACCTCAACTAGACCTAAAGGATCACCATATCCAATGTCTAGAAGAGACTTAGGTGTCCAACTCCAGGGAGTTAAAGCCAATTCCCAACTCAGCACACCTTGCTACACAGCCAAACAGGATTCGATTGTCGATGAGCAAGACGATCATGAGCAATCCCCACCATCCCCATCAGTTACTGATATGGAACAGCCTCCAGATCAGGAACCCTTAAACATCATGGTCCTAACCAAAGAGTTTGATCCCGACCTAGAAGAGTTAGGAAAGGATTTTACTTCTGAGGAAAACAAGGCTAAAAGAGCAGCCTACAAGGCCAATTATACCAGAGAACAAAAGCAACAAGTTTATGATGCTTGGGTACTATTCATGAGGGATTTATCCCGTAATGTTCCCTTCTTCATTTACTTCGAACGGTATTATGGCAAACGCAAGCAGTTTTGCGTCCTCACCAAAGCTTGGACCATTGAAGGACCCAATGCAACCAAAGAGGTTGTTAGGTCAAGCCATCCACCCCTAGAAGCCATAACCTTTGATCATCGTAGAAAGGAGATTATAGCCTCTCCCTTCAAAGTAACGATTGATAGGCACCAACCGGTTGACAAGGTAATTGAGCAGAACAATTACACCAACCAAGCCATCCATGTCATAGGCAAGCAGCTTGACAGGATAGAAGACAAGATCGAAAACAAAGTTATCCTCCAGCCAGGAAACTCTAGTAAGCCGATCCAAGTCTTGGAAAAGCCTTTGATCAAGTTACCCACAGTTAGGCATACCAGCCTCAGCCATTCTAAGGATAAGTCAGCCTTAGAAGCAGTTGCCCAAAAGCTAGAAGAGCTTGTGAAGAAGGAACCAGTCACTCCTTCAGCAACAGTTCTAAATATCCAGGAATCCTCTAGCAATTCCAGTCAAGTCTCGGACCAAGAGTTTGAGCAATTAGAAACCCAGTTTCAGGATTTAGAGGTAAAAAAGCTTTACCACCCTGATCCTAGCAGCTCAGCCAAGAATTGGTTCAGTAAACCTTCACCCCCTGACCTCCGGTATGAGGAAAGGAACGTCGGTAACCAGTTCTCAGTGGCCTCTGGTAGACTCTATGAATGGAACATAGATGGTTTATCAGAACAGGAAATCCTAAACAAAATCCAGCATATGACTATGGTAGCCAACAACTACCTGGACGAAGGCCGTCCCCATAGAGAAGTCATAGAAATGATGGCGTTAGGATTTACAGGCAAACTCCAGCAATGGTGGAACAATTGTCTTACTGACGTGTCTAAAGAAGACATCCAGTATGCCATCCAGAAGGATGAGGAAGGCAATCCCATCATCAATGAGATTGAGCAGGGTATCCCTGATGGAGTCAACACTCTGATCTATACGATCATGAAACACTTCATAGGAAAACCCAGCAATATCACAGCCAGGATATATGAACAGCTTAGCAATCTTAGGTGTAAAACCCTAGGAGAGTATAAGTGGTATGAAGATGTTTTTACCACTAGAGTCATGCATAGAAAGGATTGTAATTCTCCATTTTGGAAGGAGAAATTTATCAATGGTTTACCTACCCTCTTCAGCCAGAAGGTAAAAGAAACCCTTTGCAGTCCTTTAGGTATCATAGAGTATGATAACCTAACATATGGAGATATCTCTAGCACCATCCGAAGTGAAGGGATGAAGATGTGCAGAGACCTCAAAATCCAAAGCCATATCAGCAAAAGCAAAGCCAAGTACGAAATAGGACATTTCTGTACACAGTATGGCTTACCCTCAGTCAGACCTTCCAAAAGGAAATCCAAGCACAAAGGAAAGGAATCCTTTGAAAAGCCCTTTAGGAAGAAGCCAACCAAAAACTATAGAAAGCATAGGCACAAGGTCGATGATTTCTATAAAAAAGGAAAACCCAAGCAATCCATTCCACAAGCATCCGGCAAATGCTACAACTGTGGAAAGCAAGGTCATTTTAAAAATGAGTGTAGAGCCAAGGCCAAGTCCCTGATCAACACCCTCATTAGTGACCAACCCAGCAAACATGAGATCTTCAAGTTACTAGAACTTGACCGCTCAGATAGCGAGTCATTTAGCAGCGCTAGTGACAGTGAACTCAGGCAGTTATACAGGTCATCCTCCGAGTCCTCTAGAACCAGTACTTCTAGCAGCCAGGATGAACCAACACCATGCAGAGATGGTTGCTGTAGAAACAGAACCATCAATGTGCTAAGCAAGCAAGAAGAGCTTCTTTTAGACCTCATAGAGGCTATAGAAGACCCCAGCATTAAGGCCCAAAAGCTTACCCTTTTCCACCAAGCCCTGGTTAAGGAAACTAGCAAGCCTCCCATTAAGATCCAGCAACCCAAAGTAGATTTAGAGCAAATCTACAATAGGTTTACTCAGTCCAAGAAGGAAGTTACAGTCAACGACCTTCAGAAGGAAATTAAGGAAACCAAATCAGAAGTCAGATCCCTAAAGCAAGAATTAACCATTCTCAGGGTAGACTATGATCTCCTTAATAGAAGAATCCAATTTTTGGAAGATACTTCTCATCAAAGCAACGGGGAAAGTCCCTCGGATGATGAAGTTGATCAAACAGCCAACCCTACAGCCGGTCCTATCCAAAAACCCAGTCAAGATTTGTTCTTAGAGACCATCAGTAGAGTTAACTTTCATAAATGGCATTCTCAAGTCAGAATTGTCATTAGCCAAGAATTTGAGTTTGAGGTCATCGCCTTAATAGATTCAGGTGCCGATCTTAATTGCATCCAAGAGGGGATCATTCCCCCAAGATATTTCAGAAAGTCTAAGGAAAGACTAGCATCCGCAAGTGGCGGAAGAATGCAAATTGAGTATGACATCCCACAAGCCATGGTTTGCCAAAGCGGCATATCCTTTATGACAAAGTTTGTCTTAGTTAAAAATATGACAGATAGAGTCATCTTAGGAAACCCATTCTTGTGTCTGTTATATCCTTTCACCACAGATAATGAAGGACTCACAGCCCGTCCCTTCAATCAGCCTATCAAATTTGAGTTTGTAAGAAGCCCAGCCCCTTGGGAAATCAAATCCCTCCAGAAAGCTTCCATAGCCAAAACTCTCAGTTCTCTTACAGCCTATAAACAAGCCCAAAATCTTGTTTCAGCTAAAGCAATTGATTGTCCCCTCAGCCACAATCAATTATCATCATGCATTTATAGATATATTTGCATCCCTGCATCCATCAGTTTTAAAAGAAAAAGGATTTTAAACCAGCCCTTGAAAATCTTATTTCATTCAAAACTTTCTTGGCAGGAAATAGCAATAATGTCTTCTCCAGCAGAGAAGAAAGGCAAAGGGAAAGTACCCGCAAGGGACTATCCACAAAGCAAAAGACTACCAGCAATGGGACAGTCTTTTGAAAAGCATGAAGGCGCTTCCTCTACCAGCCATAGAGGAGCAGCATCCCTTCAACCAATGTATCCAGAAATGGTTACATATTCAAGTGGTTTTATGGCTATAACTCTGGAGCGAGTCAGAAAAAGGACCCTGCAATTTAGTGGAGGAATATATACAGAACTTCCCCACAGCACTAAATTCATCCTTGACAATCTCCAAAGAGCTTTTATCCAAAAACACCAGAGCCTTTTCCAAAGAACCCTTACAGCACTAGAATTACATCTAGTTGAACTAGAAAAAGGAAATATGGTTCTCACTAGTCAACTCTCTGGCAAAGAGGATATCCATTCCATGGATAGAACGACTATCATGAGCACAGACTATGCTAGGTTGAGCCTTAAGACTCAAAACCAGCTTAGAAGTGCTGTCGCCAACTTGCCTTCCGATATACAAAGTCGTATATTTGAAAGCAAGGCAATGACTGAATCATGTGACCAATGGTTCAGGCATTTTGGAATTATGGTCACCACCCATTTCCCCGTTCTTGGTGGAGGAGCAGATCCAGTCAATGCTACCTTTATCCTCGACACTTGGAACCAGTACTTTGGAAGCAGCCACAGGGTTTATGAAAAGAAACATCCTTATCCCGGTCTAATAGTCAACTATGAAGACGGAGCAGAAGATGAGGATAGAAACCCAAGCTGGCTCTCAAAAATGTTTGAATATGGTTTCCTTAGACTCATCAAGCTAACAAACCATGTTCAGATCAGTCAGTTCCCTAAAATAATCCAACAAGTGGTCGCAAAGATCAAAAGTCCTTTTGTATCCATCAGATGTTGGAGCACTCTCCCACAATGGGATAGTGACAATTGGATGACAGTCCGCCCTTCACACCACCTTGTTTTAATTGATGGGTATTCACACCTTGGCCCCTGGTATGATGGTGATTCAGGCCTTTCTTTTGAAGATCCCAAGGCACTTGTAAAATGTTGGACAACTTACTTCAACAATGAACTTCGAGCTGTTGCCAGTGATCTATGGGACGATTATCACTTCGTAGGAAATACTGGTAGAATTACAGTATTCACTACCAAGCCATACTCAGAGGCTTTCAATACCCGAAGGATTGACCACACAGGCTTTCCTCAGTACTCAGATGTGATAGCAGAATACGAGCCTCTCTTGTATTGTGGCTTTTGTAATCTGTTTGACAGATACCATGAGCACGGCCATGATGATGACTCTCCAGCCTTTGATCCTTATGATGGATATCCCTCTGGATATGATACAGACTGATTCTCCAGAAGGATCCTCATTTAATCCATCAAGTCCGGTTACTGTTCAAATTCAGCACCAGCCACTAATTTGAACAGTACCAACAGTACCAGCCATCATCAGACTACTGTTTCTACAGTACCCCAATCCGGAAAAGCAAGGGGACAAGTTACTGTAGCATGAAATAGTAAAAGTTTTCACTATTCACAATAATCATGACAAATCATTGTAGCATTCGGTGGAAACAGTATTCAACCCGTGAAAGCAGATTCTTCCGTGATTTCAGGAGTCTTCAGCAGCATCCAATGCTCCCTTCAGCCTATTTAAAGGAGCTCACTCCTCAGTCTTCAGCAGGCTTAATTTCACAGCAGAAATTACCTCCCTCTTCAGCAAAGGTTTTCGTAGCAGAAATACCTTAGAGGTCCAGCCAAGTTTTAGGAATAGCCTCCTAAACACAGTCAATCATTGTAAGCCACAGTTGGCTATTTTATTTATCCCTTCCGCATATCTCATACTGATATATCAGAGCCCAGTCGCCTGATTATCCAGTTCATGTAACTTACTTCCCTTTTGGTATCAGAGCCAAGTTGGCCCGGTCAGTTGTAAGTTACCTTTTTACAATCAAGTTGGTCGGCATTGCCGCCATAGTTATCCAGAAAAATTGGCATTATTTTGGCATTATAATTATTTTATGGATATATCTCCCATTCCCCATATTTTGTTTTACATCTATTTCATGATAACTCTTCCATTTCCAATTATTTATTTCTTTGTCTGTTACTACTTCATTATCTTCTTTTACATCTGTAAATGGTAGGCTGAGCCTCCTTCTGACCATTCTATTTGTTATTCTGTGATTATTTGTTCAAATTAACCTTTACTTCACAGTTATCCCTACTCTTCCTATTTTTATTAACCCTTACTTCACAGTTATCCCTATTCTTCTAATTTTTGTGTCTATCCCGGAAAGTTTGTTGCAGATACTATAGTTCTGTGAGTTTTGCTACCTTGTTCCTGCTATTTTATCCACCGTCGATAAAGTCGATAAACTTCCTAGGTTGCGTTGGTCAGCCCGTTGAAAGCCGAGAGAAGGCGTGTTAGGGTGGTCCCGGAAATTGGAAGGGAAGACGGAAGACAAAGGAGTTAGCAGTCAGGTATCTACCCCACAGTTGTGTTTATCTGTACCAGATTTAAAGGTTGAGAAACCCAAGAGTTTGAGGATACAAAGGTGACTAGGTTGTAATTGTTAGTTTAAATTTGAGGATACAAAGGTGACTAGGTTGTAATCGTTAGTTTAAACTTGTAACCCCAGAATCATGAATAGGATATTTAGAAGTAACTCATCCACCAGCAGTAGATGTAATCAACCCACATCCATCCCAGAAATCCCAGCAGACGTAGGAGCAATTAATTCAGAAACTTATGAGCTATCCGATCTAGATCTAGACATAGGAGATTGGAATATCCCGAAAGTAGCCACCAGCCAATTCTATAAGTCTTCGTGGTCTTTGAAATCAGCCTTTCAAACAGACTACCATGTTAAAACCATAGAACAAGTTTATGGTATAAACAAGGAGTACGAAACGTGCTACTTGTTATCTCCTTCAGCTATCCAAAAGCATAAAGCCAAAGGACATAACTTCCTACACATAGGATTAGTCCAAGTTGGAGTGAAACCACTCACCAGAAGAGGTTTGAACAGCTCAATCCTCATGGCCCTTAGAGACGCTAGACACATCAGATTTAGCGATAGCCTGTTAGGTTCCATAGAAACCAGCCTTTCTAATGGTCCTATACATTTCAATTGTTTTCCAGATTTCAGCATCTGTCTTCAGGACAGTACAGTCATCAAAGCCCTCACTTTGAACATCAAGACTCATGGAACCAGTCAGATAGCCTTGATATACAGGGTATACTACAAGTGCATGAGAACTAACATGAATGTTGGAGCACTTGATAGAAGGGAGAAGGGTGAAACAACCCTAATCCAGACTACTGATCCTACAGCCAGGGTTAGTATTCCCAGAAGCCTTAAATGGAATGAGATCACATTCCCAGCAGATTGGACTTTAGAGAATGAGAACCATACTCTACAGATCCAAAACCCAGCACAGAATCCAGATTTGGATTTTGTCCAGCAGTTAGCCGATGGCACAGTCCGGTTAAGTTTCGACAGATCTAGGTTGAGTACTCCTCTAGACTATGAGTATCGCCAACCTCTGGATATATCCCAGTTTAGATCTCCGATTAATAGGTTGAACTTCGATAGATCTAGGCCTAGCACCCCGTGCAGACAGCCTCTGGATACATACCAGTTTAGATCTCCGATCCAGCCCATTAACCAGCCATCCCAGCATACCTCAACTAGACCTAAAGGATCACCATATCCAATGTCTAGAAGAGACTTAGGTGTCCAGCTCCAGGGAGTTAAAGCCAATTCCCAACTCAGCACACCTTGCTACACAGCCAAACAGGATTCGATTGTCGATGAGCAAGACGATCATGAGCAATCCCCACCATCCCCATCAGTTACTGATATGGAACAGCCTCCAGATCAGGAACCCTTAAACATCATGGTCCTAACCAAAGAGTTTGATCCCGACCTAGAAGAGTTAGGAAAGGATTTTACTTCTGAGGAAAACAAGGCTAAAAGAGCAGCCTACAAGGCCAATTATACCAGAGAACAAAAGCAACAAGTTTATGATGCTTGGGTACTATTCATGAGGGATTTATCCCGTAATGTTCCCTTCTTCATTTACTTCGAACGGTATTATGGCAAACGCAAGCAGTTTTGCGTCCTCACCAAAGCTTGGACCATTGAAGGACCCAATGCAACCAAAGAGGTTGTTAGGTCAAGCCATCCACCCCTAGAAGCCATAACCTTTGATCATCGTAGAAAGGAGATTATAGCCTCTCCCTTCAAAGTAACGATTGATAGGCACCAACCGGTTGACAAGGTAATTGAGCAGAACAATTACACCAACCAAGCCATCCATGTCATAGGCAAGCAGCTTGACAGGATAGAAGACAAGATCGAAAACAAAGTTATCCTCCAGCCAGGAAACTCTAGTAAGCCGATCCAAGTCTTGGAAAAGCCTTTGATCAAGTTACCCACAGTTAGGCATACCAGCCTCAGCCATTCTAAGGATAAGTCAGCCTTAGAAGCAGTTGCCCAAAAGCTAGAAGAGCTTGTGAAGAAGGAACCAGCCACTCCTTCAGCAACAGTTCTAAATATCCAGGAATCCTCTAGCAATTCCAGTCAAGTCTCGGACCAAGAGTTTGAGCAATTAGAAACCCAGTTTCAGGATTTAGAGGTAAAAAAGCTTTACCACCCTGATCCTAGCAGCTCAGCCAAGAATTGGTTCAGTAAGCCTTCACCCCCTGACCTCAGGTATGAGGAAAGGAACGTCGGTAACCAGTTCTCAGTAGCCTCTGGTAGACTCTATGAATGGAACATAGACGGTTTATCAGAACAGGAAATCCTAAACAAAATCCAGCATATGACTATGGTAGCCAACAACTACCTGGACGAAAGCCGTCCTCATAGAGAAGTCATAGAAATGATGGCGTTAGGATTTACAGGCAAACTCCAGCAATGGTGGAACAATTGTCTTACTGACGTGTCTAAAGAAGACATCCAGTATGCCATCCAGAAGGATAAGGAAGGCAATCCCATCATCAATGAGATTGAGCAGGGTATCCCTGATGGAGTCAACACTCTGATCTATACGATCATGAAACACTTCATAGGAAAACCCAGCAATATCACAGCCAGGATATATGAACAGCTTAGCAATCTTAGGTGTAAAACCCTAGGAGAGTATAAGTGGTATGAAGATGTTTTTACCACTAGAGTCATGCATAGAAAGGATTGTAATTCTCCATTTTGGAAGGAGAAATTTATCAATGGTTTACCTACCCTCTTCAGCCAGAAGGTAAAAGAAACCCTTTGCAGTCCTTTAGGTATCATAGATTATGATAACCTAACATATGGAGATATCTCTAGCACCATCCGAAGTGAAGGGATGAAGATGTGCAGAGACCTCAAAATCCAAAGCCATATCAGCAAAAGCAAAGCCAAGTACGAAATAGGACATTTCTGTACACAGTATGGCTTACCCTCAGTCAGACCTTCCAAAAGGAAATCCAAGCACAAAGGAAAGGAATCCTTTGAAAAGCCCTTTAGGAAGAAGCCAACCAAAAACTATAGAAAGCATAGGCACAAGGTCGATGATTTCTATAAAAAAGGAAAACCCAAGCAATCCATTCCACAAGCATCCGGCAAATGCTACAACTGTGGAAAGCAAGGTCATTTTAAAAATGAGTGTAGAGCCAAGGCCAAGTCCCTGATCAACACCCTCATTAGTGACCAACCCAGCAAACATGAGATCTTCAAGTTACTAGAACTTGACCGCTCAGATAGCGAGTCATTTAGCAGCGCTAGTGACAGTGAACTCAGGCAGTTATACAGGTCATCCTCCGAGTCCTCTAGAACCAGTACTTCTAGCAGCCAGGATGAACCAACACCATGCAGAGATGGTTGCTGTAGAAACAGAACCATCAATGTGCTAAGCAAGCAAGAAGAGCTTCTTTTAGACCTCATAGAGGCTATAGAAGACCCCAGCATTAAGGCCCAAAAGCTTACCCTTTTCCACCAAGCCCTGGTTAAGGAAACTAGCAAGCCTCCCATTAAGATCCAGCAACCCAAAGTAGATTTAGAGCAAATCTACAATAGGTTTACTCAGTCCAAGAAGGAAGTTACAGTCAACGACCTTCAGAAGGAAATTAAGGAAACCAAATCAGAAGTCAGATCCCTAAAGCAAGAATTAACCATTCTCAGGGTAGATTATGATCTCCTTAATAGAAGAATCCAATTATTGGAAGATACTTCTCATCAAAGTAATGAGGAAAGTCCCTCAGATGAAGAAGGCAGTCAAACAGCCAACCCTACAGCCGGTCCTATCCAAGAACCCAGCCAAGATTTGTTCTTAGAGACCCTCAGTAGAGTTAACTTTCATAAATGGCATTCCCGAGTCAGAATTGTCATTAGCAAAAAATTTTAGTTTGTAAGAAGCCCAGCCCCTTGGGAAATCAAATCCCTCCAGAAAGCTTCTATATCCAAAACTCTCAGTACCCTCACAGTCTATAATCAAGCCCAATACCTTGATTCAGCCAAAGCAATTGATTATCCCTTCAGCCATAATCAATTACCATCATGCATTCATTATAAATATATTTGCATCCCTGCATCCATCAGTTTTAAAAGAAAAAGGATTTTTAACCAGCCCTTGAAAATCTTATTTCATTCAAAACTTTCTTGGCAGGAAATAGCAATAATGTCTTCTCCAGCAGAGAAGAAAGGCAAAGGGAAAGTACCCGCAAGGGACTATCCACAAAACAAAAGACTACCAGTAATGGGACAGTCTTTTGAAAAGCATGAAGGCGCTTCCTCTACCAGCCATAGAGGAGCAGCATCCCTTCAACCAATGTATCCAGAAATGGTTACATATTCAAGTGGTTTTATGGCTATAACTCTGGAGCGAGTCAGAAAAAGGACCCTGCAATTTAGAGGAGGAATATATACAGAACTTCCCCACAGCACTAAAATCATCCTTGACAATCTCCAAAGAGCTTTTATCCAAAAACACCAGAGCCTTTTTCAAAAAACCCTTACAGCACTAGAATTACATCTAGTTGAACTAGAAAAAGGAAATATGGTTCTCACTAGTCAACTCTCTGGCAAAGAGGATATCCATTCCATGGATAGAACGACTATCATGAGCACAGACTATGCTAGGTTGAGCCTTAAGACTCAAAACCAGCTTAGAAGTGCTGTCGCCAACTTGCCTTCCGATATACAAAGTCGTATATTTGAAAGCAAGGCAATGACTGAATCATGTGACCAATGGTTCAGGCATTTTGAAATTATGGTCACCATCCATTTCCCAGTCCTTGGAGAAGAAGCAGATCCCAGAGTCACTGCCTCTATCCTAGCTATCTGGAACCAGTATTTTGGAAGCAGTCACAGGGTTTATGAAAAACAGCACCCTTTTCCTGGTTTAATAGTAAACTATGAAGACGGAGCTGATGATGAAGACAGAGACCCAAGCTGGCTTTCAAGAATGTTTGAATATGGCTTCCTTAAACTCATCAAGTTGACGGACCATGTTCAGATCAGCCAATTCCCCCAGATAATCCAACAAGTGGTCAGGAAGATCAAGATTCCTTTTGTATCCATCAGGTGCTGGAGCACTCTCCCACAGTGGGACAGTAACAATTGGATGACTGTTCAGCCTTCTCATCACCTTGTTCTTATTGATGGGTACCATCACAATGGCCCCTGGTATGAAGGTGACTCCTACCTATCCTATACAGATCCCTTGGCACTCGTTGAATGTTGGTCGAATTACTTCAACAATGAAATACGAGATGTCACCAGTGATTTGTGGGAAAGATACTATTTCGTAGGGAATACCGGCAGAATTACTGTATTCACTACCAAGCCTTATTCAGAAGCCTTCAATACCCAAAGGATTGATTTCACAGGCTTTCCTGAGTACACAACTGATAAGGCAGACTATGAACCCCTCCTATATTGTGGGTTTTGTAATCTGTTTGACAAATACCATGAGCACGGCCATGAGGATGACCCTCTAGCCTTTGATCCTTATGATGGATATCCCTCTGGATATGATACAGACTGATTCTCCAGAAGGATCCTCATTTAATCCATCAAGTCTGGTTACTATTCAAATTCAGCACCAGCCACTAATCCGCATTATCAAACAGTACCAGCCATCAGCAGATTTCTGTTTCTACAGTACCCCAATCCGAAAAAGCAAGGGGACAAGTTACTGTAGCAAGAATAGTAAAAGCTGTCACTATTCACAACAATCATGACAAATCACTGTAGCTTTCGGTGGAAACAGCTTTCACCTCAGTAAAAGCAATTCACTCTCCGTGATTCCAGCAGTCTTCCAGCAGCATCCAAGGCTCCATTCAGCCTATTTAAAGGAGCTCACTCCTCAGTCTTCAGTAGGCTTAATTTCACAGCAGAAATTACCTCCCTCTTCAGCAAAGGTTTTCGTAGCAGAAATACCTTAGAGGTCCAGCCAAGTTTTAGGAATAGCCTCCTAAACACAGTCAATCATTGTAAGCCACAGTTGGCTATTTTATTTATCCCTTCCGCATATCTCATACTGATATATCAGAGCCCAGTCGCCTGATTATCCAGAAATAAATAATTGGAAATGGAAGAGTTATCATGAAATAGATGTAAAACAAAATATGGGGAATGGGAGATATATCCATAAAATAATTATAATGCCAAAATAATGCCAATTTTTCTGGATAACTATGGCGGCAATGCCGACCAACTTGATTGTAAAAAGGTAACTTACAACTGACCGGGCCAACTTGGCTCTGATACCAAAAGGGAAGTAAGTTACATGAACTGGATAATCAGGCGACTGGGCTCTGATATATCAGTATGAGATATGCGGAAGGGATAAATAAAATAGCCAACTGTGGCTTACAATGATTGACTGTGTTTAGGAGGCTATTCCTAAAACTTGGCTGGACCTCTAAGGTATTTCTGCTACGAAAACCTTTGCTGAAGAGGGAGGTAATTTCATGTAACTTAATTTCTGCTATTTTATTTCTGCTACAACTGACCGGGCCAACCTAGATCTGTCGAAACTTAACCGGACTGTGCCATCGGCTAACTGCTGGACAAAATCCAAATCTGGACTCTGTGCTGGGTTTTGGATCTGTAGAGTATGGTTCTCATTCTCTAAAGTCCAATCTGCTGGGAATGTGATCTCATTCCATTTAAGGCTTCTGGGAATACTAACCCTGGCTGTAGGATCAGTAGTCTGGATTAGGGTTGTTTCACCCTTCTCCCTTCTATCAAGTGCTCCAACATTCATGTTAGTTCTGATGCACTTGTAGTATACCCTGTATATCAAGGCTATCTGACTGGTTCCCTGCACCATGAGGGTTCCATGAGTCTTGATGTTCAAAGTGAGGGCTTTGATGACTGTACTATCATGAAGACAGATGCTGAAATCTGGAAAACAATTGAAATGTATAGGACCATTAGAAAGGCTGGTTTCTATGGAACCTAACAGGCTATCGCTAAATCTGATGTGTCTAGCGTCTCTAAGGGCCATGAGGATTGAGCTGTTCAAACCTCTTCTGGTGAGTGGTTTCACTCCAACTTGGACTAATCCTATGTGTAGGAAGTTATGTCCTTTGGCTTTATGCTTTTGGATAGCTGAAGGAGATAACAAGTAGCACGTTTCGTACTCCTTGTTTATACCATAAACTTGTTCTATGGTTTTAACATGGTAGTCTGTTTGAAAGGCTGATTTCAAAGACCACGAAGACTTATAGAATTGGCTGGTGGCTACTTTTGGGATATTCCAATCTCCTATGTCTAGATCTAGATCGGATAGCTCATAAGTTTCTGAATTAATTGCTCCTACGTCTGCTGGGATTTCTGGGATGGATGTGGGTTGATTACATCTACTGCTGGTGGATGAGTTACTTCTAAATATCCTATTTGTTATTCTGTGATTATTTGTTCAAATTAACCTTTACTTCACAGTTATCCCTACTCTTCCTATTTTTATTAACCCTTACTTCACAGTTATCCCTATTCTTCTAATTTTTGTGTCTATCCCGGAAAGTTTGTTGCAGATACTATAGTTCTGTGAGTTTTGCTACCTTGTTCCTGCTATTTTATCCACCGAAAGGGAAGTAAGTTACATGAACTGGATAATCAGGCGACTGGGCTCTGATATATCAGTATGAGATATGCGGAAGGGATAAATAAAATAGCCAACTGTGGCTTACAATGATTGACTGTGTTTAGGAGGCTATTCCTAAAACTTGGCTGGACCTCTAAGGTATTTCTGCTACGAAAACCTTTGCTGAAGAGGGAGGTAATTTCTGCTGTGAAATTAAGCCTGCTGAAGACTGAGGAGTGAGCTCCTTTAAATAGGCTGAATGGAGCCTTGGATGCTGCTGGAAGACTGCTGGAATCACGGAGAGTGAATTGCTTTTACTGAGGTGAAAGCTGTTTCCACCGAAAGCAATAGTAACTCTGAATGATGACTGTGAACAGTACTATTCATGCTACAGTGCCTTGTCTGCTGAATAAAGTTGATAGTGCGGAAACTGTTCATGTCAGTGACTGGTGCTGATCTTGAATAGTAACCGGATTTGCTATGTTATCCTGAATGCTGGGTCAGGATGCTAGATACTGTCCAAGTCATGCCCACTGTAGGGATCCTGGGCATCTTGGAATGGATCAGTTGGTTCATGGTTGACTGATCCTACAGAGTCAGTAGGAGAAAGGATTTCTTCGGATTCTAGTTGTTGTGAGTGAGCTATTAGCTGCTGGGCTAATTCTTTTAGCTCTTTGCTAGATTTTCCTGAAATCTGGACGGAATCAAGGCTGGACTGGGACCTTGTCCTGAGAGCAATAGGTTTCTCAACTTCAAGGGGGTATTCCTCATACATTTGGCTGACAATCTTGTTAATCTTAAGACTATCCCACCATTTAACTGAGAACTCCCTGTCTAAGAGGTTGTTGTTGATTGAATAATTCCATCTGCTGATCCAATGGATTTTGTACCTCTGGGAGAAAATCATAACTATTGGGAACTGAGACCTGTGCCTAGAAGAGCTGCATCTTGAATCAAAATACCTTAGGGCATCTTGTAATGGCTCCGGGAAGATCGAAGGAATAGATCCAAACATTTCCCACCACTTTAGAAACCAGGAGGGGGTCATGCCTTTGAAGTCTTTCCCGAACATTATGAACCATGAGTGATCAAAGTTCTGATTCTGGAAGAAGAGCACTTTCTCAAAGGCATCCATGTAGTCGTAATAACTATAGTGGAGTACTGAGCCTGATGGAGATTTGTAATTCCTGAGGATCCTTAGCAAAGAAGGATGCTGTCCCCATTCTTTAGAGCTGACAAAATCTGAGATGATGAATTTGTGATAGAGGACTATTGGATTGTCCCCTTTGCTGTAGATGTTTTCTATTTGAGCAGACTTTTCCTGGGAGAGGATGCTCTTATAGAACTGGATATTCTTTTCTGGGTGTCTGGGTAGGAAATGCCAGTTTGGTGGTAATACTTCCATGGCTAAGGCTAGAGGATCTGTTATATGAACCAAGTGGGGTTCAATATAAGAGATATGCTGAATAAAGGCTTTTTTGACATATGGGGACCGACTTTGGACTGGGTAGGAAGAAGGTCTCTGGATGAGGCTAAAATGCTTTTCTACTTGATAAGGGTTAATTGCTCTGGGTGCTGGGGAGGCTAGGGCTGAGCTATAACTGGGCTGACCATGAGATGATGGAATAATTTGGCTGGGGGTGATTGGTACAATTTTCCCTGGGTTTTGTGATTGGCTGGAATCACCAGGGTTTTGCTGAATAGATAACCTAGGGGGTTGGGGCTGGGATTGCCTTCTGGACATCTTGGCTGTGATTCTGCAGAAATTCACGGGTTAAGAAATCAGGGATACTGTTTTGGCTTCCCTCAATGAACTCTAAATCAAAGTCAAAAACTGAAAGGATGGCTTGCCATCGTGCAAAAATCTGTTTTGATGCAATGTTTTGAACATCTTTTTCTAAAACATGCTTTGCTGATTTGCAATCAATTCTGACTAAAAATTTTTGATTTAAAAGGTCACTTTGAAATTTTGAAATGCAAAGTACTATGGATAATATTTCTTTTTTAATAGTACTATAATTGATCTGAGTAGAGGTCCATATTCCCGAATGGAAACAGACTATCTGTTCTGGGGAATTGGGATCAACCCTTTGGAGGAGAATGCCGCCATAACCTATGTTTGAGGCATCTGTCTGGACAATCTTGAAAGAATTGTCGGCTGGAATTCCTAAACAGGGAAGGGTTTTGACATACTGTTTGATATGTTGGACCACTGAAGTATGGGCTGGGGTCCAAGGTGATGGATTGGTTCGAAGTCTATCAAAAAGGAGTTTGCATTGTTGTCTGAGATTTTGATAGAAATCTGAGATGTAGTTGAGAGATCCTAGAAATCTCTGAAGCTGGGTTTTATCTAGGATTTCATCCGGAAACTTGTCTGCAAACTGGATAGCTCTGTCTATGGGTTTGATAACACCATGATGAATATCAAAACCTAAGAAGCGAATTCTAGTTTGGAAAAGTTTGATCTTTGGGGCTGAAACAACAAGACCATTGAGTTTGATAGTGCTGAGGAAAGCTCTCAAGTGCTTCTTATGTTGGTCCAAAGATTCTGAGAAAATAAGTACATCATCGATGTACACAATGGCATGACTGGAGAATGGATTAAAAATCTCATTCATGATATTTTGGAATTCAGAAGGTGCATTCTTAAGACCAAAGGGCATTACATTCCACTCATAGTGACCAAAGGGTGTGGTAAAGGTTGTCTTATACCTATCAGGCTCTCTGATCTGTATTTGCCAAAAGCCACTCTTCATGTCAAACTTGCTGAAAACAACTGCTCTACTAAGCCTATTGACTAAGTCTTTTTTGTTGGGAATAGGGTACCTTACCCATTCTAAGACTTTGTTGAGGGGCTTGTAGTTGATGACTAATCTAGGGACACCTCTTTCTATCTCTGCATTTTTCTGGACATAGAAGGCTGGACAAGACCATGGTGATCTAGATTTTCTGATGATTCCTTTCTTAAGGAGGTCCTCTATTTCAGCTTTACAGGTATCCATAAGTTCCTGATTCATTTGGATTGGCCGAGCTTTGGTAGGGATATCCTTTTCATTGAAATCTTTGACATATGGGAGAGCTACCTCGTGTCTCCTTCTATGCCAAAAGGCTGTGGGTAGATCAGAGCAGACTTCCTGCTTAAGTTTTTCCTCAAACTTTCTGATCTCTTCTTGGAGGGTTTTACAAGCTAGTTGGTCCTCAACTCTCTTGTACCTAATTTCCTCTCGAAGGTGTTTAAGATGTGCGGTCTTGGCATTAATCAAGTCTGAGACTATGCCAACTTGGATGGTACTAATATTCCTTGGTATAGGTTCGCTTGTGAATCTAAACCTGATGGTTTGGCCAAATGGTTGGGTAGTAATTCCTTTACTATCCACTGTGAAAGGGTAGAGACTACAAAGGAAGGGATTTCCTAGGATGACTTTGTCTGTCAAATTTTTGACAAGAACAAATGTTGTTTTAAAGCACATGTTATCTTGGCAAACATGGGCTTTTGGAAGTTTGAATTCAATCTGCATTTTTCCGCCACTCGCGGATGTCAACCGTTCCTTTGACTTTTTAAAGTACTTGGAGGGAATGATTCCTTCTTGGATGCAGTTGAGATCAGCACCTGAATCAATCAAGGCTACAACCTCGAATTCAAAATCTTTGCTAATGACAATCCTGACTTTGGAATGCCATTTATGAAAGTTAATCCTAGTGATAGCATTTAAGACCAATTCTTTGCTGGGTTCTTTGATGTGATTAACTTTAAGGTTAACTATTTGATTAACCTTATTGTCTGAGGGACTTTCCTCATTATTTTGACAAGAAGTGTTTTTCAAGGATTGGGTTGATTGGAAGACTTCTAGATTTTGCTTTAAGGTTCCAATTTCACTTCTGGTTTCCTTGGTTTCTCTTTGAAGGTCGTCAATTTTGACTTCCTCCTTGTGATAAATGAACCTATTGTAGATTGGTTCTACTTTGGGTTGCTGAGTCACAGGATTACTGGTTTCCTGGACTAAAGGCTGGGTTAAGCTAGGTCCTTGATCCTCAAGGTTTCTTTCCTTAAGGTGGGAGGATTTGGCCTTACAATCTCTTCTGTGATGCTTGCCACAACCATAACATTTTTGAGACTTGTTAGGCATTGCTTCCTTAAAGGCTTTGGAGATGGGTTGAGACCACTCTTTGGTGTGTTTCTTAGCTTCCAATTTCTGGCGCCCTTTTTTGGCTTTTAAAGTCTCTTTGACTTTTGGAACTTGTTCTTCTGTATCTGAAGAAGAACTGCTGGGGGTTGATCTAACCTTTATTACCTTCAGCTGGCTGGAGCTTTTTGGTAAAGGGATGGCTGGCTTCTTTCGAAGGGCAGGCTTTAGCTCTTCGAGTCTCTGGACAACTATTTCTAAGGCTGATTTATCCTTAGACTGACTGGGGTTAGTTGGTAGAGACTTGACTAGGGGCTGCCTAGGATTGCTGACTGTATTCTTAGTTGGGTTGGGTTCAACTAAGGTTGGGATTTTGGTGGAGGTACCAAACTGCTCTGGCTGGCCAAAATACCTTTCGAAGTAAATGAAGAAGGGAACATTACGGGATAAATCCCTCATGAATAGTACCCAAGCATCATAGACTTTCTGCTTTTGTTCTCTGGTATAATTGGCTTTGTAGGCTTCTCTTTTAGCCTTGTTTTCCTCAGAAGTAAAATCCTTTCCTAACTCTTCTAGGTCGGGATCAAACTCTTTGGTTAGGACCATGATGTTTAATGGTTCCTGATCTGGAGGCTGTTCCATATCAGTAACTGATGGGGATGGTGGGGATTGCTCATGATCGTCTTGCTCATCGACAATCGAATCCTGTTTGGCTGTGTAGCAAGGTGTGCTGAGTTGGGAATTGGCTTTAACTCCCTGGAGCTGGACACCTAAGTCTCTTCTAGACATTGGATATGGTGATCCTTTAGGTCTAGTTGAGGTATGCTGGGATGGCTGGTTAATGGGCTGGATCGGAGATCTAAACTGGTATGTATCCAGAGGCTGTCTGCACGGGGTGCTAGGCCTAGATCTATCGAAGTTCAACCTATTAATCGGAGATCTAAACTGGGATATATCCAGAGGTTGGCGATACTCATAGTCTAGAGGAGTACTCAACCTAGATCTGTCGAAACTTAACCGGACTGTGCCATCGGCTAACTGCTGGACAAAATCCAAATCTGGATTCTGTGCTGGGTTTTGGATCTGTAGAGTATGGTTCTCATTCTCTAAAGTCCAATCTGCTGGGAATGTGATCTCATTCCATTTAAGGCTTCTGGGAATACTAACCCTGGCTGTAGGATCAGTAGTCTGGATTAGGGTTGTTTCACCCTTCTCCCTTCTATCAAGTGCTCCAACATTCATGTTAGTTCTCATGCACTTGTAGTATACCCTGTATATCAAGGCTATCTGACTGGTTCCCTGCACCATGAGGGTTCCATGAGTCTTGATGTTCAAAGTGAGGGCTTTGATGACTGTACTGTCATGAAGACAGATGCTGAAATCTGGAAAACAATTGAAATGTATAGGACCATTAGAAAGGCTGGTTTCTATGGAACCTAACAGGCTATCGCTAAATCTGATGTGTCTAGCGTCTCTAAGGGCCATGAGGATTGAGCTGTTCAAACCTCTTCTGGTGAGTGGTTTCACTCCAACTTGGACTAATCCTATGTGTAGGAAGTTATGTCCTTTGGCTTTATGCTTTTGGATAGCTGAAGGAGATAACAAGTAGCACGTTTCGTACTCCTTGTTTATACCATAAACTTGTTCTATGGTTTTAACATGGTAGTCTGTTTGAAAGGCTGATTTCAAAGACCACGAAGACTTATAGAATTGGCTGGTGGCTACTTTTGGGATATTCCAATCTCCTATGTCTAGATCTAGATCGGATAGCTCATAAGTTTCTGAATTAATTGCTCCTACGTCTGCTGGGATTTCTGGGATGGATGTGGGTTGATTACATCTACTGCTGGTGGATGAGTTACTTCTAAATATCCTATTCATGATTCTGGGGTTACAAGTTTAAACTAACGATTACAACCTAGTCACCTTTGTATCCTCAAATTTAAACTAACAATTACAACCTAGTCACCTTTGTATCCTCAAACTCTTGGGTTTCTCAACCTTTAAATCTGGTACAGATAAACACAACTGTGGGGTAGATACCTGACTGCTAACTCCTTTGTCTTCCGTCTTCCCTTCCAATTTCCGGGACCACCCTAACACGCCTTCTCTCGGCTTTCAACGGGCTGACCAACGCAACCTAGGAAGTTTATCGACTTTATCGACGGTGGATAAAATAGCAGGAACAAGGTAGCAAAACTCACAGAACTATAGTATCTGCAACAAACTTTCCGGGATAGACACAAAAATTAGAAGAATAGGGATAACTGTGAAGTAAGGGTTAATAAAAATAGGAAGAGTAGGGATAACTGTGAAGTAAAGGTTAATTTGAACAAATAATCACAGAATAACAAATAGAATGGTCAGAAGGAGGCTCACTCACCAGAAGAGGTTTGAACAGCTTAATCCTCATGGCCCTTAGAGACGCTAGACACATCAGATTTAGCGATAGCCTGTTAGGTTCCATAGAAAGATGACTCTCCAGCCTTTGATCCTTATGATGGATATCCCTCTGGATATGATACAGACTGATTCTCCAGAAGGATCCTCATTTAATCCATCAAGTCCGGTTACTGTTCAAATTCAGCACCAGCCACTAATTTGAACAGTACCAACAGTACCAGCCATCATCAGACTACTGTTTCTACAGTACCCCAATCCGGAAAAGCAAGGGGACAAGTTACTGTAGCATGAAATAGTAAAAGTTTTCACTATTCACAATAATCATGACAAATCATTGTAGCATTCGGTGGATATATATATATATATATATATTAGACCAACTTTTTACAATTTAAACATTCAAAAATTTGACTTAACCCTCAAAAGAAGGGAGGGGAGGCGTGGGGAGGAACAATTGATTCAAATGTTGCAACTCCAGGAATAATTTTTAGGGGGGTCATTTAAATTCATGTTGAAGAGGTTTATAAGGTCATCTTTGTAAATAATATTTTCATATTTTCTCTTGATCATTAGGAATATTTAGGATGATAAGAAGAGATCTTGTCTTGCAACCCATGATTCGAAGGAAGAATTTTCAAGTTAACACAAGTTCTTTTTAGGTAGAAAATGAATCTTGCGAAACTCGTGATTTTCTTATCATAATTTATCTATAGTACTAGAAAGAGAATAAATGATAAATTATAATTTCCTTGGAAATATTGTTTCTTCTTAATATAATGAAGATATTAATTACAGTTGTTAAGATTAAATCTTGAAAATCATCTATTACCTCTTACTATAATAAATTTATTGACTCTCAAAAAAAAAAAAACTATAATAAATTTATTAATTATTTTTGTAAAGTGTACTTTAATTATTATTACCTAGAATACTTTAATTTATCATTTATTAGTTCAATTATTTTATTTAAAAATTCATCTCAATTTTGACAATATATTGGTCTTTGTAATTCATTAAGAAAAATTTTTGTTGTGCCTTTTGCATTACTCTATTAAAAATTCAACACAACAATACAATCATTTAAAAAAAAAAATTGTCTTCACTCCCTATGCTTCATTTCCACTAAGTCACATTTAATTCTCTTTTAGTGTTTACACTTTACTACCTACTTAATTGTCTTTTTCTGAGATTTAAAATCAACAAATTATTAATTTTTATTGTTGGGCTTGCTTTTTTTTTTTCCACATATTTTAAATTAAATTGGTTTGTTGTTGGGCTTCTTTTAGAAGGTTTAAAATTTTAATTTAGGGTGGTCAGAACAAAAAAAATTATAAATTTGTCCCAAGCCTCTGGATTCAATGATTTTTCAGGAAAAAAAAAGGGTAAGATTTTAATAAAAATATTATATCTTTTTTTTTTTTTTTTTTTTTTTCATAATTGTTGTTTTCTTTACATGCAAACTGTTCATGTAAAATAAAGAATCATTAATTATTTTTCTTTTTGGATATTTTGTGTGTAAGTTCGAAGCAAACTACATGGCAACTTTTGTATCCATTTTAAAATTTAAAAAGAGGATAAATTCTCTTGATTTTTTTACACGCATGCACACATGTGCATGTGTGTGCGCACATGCACGCATTCGTGTTAAAAAATATAAATCTTTTTTTTAAAATATTAGGCTTTAGTGTGTGGTGTAAATTTTGTGGAGGGAGGGAGGATAAAAATACTTATGGACATATTATCAGATTGGGCTCAATTATGCAGCTCAATAATTTTGTGCTAAAAAATAAGTCCAATAAGTAGAACTCAAGTCAAAGCACAAATTTAACCCCTCCAATTCCTCCCCCACCCACCCCCCCCACCCCCCAAAAAAAAAAAAAAAAATCAATCCACATTTCTATGTATCACCTAGTACTACAATATATACAATGCATATCAATGTATCATACCATTCATGAATATGGACCATGGTTAATATGTACGTAAGATAAATTTTTTTAACATAGCTTTTAATACTATTGAAATGAAAAATTCATTCCAAATTAGTCTTTATTTTCTTTTTTAAGTTATTATGGAAATTGGGAGATTTTTAAGAAACAGAAAAAGTATTTCCAAACTACGCTTCGTTGTCTAAGCAACTATAAGCTCTCTCTCTCTTTCTCTCTCTCTCTCTCTTTCTCAGAGAAAAGGGTTTGGTGACCCTACTTGAGTAGTAGTAGTAGAGGAACTCTCTCTCTCTCTCTCTCTCTCTCTCTCTCTCTCTCTCTCTCTTAGAGAGAAAAGGGTTTGGTGACCCTACTTGAGTAGTAGAGGAACTAATGCTTGACTAAGACAATATGGGATTGGGGCTACAAAAACTCTCTTAGGTGGTTTAAGCCTATGGAACACCTACCTAAAGCAAAATCAATGTCTAATCTTGTGCTTTGGAGGCCTAAACAAAGGGTGGACAACTACAGACACTCCGCCAAGTGCTAAGAAATGGGTGTCATAAGAATAGGAGATTTCAAACAATCTCTCAAGTGATTTAAGGAGGTAAGTTCCTAGAGAACCAGTTTCATATTCTAATGATTTGAACTCAAGAATTTATCCCAATTGAATCAAATGATAGTAAGAAATTGTTCATTAGGCCACTCATCTTCGACAATTCTATGAAAATTGAGTTATTGTATCTTTTTATGGTGGACTACTACATTACCATAAGAGTTCTATGAATATGTTTTTGATTGGGTGGGTTAGGGATTTTTGTCTAAAAAATGTCATTATTTATTTGGGATATAGGCTACAAACACTCCCTTGGGTGGTTTAAGCATGTGGAACACATAGCAGAATCAATATCTAATCTTGTACTTTGGAAGGATGAGGGACTATAGACACACTTTGTCGAGTGCTAAGAAAGTGGGTGTCATAATAACAGGAGACTTCAAGTACTCTCACAAGTGGTTTAAGGAGGTAAGTTCCTAGAGAACTAATTTCATATTTTGATGATTTGAACTCAAGAATTTGTCCCAATTAAATCAAATGACAGTAGAAATTGGCCATTAGGCCACTCACCTTTGACAATTCTATGAAAAGTGAGTTATTATATCTTTTTATGGTCGACTACTATATTACCATAAAAGTTCTATTATTATGTTTTTGATTGGGTGATTTAGGTAATTTCGTCAAAAAAATGTCATTTATTTATTTGGAATAGGGGCTACAGACACTCCCTCGGGTGGTTTGAGCATGTGGAACACATAGTAGAATCAATGTCTAATCTTGTGCTTTGGAGGCCTAGACAAAAGATGGGGAACTACAAACACTCTGTCAAGTGCTAAGGAAGTGGGTGTCTAAGAACCATAGACTTCAAGCACTCTCTCAAGTGGTTTAAGGAGGTAAGTTTCTAGAGAATCAATTTCATATTATGATTATTTAAACTCAAGAATTTGTCTCAATTGCATCAAATGAGAGTAAGAAATTGGCCATTAGGCCACTCACCTTCGAATGAAAATTAAGTTATACATATGGTGGACTACTACATTACCATAAGGTTTCTATTTTTATATTTTTGATTAGGTGGATTAGGGATTTCCATCTAAAAAATTTCATTTATTTATTTGGGATAGGGGGCTACAAAAACTTACTCAGGAGGTTTAAGCATATGGAACACCTACCTATAGCGGAATCAATGTCTAATCTTATGCTTTAGAGGCCTAGACAAAGGATGGGGATTACAAACACTCCGTCAAGTGCTAAGGAAGTGGGCATCATAAGAATGGTAAACTTCAAGCACTCTCTCAAGTGGTTTAAGTTGGTAAGTTTCTAGAGAACCAATTTCATATTTTTATTATTTAGACTCAAGAAGTTGTTCCAATTGCATCAAATGAGAGTAAGAAATTGGCCATTAGGCCACTCACCCTCAAATGAAAATTAAGTTATATATATGGTGTACTACTACATTACCTTAAGGGTTCTATTTTCTTTTTCTTTTTTTTTTATTGGGTGGATTAGGGATTTCCATATAAAAAATGTCATTTATTTATTTGGGATAGGGGGCTACAAAAACTCACCTAGGTGGTTTAAGCAAGTGGAACACCTCCCTATAGCGGAATCAATGTCTAATCTTATACTTTGGAGGCCTAGACAAAGGATGGGGACTACAAACACTCCAAGTGCTAAGGAAGTAAGTGTCAGAAGAATGAGAGACTTCAAGCACTCTTAACAAGTTTAAGGAGGTAAGTTTCTCAAGAACCAATTTCATATTTTGATGGTTTGAATTCAAAAATTTGTGCCAATTGAATCAATTGAGAGTAAGACATTGACCATAAGGCCACTCACCTTCAACAATTTGGTGACCCTACTTGAGTGGTAAAGGACCTAATGCTTGACTGAGACATAATATGGGATAGGGGCTACAAAAAAAACCCTTAGGTGGTTTAAGCCTATGGAACACCTACCTAAAGCAAAACCAATGTCTAATCTTGTGCTTTGGAGGCCTAGACAAAGAATGGAGGACTATAGACACTTCATCAAGTGCTAAGAAGTGGGTGTCATAAGAATAGGAGATTTCAAACAATCTCTAGAGTGATTTAAGGAGGTAAGTTCCTAGAGAACCAATTTCATATTCTGATGATTTGAACTCAAGAATTTATTCCAATTTAATCAAAAGATAGTAAGAAATTGTCCATTAGGCCACTCATCTTTGTCAATTCTATGAAAATTGAGTTATTGTATCTTTTTATGGTGGACTACCACATTACCATAAGAGTTCTATGTATATGTTTTTGATTGGGTGGGTTAGGGATTTTTGTTTAAAAATGTCATTTATTTTTTTGGGATATAGGCTACAGACGCTCCCTTGGGTGGTTTGAGCACGTGGAACACATAACAAAACCAATGTCTAATCTTGTGCTTTGGGGGCCTAAACAGAGGATGGGGGACTACAGACACTCCATCAAGTGCTAAGAAGTGGGTGTCATAAGAATGGTAAACTTCAAGCACTCTCTCAAGCAGTTTAAGGAGGTAAGTTTCTAAAAAACCAATTTCATATTCTGATTATTTAAACTCAAGAATTTGTCCCAATTGCATCAAATGAGAGTATTAAATTGGCCATTAGGTCACTCACCTTCTATTTTTATATTTTTGATTGGGTGGATTAGGGATTTCCATCTAAAAAATGTCATTTATTTATTTGGGATAGGGGGCTACAGAAACTCACTCAGGTGGTTTAAGCATGTGGAACTACAAACACTCCATCAAATGCTAAGGAAGTGAGTGTTAGAAGAATGAGAGACTTCAAGTACTCTTAACTATTTAAGGAGGTAAGTTTCTCAAGAACCAATTTCATATTTTGATAGTTTGAAGTCAAGAATTTGTGCCGACTTAATCAATAGAGAGTAAGACATTGACCATTTGGCCAATCACCTTCAACAATTCTATGAAAATTTGATTGTTATATTTTTTTATAGTGGACTAGTACATTACCATAAAAGGTCTATTAATACATTTTTGATTGGATGGATTAGAGATTTCCATTAAAAAAATATCTTTTTTTTTATATTATTTTTTGTATCATTTAATTAGTCATAACAAAAATTAAATTTATTTGTTTTGGCTTTTTTTTTTTTTAGTAACTTACAAATTTTACCCTTCAAGTTAGGGGTGGTCCTTTAAGTTTGAGATTTTTCATTTTAGTCCACTAAATTCGATTCTGTTTCCTAAATGGTTATAACATCTAAATCTATTACTATAACTTTCGTTAAATGCGACCTAAGCCATCTCACTCATCATTTTAAGCATTATTTAATCGAACTTAGCCTTTTATTCAATATATTAATGAAATGAAATAAAATACCTATTTCTATATTTTCTTTTTCTTTTTCTTTTCTCATACATTATTCCTATCCTTTTTTTTTTTTTTTTTTCAATCTCCAACTCATTTATCTCCTTAAAACTCATTAAGTTTTTCTTAAAAAAAATATACATAATTTGGTGGGGGGTTTTGGGCAAGTTGGAATTTAATCACGAACATTCTCCTAGGTTTCAAACTAACATTTGAGCTCTTGCAAGAAGGATGCCTCATGAAACCATCCAATTTAACTAATTTTTCATTCGAACGCAATCTCATTCACTGAATTTGGGAACCTTATTTATACCAAATCAAAAACACCTTAAGTGCACAATCCAATCACCCAACCCCCCCCCCCCCCCCCCCCTTCCTTTGAGAAAAAAAAAATTCCTGCAATCTTCAACCACACCACTATCATTGAGACCAAACCACCATAAGACCCTAGATAGCAAACCAAAAAACAAAAACAAAATTCACCACTAACCCATTATTTATCTAACCTATCACCGAACTAAATTTGTCAAAGTCTCAAATCACCTTATTCCTAATTGCAAATCTAAGCCACCAAATCACATAAATGGACCCGCCCACATCACCGACAAACCCAATTGAACCTATCCTTTAACTTATTGAGCCTATGATTTAAACTACCACCCCCTTACAAACTATCAATTACAACCACCAAAGTTGGTGGTGCACAACCCTTCTCAAAAGACAATAAACCAAACAATATCCATGACTACAATCCTATCTGATTATAGCATATAATTGTTCATTTGACCATGTCGATGCCTCGCGGTGGTTGACCACCCATCGCGACGACGCAGGTGTTAATAGAATTAAGTTGGTTTTAATCTTTTAATTTAAAACCTATTGATTCAATAAAGGTGAAGTGAAGTCACCACCAATCATTGAGTTTTTTCCAAGGTGTGATTGGTCATTTGACTCTATTTGATTTTATTACCAATCCTATGCTAAGAAAAATGTCATTTTTCCTAATCTAATATGGATGGGTAAAAAATCTTGATTCTTGAGTTTAGAAGTCTGGTTACGTGTGGGGAAGGTGTTAGGCACTCCATAACACTTGTTCGAACATAGTTCTTTGTTTTGATAAAATCTTAATTTTCAGACATTAGCAATTAAAAACAAGTTATTGGTGTTAGCTTTTGGGGCTTTAACAATATTGGGCTTTGAGGTTTGATTTTGGAAGGGGTGTGGTCTTAATCAATGTTTTTCTAGTGCATTTTGGAATTATTGTCAAATTTCCACGACAAAATCCAGGTATTTTGCCTCTAGTGTGTCATAGCACACAAAACAATATCCTTATCAAGCTTTTACTGTGAGAATATGGCAACAAAGGTGCCCCATTTTCAAGGCGAAAATTCGGTAGAGTTCCGCGTTTGGTGCTCTATGGCACATCGGCAGGGTTTTGTGCATGTGTATATAGCGAGCGTCAATATGTTCATACTGAGGCAAGTCAAAGCTCTCCAAAGCATCGAACATGTTGATGCATGTCACATACATGGGGAAACCAATGTCACTAGCTAACATGGATTGAGAAAAACATACAGTGATGATCATGCACACAGTATAGCACAAATATGCATCGACAACAGTCGCCTTGAGTGCATACCCACATTACAAGGTCAAGAGCACCTATGATAACGAGAGGGTCACTCTCCTAACCATGAGAGTCCATCATACAAAGTGCACGGCCACCCATAAGCAAGCGACTATATATATACACACACATACATCATGCACAATGCAAGCATACAGTGTAGGAAAAGTAAAGCAGACACTACTAACGTTCCAAGGGTATAGCCTAGTAAGGTATGTGAAAAGTAAATAGACATTATCATACCCAAAGAATGCAGCCTAAGCAAGGTACAAGCAAGATAAAGCATCATGCTTACATCCAAAGGGTATGGCCCAACAAGGTACATGAAATATAAATAGACATTGCCATACCCTAAGAATGCAGCCCAAAGCTAGATACAAGGAAAGGGAAGCCCTAATCTAGATACAAAATTCTAAAGAAGAGGCTAAGAAAGAAAGAAATAACCATACGAGGAGGTTAGACCTTCTAATCTATTGAACATTGCCATTTTTGGGCTTGCATCTTCTTACTTGCATTCTTGCCTTTTTTAGCTTACAGTTTGGAAGTTATGCCCTAGCTCCAAGTGTGTACATGCAACAACAAAGAAAACACAAGGCCAGTAGACAAGCAAAAAAGATAACAAAGAAACAAAGAAAGCACATAAAGGGGCAAACAAGGAAAAAAAGTACACAATGGGGCAAACAAGCATGTTATCAAACAAACATGTTAACAAGCAAAAGAGGGTGTCCTAGAAGGACAAATGTAAGTTTGGATTTGGTGTCGATAGTTTCACTATATTGGAGTACAAACAACACATTTGTCATCATGCGAAGTTCCTAAAAGGGACTCTGGATCTCTTGTACAAAAGACAAGTGTGAACACGCATGAGATTGTAAGTAGGAACTAGGCTTGATGACATAAACAAGCATACAAAGACACATGCATGAATGCGTAAACAAAGATGCAAGCAAAACCAAGGAATGCCAAACAAGATGGCATAAAGCAAGCATAGCAAGTAGGGTATCACACAAAGGGGAAGGGTAAACATGTTGTAAGGCATACAAAGGGGCTAACATGAGAAACCCTAACATGCAAAGCTAAGCAAAGGATAGAAAGGCAAGCGGCAAATAAGCCAAACATCACGGAGATGTACTCCCAAACATGGTTGCATCCAAACAAACCACCAAAAGGGATGGATGCAACCAAACAAACAAAGTGGCCCCAAAGACCAACAAGCACAAACCTACAAAGGGAAAATGGAGGAAAACAAGGCAATGACCTAGATCTAAGCAAACAAGCATGGAACTGACTATAAACACATGGAAAAGAGCAAACAAAACACATGCATAAAGGAAAGTAATCCAAAACCTTTATTGAGAAACTTGGGTGTATGGATGTAGGCCTAGACCACTAGATCTAAATCTACACCCTACCCAAAAGCCAAAGCACAAGAAAAAGGAACCAACAAGAGATATAAAGCTATAAAAAGCACTAGGCATAGCATCCAAACAAAGCTTTGAACACACGAATATGTAGATCTAGACACAAACATGGTGAGAGATACATAAACATGTAGATTTAAGCACAAACAAGAAATTTAGACATATCCTAGCCCAAGAAGGCTAGGCCAACAACATCAAAGCAATAAAACATGTTAGAAAACAAGTAGACATGCTAGAAAAGCTATAAAACATGCTAGGAGGCAAGATAAATCAAGAGATACACTAGGAAAAGTTGTAAAACATGTTATAAAGCAATAAAAAGCTATAAATTAAATGGGTGTAAATAGTAGCTAAAAAGCTACATCTACACCCTAAACCTCAAATCTAAGGTACCAAGACCAAGGAGAGGAAGATAGAAGCAAGAACACTACCTTTTGATTGTTGGGAAAAGGTGAGAAATCAAAGGTTTTTGTGTGTATTTTGAGAGAGAGAGAGAGAGAGAGAGAGAGAGAGAGAGAGAATTTGCCCAGAAAATGCTCCAAATTACCCAAAAAAAAATTTTAAAAATTTTTTTTGGGGGGTCAAGGGGTATTTATAATGAAAAAATGATTGTTTAGCTTCCAATGCACCCTTAAGGGCTGTAGGCCAGCTCTGGCTGTGCCAGGCTGATTGTTGACATCAGCAATTTTGTCCTTTCTCAGTTTCAACTTCGATCGCATATTTGAAAGCCCTCTTGGACTCCGATTAAGCTAATCTTGGTGTCCCTAGAAAGGTATGGATGTCTAGTTTTCATAACACTTAAAAATAATAATAATAAGAATCCAATGTTTGAATCAAAAGTTATAATCTCGGGAAGTGAGCTGACACGCCCAACACAGTTTTCAAGACATTTTAACCGTTTTAACTTCGATTTCAACCCAAGTAATAGTTGTTGGAAAGGGAATTTGATAATCTTCGTACTAGCATTAGTTTCAACCCATTCTAATAGTTGGATCGAAATTAGAGTTTCTGGTGCCCTTGGGAGTCAACCTCAAGCTAAACTTGGTTGAAGTTGCAAAAAATCTCTGAATAGCTCGGGTTTGATGTAAAAGCATAAAAAATGTAGTTTTGGAGTAATTTTGACCAATTTTGACTTTTGGTCAACCCACGATTAACTAGAGACATTTTGGTCATTTTGACCTAAAAAGGCACTTCGAGTGTTCCGATACTCGAATGGGTTATGCCATGTCACAATAGATGTTTTCGCGACCCCATGGTGAAAAGTTAATATTTTTGAAATTTTCGGAGTTTGGCACGCAAATTGAGGGCGAACAAAAACAATTTACAAACCAAAACCCATCCCCAAATCCCTTGACATCATCCTTCATTAACCCATGGTTAACCAATTAAACTAAAACCACCTTCATAGACCTACCCAAAATCCACAAGAAAATAGTAAAGGAAAAGACTGGGGGGGGGGGGGTGTTAGAGAAGGGGGTTCAACCATAGAAGAGAGAGAGAGAGAGAGAGAGAGAGAGAGAAATGATATATCCACAATATTTTCACAATAATTTCATAACAAATCTTAAGTGACAGGTTATTATTAGCTGTTACGGATAGACAAAAAAATAATTTAAGTTGTAGATTAGAATTAGAAACAATAACAACTTATTACTGATTTTTTGTGATAGTATTGTGAAAATAATGTAGACGTAGCACTTTTCAATAAAAAGGAGTAGAGAAATGAATGGAAGTTGGTGCCAAGATCGACAAAATCCACCAATGATAGTGGTAAGCACACAGAGAGAGAGAGAGAGAGAGAGAGAGAGAGAGAGAGATGCACATTTGTTTTCTCTCTTCTTTGATTTCTATAGTTTGATAATATTCCATTTTATTTATTTGGGTGAAGTGGAAAAATAACACGGCAAAAATGAGTGATGTGGTCACATGGTTTGGCTTTTATTAGGCATTTAATGACTAGGTTATTCATGGTATTAAATCAACAAAATGATTGTTTTGAAAAGAAAAAAAATTTAACTTGCCGAATTAAAATCAAAATTCTCAATTTAAGGTACTAAAATAAAAATAATTTCAAATTTTAGAGATCAAAAGTATAATATTATTTGATTTATTTATTTACCTATTTTTTTAAATTATCTTTTTTAATATAACTATATTTTTACCCAACCTATTTTTTAATAAAATATAAATGGAAAAGGAAATAAGTGATTCAGAGCCCGTTTGGATTGCTAGTTTTGATAACTTAATTCTCTGTTTCCATAACTCATAACTCAAAAATGGTGGGACCTATAGTAAAAAGTTTGTTTGGCAAACAATAACTCTGTTTCCATCACTCAATTCTCTGATTTTTGAGTTATGAGTTATGGAAACTAAAAACAACTTTTAGATGTTTTCAGTTTCCATAACTCATAACTCAATGGCAATATTGTAATTAAATACACATAGGGGACCACAGCCACAACTTTTGACCACCTTTTTTTTTTTTTTTGGGTTGGCGTTGGCTGTTCGTTCTTTTTTTTTTTTTTTTTTCTGGGTTGGCGTTAGCTGTTCGTTCTTTTTTTTCTTTTTCTTTTTCTTTTATTCTGGGTTGGCGTTGGCTGTTCGTTCTTTTTTTTCTTTTTCTTCTTTTTTTTTTCTTTTCCTGGATTGGCTGTTCGGTTTTTTTTTTTTTTTTTTCACTGGATTCAGTGAGTTTGGGTACTGAAAAAAAAAAAAAAAAAAAAAAAAAAAAAAAAAAAAAAAAAAAAAAAAGTTGCACCGGTGACAGGTATGAGGCCCACAAATAGTGTGAAAAATATTGAGTGATGGTGTCAAACAAACATGGTATTTTAAGTGATGAGTAATGAGTTATGAGTGATGAGTGATGAAAATTGAGTGACCAAAAAAATAATCCAAACAGCCCCTCATTCTTTACGAAATTTACCCAAATCACGTTAGAGGAATAATTCTGTATTTTTTTATTAATAAAATTAAAAAAAAGAAAAAGAAAATAGACATGTCAATTTATATGACTCTGTGAGTTACACGTACAAACAAAAATTATGAAAAATAGTGCTGTTTTGTCAGTGTGCAACCACTCTATGTGTAGTAGGCTGAGGTACAAGTTGCAACATCATAGCACATCGGAGCAATTGAAAAGGTAAAAAGAAATAAACAAATGGATACATACACACAGAGACACTCTTTCTTTCTCTCTCTCTTTCTTTCTCTCTCATCACGCACCCACATACGCACACACACGCAGGCTTCCAGCAAGAAAAAAGGTCTTACCGCAGTGGCTTGTGTAAGGCATGAGATGGTCAGTAGTCAAACCGGATCAGTTTGTGAGAACTATGGCACATTGACCAGTAAGTTACAATAGAGAGAGTCTCTGCCCAGAAATACATGTTCAAAACTTCAAATCATCTTTACCCGGTGAATATATCAAAATAAAAGTAAAAATTGACACAAACCCATTTCTCAAAATCCTATTTCAAGTCCAACCCATATATATATTTTTATATTATATATATATATATATAAAATAAAACCCTATCAGAACCTCAAATACAGACAGCTGAATCCCATACTCCAACCTTATAAGAACTGCCCTCTCTGAAAAGCTCTTCCTCTGAAATAAAGATTCTATTTCCACTCAATCAAAATCCATCTTTTCATTCTTTCTGTTCTATCTTTCTATTATTTCGTTTGCATTCAAAATTTAGGTTTAGGGTTACACATTATTTCAAAAGTTGCATTTTTCATCAACCCTAAATCACGTTTCTCTGCCATTTAACTCTTTTTTATAGCTCTGCTTCAGGGCGTTTAATCAGACCCATGATTTAGATAGGCCATTTTTTTAAGAAATACCAAGCAAAATCTTCTCATCTGGCTAGATCTTTCGGGTGGAAAATTTACTAGCTAAGTTTCTTTTCGAAGTTTAGTTGGGTTTGATAATTTACATTACAAAAGTTTAGGGTTTTCATGGTTTGATAATGATAAAAAGTTGTATCTTGGAGCAGTAGCTCAAGTTAAACTTGCTAGTGCCTTCATGTCAACTCTGTTGAAGTGGTTCTGTTATAGAAACCGCAAACTTTCTCTGCTTTCTCTGCTCTGTTATTTAAGTCCGGACCATTGTTGCTGACAATATCGGAGTAGATTTTTTCTCAAATGCTAGATGTTGTACTCAGTTTCTACTTTAAGAAAGCACAAGGAGAAATCTGTCATCTAAGTTTTTCATTAAATTCGATTTGGTTGGAGAAATCTATATAAATTTCAACTGAGAGTTAGCTGTTTATAATTTCCATGTTTTTTCTTTTAGTTCTTTCTTTCTATGTTTGTTTTCCACCTTTCCAAACATATATATCGTATTGAACATTGATCACAATTTGTTTCTGAAAAAGGGTTTGCCCTGTCTTAATGATTTTGATTTCTTTCTGTTTAATGAGGTGTGGGTTTTAGGGTAGTCTGCACTTACATTCTCTAAAAGCATCTTTTTGCAAATTTTAAAATTTTGTTTAACAGTCTACATCGATCAGAAATTTTTTGACTGTATTTCCATCGAACTAATAACATGAAGAACTTGAATCTGTGTTGTTGTTCATGGTGCTGATTTTGTCTATCTTGCTCTTTACTCTGTAGGAAACCAATGCAGGAATAGAAGAAAACCTAGAAGGTATAATTTTGAAGTGAAATTAAAATGTTTACAGAATTTGCAGAGAGAGGAAGATCGTACCAGGTAAGAAAGAAAGGACATAATATTTTCTGTTAATTATATACAGTGAGGATTAAACCAGAGTAACATAGCTTTAGCAATATTGCTACACTTTATACCTGTTAATGTAAAATTCCAGATTCAAGAGTGATATTCTGTATCAGCTAACGAAGGGAATATAATATATATAAGCCGCAAATGAGGGGCTACCTAGTTAATTTGTGCCAAGTTTCACCTTGGATGCGCCTATTATCTGATTATTTTAAGCACTACACTTTATACTTGAAGTGATGGGCAATTGTTGAAAATTTTACCAATGCTATAATGTAATGATGTTCTGCTGCTTTTGAGTTCTTGGAAACATATCTCCAGCTTGAGAATTAATGGTTTTAATGGGAACAAACAGAGAGCCAAGGATAAATTAAATGGTTCTTTTATGATTCTTTATAAGGTTCTTAACGGTTGATTTGTTTGCTTCTGTTATTAAAGTATAAATTTATTTGAGTAAATTGAATGCCACATTGTTTTTCTAAGCCAAGCTAAGAACTAGCTCAAAAATATTACAAAAACATATAAATCATACGAAGAGGGAAAAAAAATAAGGGAAGAAAAGGGTGTGGTGCTTTAAAAAATTTTAACCAAAATCTGGTGAAAAGTTGTGTATCCCTTTATTATTATTGTCCCACACCAGTGCTTCTTGTGTTTAGTACTCATTTCACAGAGAGATTAATTTTAGAGGATGTTGAACCTAATAAGTCTCATAATAAATCTCTAAAAAATTACAGAAATTAACAAGACCAGTCATAAACAGGCACTAGTGTCATGTAATTATTCTAATATAACCGAAAGAAAAGTACACGATTTTCTATATATATATATTTTACATTGTTTTATAGATACCCTTTTTTCACCAAAATGTAAAAATTTCGTAAAAGCAATTCATTATGTTTTGACCAAAATTGGGATTCCAATACAATTCCCACTGTTTGCACTTACACTGTTAATGAATGGCAGGGTCCTCATAGTGATATCATCAGCTACATGCTTTTGTAGTACAAATTTTTATTTTATTATTATTATTTTTTGTTTTCCATAATCATATTAATTAATGTGATTAACAAACTTAATAATGTGCCTATCACTTAAAAATGAACCTTATAGCAGCAAACGACACGTATAAGAGTGTTACTAAAACATATATATATATGATATTTAACAAAAAACCTAATGGGGGGGTTTTGGTTTAGGAATCTGATTCTCTAAGTTTTCATGCATTTAGCTGCAGTTGTTTGTTATCAGTCCCAATACGGCCCAACAGAGCCGTCCATTTGTTGCTAAATCAGATGGGACGCATTGCCAAGTAAACTCATCCAACGCTTTCCATGTGGGCCAACTCTGTTTGCCACTTCCCTCTATCCTTGCGCGTAGGATTCACTCTCTCTTTCCCTCTATTCTAGGAAAGCCACACACCCAAAAATGTATCCCCAAAAAAAAAAAAAAAATGAAAGTGTTAGGTTTCATGTGGATATTTTTAAACCTTTTAAAATATACAAACATTCCAATTTTCCAAAAATACCCTTCACCCTAATTTTTATGAGCATCAAAGCATCAAGTGATATGAAATGAAAATGGGCAATTTTGATTGTTTGGTTTGGGCTCCATACAAAGCCAAAAACACATTAAATATGACATTTGAAACGCACCCACTTGATTCTTACTGTGGGGTTGTCCCCACATGATCATTCAATTCTCCAATATATATATTTTATATATATATATAAATAAATAAATCTTTGGACAACTATCATGACGTGTAATAGCGGCAGCTTTTCTTTCTTTCTTTATTTTTCCTCCAAAGCCCTCATACACACAAAACACAAACAGAGAACCCGTAAATGATAGAAAAACCTAAGGGCAAAAATGTGAAAACGAAAAGATACAAAATCGAAAACATATGAAGGGCCGAGAAAGCAACAGAAAGTTAATAAGAAACCCTGATTATCGAGTTGTGTGAGAGATCTGCAAAAACCAAAAATAAGAGAGCCATCTCTCTTCCTCTCAAAAACCTCTTCACTCTTTTTCTCAGACACCAAACAAAAAAAATAAAAATAAAACTCCAAGAAAGTGAGAGAGCTACCAAATATAAATAAGCCCCTCATCTTTCTTTTGGATCTATATCTCTATCTTTTTTCGAGCTCTTATTCTGTATTGGAAAAAAAAAAAAAAAAAAAAAGAGAGAAAAATATGAGGATCCGCAAGAACGCGAAGCTCTCACCCCTCTGGTTCTCACACGCTTCAGCTCCCGAGTCTCTGCAGGCACACGTGTGCCAGCTCAACCAGTCTCCGTGGGATGTGCTTCCTTTAACCCACCAGGTATTATTTTCTTTCACTTTCTTTCATTTTCTTTCGCAGATCTGCCAAAACCCTCTTTGTCTTTCTTCGCATTTTCCCTCTCCAACCTGCATTTTTTCTCTAGGGTTTTCTTTATTTGCCTCTTCGCCGCATTTAGGGTTCCCCTAAACCCTAAATTCTTTTACTTTTATCGTGTATTTAGCTCCAAATACCCGATTAGGTTAATGGGTTTTCCTCATTTTTATTATTCTCTCTTATTATTCTGTTGGCTCCGCACAGTTCGAAGGAGATGATAGCCTCACTGGAAATGCGAGCCTCGGCGATTCTATTGGAGCTGTCGAGAGGTAACTGATAAACCCTTTTGACTATTCTTTCAATTCCGATACTTTATTTATTTATCTTCTAGAGTTATTAGGGTTTATTTTCCATTTCCAGTTCGAAAAATAGTTGTATCGTATGCGAGTAATTGTCCAAAATTTGTTGCTGGAAACGTGTACAAAATTAAGAATAGTTCGTGCGCGGCTTCAAAATATTGTGTGTGTGTGTGTATATATTCGCAGTGTTGCGTCGATGATGGACGCGGTGGCAGCGAAAGCCGAAGATATGGTTCTGGCTGTAAACGATAACGATGTTGTCGAGAAGAAAGGCAGAGCGTTCGACCATGGGTTTGAGAAAGTAGCAGCAGAGAAGAGAAGCTCATCGTGCTGCCAAAAGACCGACGGGAAGGGTTGGCAATGTAGGAACGAAGCGAAAGAAGGGCAATCTCTGTGTGAACACCACTTGAATCTTCTTAGGTCTTACAACACCGGCAATTCTAACAGCAGTAGTATCAGCTTCCGGAAATCCTCCGCGGCTGCGGCTGCTGCTGCTGCCGCAGCCGCCGGGGCTCGCCGCGCTAGAGCCCGCGCCGCGAAAAAGGGTTCCTCCTCCGCCTCCAACCCTTACGAATTCTACTATTATTCTGGATTCGGCCCGTTATGGGGACGGAAAAGAGGCGATAGAAGCGGTGGCGGAGGCGGAGGTGGAAGCGAAGATGGGACTAAAAGCACTCATCAAGAAGCTACTGCCAAAGTTGTTGCTGGTGAGAATGTGAATAATAACAATAGTAATAATAACAATAACAGTGTTAGTGTTGCTACTCAAAGCTCTACTCCTTCCTCTTCTTCGCAATTTGATAATGAGGAATTCGATTATGTGGACGACGACGACGAGGACGATGGCGGTGATAGCGGCAAGAAGAGGATGAGGAAGCCCGTGAAAGCTCGATCGTTGAAGTCCTTAATGTAGGATAGTAATTTAATTGTTGGATTTATGTACATGAATGTTTTTTTTATGTGTGGGTGTTTGTTGTTTTTGAGATTATCGTAAATTTGTGTGTTTTTTTTTTTTTTTTTTTTTTTTTTTTTTGGGGTTGAAGTACTAGTATATTAGGGTTAACTTTTTGTTAGATTATTATTTTTATATTTAGATTTGGTGTTTTGGGTTTGTGTTTTGTTATGGGTGAAGTTAGTTTTTCTTTCGTAACATGACAGTAGCAGTTTTTATAGGGTGTGAGTCGGTTGGACCGAGGGGTTGGTGTTAGTCAATGTCTTGGAAATGTAAGGGTTATTCAGTAATTTCAGGTGTTCCGAATCCTTCTTTTTTCAACTATATGAATTTAGGTTCCGTGATGTGGCAGGACATTCATTATTCTTCTCGTTGATTATTTATGCGGGTTTAGCTTTAGGGATAGGATAATAAATAAAAATAAAAATAAAAAATAAAAGAAAATTAATTACATATTATTTGCATGCAGAAATAACATGTTTACGGTATTTTTCCACGTGGCTACCCTATTTTGAATGTGAGCCCATTGATTCGAGGCATTCATGGTTTTTTTTCATCTACATTTTTGAACTTTGGTCGCCTACGAATTTGTATTGTTAGGCACTCTTTTTAGTAAGCACCAAAATTAGGTTGTGAAATATCTACCCTTTTTATTTTTAGTCCACCGTGTCGTTCAATAAAATTCGTGTAGACTCTATTATATCATCAATAATTAATATATATATATATATATAAAACTAATTTAGCTAAGAATTTTGTAACTCAATTAGAACTAGTTGGCACTTCAATAGAGATAGTTTTGTTTCAAATTCCCTCCTTCCCATCTATCAAATTATTCACATAAAAAAAAATCAACTTGAGATAGTTAATGTTTATATAAATATTAATGAAATAATAAAATCTAAATTCATTTATTTCAAAATGAATGTATAAATTTTTAAGAAAATATTGAAATTTCAAAATGGATGTATAATCCTCTTTTTCTCAAGTGATTCCTAAACCTTAAATTTTATATTCTCTAATTTGGTCCTCCAATTATGAAATCCTTGCTTTACCCCTTCAATAGATCAACATTTGTGGGTTCCATATACTAGGATAACCCTGTCATATTATGCACTACCAATATTACTTTGTTTTTGTAGGTTTCAATTAGTTCAACGGTTAAAATCTCTAATAGTTGAATAAGATATTTGAAATTCAATCCCTGTATCTACCAAAAACCGATTGATATCTTAGTCTGATGATAAAAAGATATTATCAGAAACGGACGTCGTAAGTTAAAACTCTATCTAAAAAAAAATATTACTTTGTTTTTGGTCAACATCTAAATATGTAAGCTTTTTTTTCTTTCCTTCAAAAGTAATGTTGCTTAGCAATAAATTTAAGGATATAACAAAAATTCACAATTATTTTGTAACATTACCAAATTAGCCTACCACCTCATATATAAACCCACCACAATTTACAATAAATTTTTTTTTTTAAATTTCCCATATGTGAGGTAGTAGGATAATTTAATTAGATTATTGTAAAATTGTTGTAAATTTTAGTTCTCTAAAAGACTTCTTAAAGATATGAGATGGTGGCGGAAAAGTGCACTCAACAAAAATGAGAAAATTCCTCAAAGATACAAGATGTGATTTTGTCAATGCAAGTTTGCCAATGATTTAAGAAACTTGACATGAATGAACCATTTGAGTTTGTTTGATATCATGTGACCTAGTTTAAATACATTAAGCATGCTTTCGACAAAGATTCATTAGGCAATCTCCTATAGCCATTTACAAGTTCTTTTTAGGGATAATTTGATAGTTGGGGAAGGGAGGATTTGAACCTAAAATGTCTCTTTTGAAAATACCCAAAAGTGTCAATTGAACTACATGGCTCTTGATAATATCTATTTACAAGATAAATGGGGTTATTAGAAGTAAACTCATTCTGTTTCTCAAAAAAAAAAAAAAGAAGTAAACTCATTCTTGTTGACCCATCAAAAAGGGGAAAAAGGATATTACTAAAACTCCTACACTATTGTGTCAATTTTACTTCTAATCTGGGTAAAAACATTGACATTAATGCTACAACCACAAACTTACTTACAATAATTTTACAAATTATTGATGTAGCAAAATTCTTACTGATTCTTGTCTAAACTCACCATTGATATCACTTTGTAAAAAAAATTTGTTATTTTAGCATTTTTTCAATATCACTTATATGGAAAAAAGTTCTCAAAGGTTATTGCTTAAATGATATAAATCAATAGGATTTCAATTCGCTTCATGTGTTTAAGTACCATAACTGATTCTGATTCTCTTCATGTTTTAAGTAACATACTCTAGGTATCGTATTTGAAATGATATTATCACATCAAAGCGCGTTGTATTGTCAAGTCAATTTTTTTATTATATTCTGAGATTTTTCAATGTCTCATCTAAAAAGCTTAAATACCAATAATATTCAATATAGTTTCACCAAACAATAAAAACCTTACAATGTCAAATAAAATTTAAAAAAAAAAAAAAAAAAACCTTACAATGTGTAGTCGTCACGTTTAAATGAGAAAATCAGCTTTAAAAAAAGAAAAGACATGAACATTAGTACCTAGCCGAGGTGAAATCAAGTCTAATATATATATATATATACACACACATGCAGGGTAGAATTTCAATTTATAATCTCTGCTTCTTAATAATTGGTTTTTTATTTTTTATTTTTATTTTTATAATATTATCGGACTTAAATACTAGTGCCGGCTCAATGTCTAAGGCAAGTAGGCAACCGCAAAAGACTCCCTAATTTTTACTAATAGAGACATCCTTGTATCAATGGGAGTATTAATTAAGTTCCAAATAATCACCAATAAATAAATAAAAAAGTAATTTTTTATCAAAGAAAGACCAAAAAAGGAAAAATCTTTTCATTGGATGTGACAATGAATGTTCGTTTTTCTCAATTTTAGAATATATAATTTATTAATCTCCACACACAAATGCTGAAAGAACTCATTAATCTCTCACTAGTAAATAAATTTAAACTCAAATTTTATTTAGAAATATTAAATATATAATTTTATTAAAATTTTCAATCATACTCCCTCCATCCCACTTTTTTTGTCCTATTTAAAAAGTCAAATTTTTTAAGGGAACATCATTTATTATCTTGTCTATCTTTTAAAAATGTATAAGTTTCCAAAACTACCCTTAAAAAAATTTATCAAAAAATTGAATTAGCAAATTAATAGGGGTATAATAGGAACATTAGTAAATTAATGACTTTTATTTTTAAAAACAGGACAATATTTTGGGACATTTCAAAATGGAATAGAGGACAAAAAAAGTGGGACGGAGAGAGTAATTTTTTAGTATTTGATTACCTCACTCAATAGATAGAGTTTATTTTAGTTATATAGTCATTGAGTAATACAATTGATTTGTTTTAATTTGTAATTTTGAATTTAGAAAAACAGATTTTAAATGAAAAAAAAGTGTTAGAAGTTAAATAAATCTTTTATTAATATTCAAAATATAAGAATAGGTCTCACTTAAAGTAGTCGCCTTAGTACATACAATGCCTTGAGCTGACTCTACAAGACACTAATTAGCTTTTAGTGTAGAAAGAGTTCGAATTCCAAATTTTTTATCCAATGACAAAAAACTTATCAATTAAGTTAGCTGAAATCCACAAAGTCTAATTTTTTTACCAGCAAGAAATTGAAAAATTCTAAGACCAAATAAAATTGTACAACTTGTACTACAACTGTCCACATTGTAGATTGTGAATGGTGGAGAAAAATGGTGGGTCCATGTGAAAGTGATAGACAGCCCATCAAGGTATCACAATCTGACATGTAAGATAATTGTGACCATTTATATAATACCCGAAGTACTTGTAAGAAGTTTTGGATTTTCATTGTTAAATAGTCGGCAGTCTCATATAAGAATTCCATAAATTTCCACGGATAGTGGTCACACAAATTTGGAACCCCCAGCTTTATGTTGGGGGACCTGAGGGTCACATGAAATTCCTCCCACGCTTCAAAGAGACGCATATATGGAGACAACTGACAAGGTATTTTCACGAGTTATAGGATAATGTTGGGATGCAAATTAGAAAATTGCTAAACTAGTTATACAAGTAATTAAAATCCGAATACTTTGAGAAAGTAGAAGTTCAAATCACCATGATTGGGTAATGGATAAGAGGCTTATAAGTTCTGAAAAGGACATTTCTGAGTCCAACTTGTGGATCCAACTAGGTCTATGATCTCGACTTTCTAGTGATCTAATTCTACTACCTACCAGGGCTACCACCATGCCGCAACATAAATCTAAGATTAAAAAATAAAAAATAAATAAAGGCAAGTAATGCTATAAACACAACATTTTTTAGACAATACTATGGACACACTGGATTTTATGCTCAATTTCGATTACGAGATTGTTCATACTAGCATGTCATGAAATTAAGTGTTTCTAAAATTATTGATACTTTTCTTAATCAATTTTACAATTATGGAGTTGACAAGTTATTATTAATTTTCATATAAGTTCACAATTGATACCACTTAATCATATATAAAAAACTTGAAAACTTTTTTCACATTTATTGAGTTGACAAGTTTTTATTAATTTTTATCTAAACTCACTATTGACATTACTTTTTTTAGTTGCTATTAACAATCTGCCACATCAGCAATTTTTGTATCTAGACTTTCATCTTTATTATTTCACTAGTGATAACTTGTCATATTATCAATTGTGAAATTTGTTGGGAATGTAAAAAATATCTCATTTTTATTACTCTTAGGGTTCGTTTAAGACCCACTTATTTTGCTAAAACTGAAAACTTTTTACTGAAAGTACTGTAGATAAAAGTAAAAATTAGCTGAAATAGTACATTGGAACCCATGAATAGTACTAAAAATGAAGTGGAACCCATGAATATTACAAAAAATAAACTAAATAATAAAATAAGTTGACAAAAATAATTATTGTCAAACAAACACTTATTAGTTTTTACTTTTTATATATATACCAGTCTCACTACTTCATACCTCCATATATGCTGGGTGAATCTAACATAAAACTAAATAAATGGTTTTCTCTCTCTCTCTTATTTTAGTTTTCACTGAATATTTGTTTGGCAAAAATTATTTTTACCTATTTATTTTATTATTCAGCTTATTTTTGCTACTATTTATGGGTTTCACTGTACTTTTTGGTACTATTTATAGGTCTTACTGTACTTTCAGCTAATTTTACCTTTATTTATAATACTTTCAGTAAAAATTTTTTAGTTTCAACAAAATAAACGGATCTCAAATGGACCGTGAGATGAAGAAAAACTAAAGAGAGTTTTTTTTTTTTTTTTTTTTATCCGTAGTATTGGAGCAAAAATTCAGAGAAAGCCCCATGCAGTCATTGTCCCATAAAAGTCGAAGAAAAGTGTGTGTGGATTCCAAGTAAAGCTGATTGGGAGAAAGCCAAGGTTTATTAAAAAAAAGAAAGAATAAGCAAAAGCCCAAGTAACTTGCTTTTTGGATGCTAAGAAGACAAATAGATAAAGGATAGAAACTTTTATTATCTCACAAAATGTGTTTTTTCATTGAAACCAATACAAAAAACTAACCATATTTTCACATATGAAAATGTGAAAGAATTCTAGCTGCACGCTTCTTCTAGGTGTTTCACAACCACACACGCTAGGATTGTTGATTTCTCTCTCTTTTTTTGTGTAAAAGATTGTTGTTTCTCTTTTTAATTTTAATTTTTTTAAAAAGAAAACCTTTGGTTACTTTGTTTTCTTTGTGGCCCACTCAATTTAGTGTTTTGCCTTATTGAGGACAACTAAAGCTTTGGTCATATTAAAATTGATTGGATTGAGAGCAAAAAATTACTTTTTCCATGATTTTTATTGTCTCCTTTTCAAATTCTAGCCAATGTACTCTAACCAGGTGCTAAACTCATTAGGCTTGAGTGCGTCTGGTAATTCAACAATCTAATGTGTGATTTCTTATTTTATTTGAAAAAAAGTTTTGTGACCCATTATGACATCAAAGCCAACAGCATTTTTAGGTTAAATTAAGTGCACCCCATCTCATAATTTTTTCGATTTTATTTGTTTGCTTTGCCTTTTTTTTTGGCTTTAATTTATTGGTTTTTAAATCCAAAGATTGATTAGACGGCAAAAAGTTTCTAATTTGCGGTAAAGCACCAAAGCTTATAGGAATAGGAGGTATTGAGAGGGATGATATATTCGGGTTTAGAGGATATACTTTGGAATAAGCAAGGATATTTAGTTTAAATCAAGCAGTTTAATAGTTTAATGCTTCTTATGGTCATTTGATTGAAGAGGCAAATGATCTAATAGTTACTTTTATTAGTATGTATGTGTGCGAAACCCGCTCTTACAAACTTGAACCTCAACTTTTGTCCCTCTCCCTCAACCTTCCACTCCATAAGAACTTTGAAATTGTAGAATAATTTTCATGTCAAGGGTGTGCGGTGTTCTCTACTCTAACTATTTGGAGGTGTTAGCCAAAACCAACTAGACTTGTGGCAAGTTCTATTGGGCTGAAGCTAAGTAACCAAACACTTAACAAATTATTATTACAAATTTTGATTAAATTAAGCTTGATATTTCACCAATAATAAAGTTAAATTTAGTCTTGGTTGGCTTTTCAATTATTCCTCTATTTTGGTGCTACATTCAACTTATTAAAATGATCTTTCTCAAAAAAAAAAAAAAAAAATGATAAAGAGTTTGTAATTTAATATTTGTTCTTTACTTGGCCTTCTCACACTAAATATAATATATTATCATTAACATATACTACTATTTTTAGGAAAATTAAATTAAATATTTAATATACTGCATATTTTTGTATATTATGTACAATTTTCCATGTTATCTCGCAAACTAACCAGTACCTTTTACAAATTGAAATTCTGCCTTTTCTTTGTGAAATTTTATTTAAATTACAACTACAGTGACTGAATTTGGACTCGATTTTTCTGCTAGTTGTACTGCGCATTTTAATCATTTACACAAAGTGTGACCGCAAAATGGTTTGATACTTTGATCAGGCTTTTCGACCTTGGCTTATATTCTTTATTTCATGTCATTAGGCTTCCATATCGTCCACCACAAATTCAATAAATCAAGCCACCTAATTCAATAATGAGCAGAATTTTTGTTTTTTTAATTTTACTCTATTAGGAGAGTGAGATCTCTAATTTAAATCGCATCTCTTCTTTTTGTAAGAATAAGATGAAATGTGATATAGTGAGTTAAAGATACACTATTTATTAGATGTGCGATTAATTATAATTATGAATAGAAAAAGAAAGATGATTCCAAGGTCAGTGTGACTTTCCTGGATCTCATGAAAATTGAGATCCCACAGGGGAATCTTTCAAATTTCCAGTAAAGGGTTGTCTATATTAAGCCCGAAAGAACAAAAACAAAAAAGAAAGTAAAGGTAGTCTTGTCATGAACTCTACGTAGTTGTAGGAGAAGGCTTTTTCACCTACAACATGGTCGGTATGTTTGGTATTGAAAAGTGGCAATAAATTTTCCATTGAATGTTCCAACATCCGATGAAGGATCACATATAAGCAAAAAAATCAAGCGGTATAAAAATTTTACTGCATTAAACTTACAAATGTGTCACAAATTATAAAGACAATTTAAATATTTATTTATTAGATGGTTAAAGTCTACCAATCACATTCATTGTTACGTCAGTTTGTAAGTTTAGTGTAGTAAAACTTGTAATACCTTTATCATTTTCCTTCTTCCAAATACGTGAAGATTTTAGGCCCAAAAAAAGGTCATTGGGAAGATTTTGGTCTAGCTAGTTTGTTTGTCTGTCTATCCATTTTTTTTTTTTTTAATATAAGTTCTTGATCCAAAAGGAGAGGGAATGAGAGATTTGAACTAAACTCCTCAACCCTTGCTTCGTTAGCCGTGGTCCCCAATTGATTGTGTATCATTGCATCGTTTTTTAGACACTAAGGGTCTATTTGATTGGAAGGGCAGAAAAGTGATGATAGAAAATGGTGGGAGGATAGAAAAGATTTTAATTTATCTTATTTTTGTCTAGTTGGGAGTGAAAAAGTAAAGAGATGGAAAAAATGAGTTTAAATAAATTTACTCATATATCCTTATTAAATAATGATGTCCAATTGAAACCAAAAAAGTGACAAATAACCAACAAAAAAAAGAGCAATCACCCAAATTTATTAAAAAAATAAAAATTATGTCCTAAAAAAAAGAGAGGAAAGAAGGAAAGAAAGAAAGAGGCATGCCGAAGCCCTAGCAAGAAAGGAAAAAAAAAAAAAAAAAGGCCCTAAAAAATCAAAAGAAAAAAGAGAGAGGCAACGTTACTCCCTAAAAAAAAAAAAGCAACTAGATGAAGCCCACGTGCGCATGCACATGGGCATTTTTGTCAATCAAGAAAAAATCATCCCCACTTCCCATCATTTATTTTCCTTCCTCCTCACCCAAATACATTCCATTTTTTTTTTCTTATTTTCTCTCCAAATTTTTCTATCCACCCTATTTCACCTCCAAACATACACACCTTAAAACCAAAGACTCTTAACAATGTTAATATTTTTTTCAAAAGAAAACATTGTGAATTTGTTGGCAAGCCAAGTCATGCTATGTATGAAATGTAAATGTGAAATTTATCTAAAGGTGAGAGAGAATCATGCATATACTAATATCAGACAAGAAGAAACACAGATACCAACATGCTTGCACTAACATTATACAATAGGAATCACGCATATACACATCAATATTACGCCAAAAAAACCACCATTGCATGCATATACACACAATTCCTCGAGTCAAAGGAGTCCATATATCAGTAAGTAGAGAAGCCGTGGTGGTACTTGCAAGAGCACCAATGTCACTTTTAAGACACCGCATAGGGAAGTACAGGCATCAAAATATGCAATAACTTCATCATCATATTCATCTAGAAAGAAATCGAAAATTACTTCTCTTTCCCTAAGTATTATTATAGATATAAAGGCCACAAGAGGAGGTCAATCACAATCGGTGGGACATAGAGGACTGTAAATACTATTTTCGTCAGTAAAATTACATATTGATGCACAACGTTAAAATTATGTCAATTTTCAGAGCAATGTAAAAATAATTAATGTTGTCACATTTATAAAGCTCTCTTATGAAATTTCAAGAAAATACCAGTTAAATTACTAAACACCTTCCATAGTTGTGCACCAGTGCCATTTTTGCAGATGTGCAACTCAGTGGCTGCTAATTTTTATATGAATAGTTCTTGATTAAGAATCTTGAAACTAAAAGCTCAGAATAGTGAGAGTTACACTTCATTCAAAATGAGGTTGGTTAGATTTGTTTTGAAAAAATGGCAGGCATTTTTACCAAGTCAACACACAGTGATCTCACTGAAACAATTGAGTTAGAAATCTATAGGCTTTCTTAACATTCAAATCAAAAACTTTATCTGGCCAGATACACATATTAGTGGAGGAATATGCAACAAAGAGTAATCCAGAATTTTAGGTTAATGTGGTAAGATATGGAACTTACTTGTATAAATAGGCAGCAATTCCTAAAATTATAGATAGGAGGATGATATCAATGCAAAAGTTACGGCTGGACCTCAGCTGAATAAAGTAGAAAACACATACAAGAAGGATGTGAGGGGATGATATGAAAGCATGGATCATGGATAATCTAAATTTCAAATATGCACAAAATGTATATACCTGGGTTACCGTCTCCTTGAGTCTCACATTAGCACCTTTAAGGTCGGTGGTTGCTCTGTTGACCTGAGATGATGTCCATATTTAGTCAATAATTCATTTTACAAATTTCATTTACACATATATGTAAGGGGGGGAAATCTTTGACAAATCCTTTGTAGGGTTTTCATATCACATAGCCATTAACAAACTTAGATGGAGGACTGACTATCTGATAGGTATTGCTGTAAGATTCTCCCAATAAGTCCTATACCTCCATGATAGATAATCAAGAAGACTGGCAAAAAGGAAATAAAAAAATGATGGATTACCTTGTCGTCTATTTCGTCCATCAATGGTGCTTGTCTGTCAAATTCCAGTACATCAAATTCACATTATAATGGGAACAAGAATTCAATTTACGCTATTCTTTCTATCACACTTGATGGAATTAAGCAGAGAAATACCTCATTCATGTCGTGCCATGTTTTTCAATGTGTCCAATCCTTCAGCTATAACATCCAACCCTTGATCCTATATGAATTCAAATTGATCTTACATGTAATGGTTGTATCACAGGCTACATAGAGAAGAAAAAAAATGTGTTCCAACAACTCCAACGCATAATTCTGAATATTTCCTAGTCATTACTGCTAAATCCTATACCCACCATCTTTGGCAGAATGACAATGGCACTGTTTATAATGAGCTCTTTAAAGAAATCAAAATCAAAGGTTTTTTTTTTGGAGGGAAGCTTCATGTGAAAAATCCAAGAAATATCTAAAAACAAGCTTCCAAATCAGGAAAATAAAAATGAAACAGAGTCATTGAGGTCAAATGCCTAGCTAATAAAAGTAATAGAGAACAGGTAGCTGAGCTCTTACTAGTACACAATCTCAAAAACCACTGCTTTATTTATAGTTGCCTGCTTCATTCTCCGCATTTCATACTCCTGCTTAAACTGATCCGATTCTTCGGTTTGTTGAAAGTACTCATTATCAAATCTTCCATCTGGTATAATATGTGTTCAAGCTTAATCAGTTTATAATTATTACAGGTTTATAAGAGCCCTGGTTAATAACTTGAATAAAGTGATACCTGAAGTTAAGTCAATTTTGATTCCAGTATATGAGGCAGAAGCTGTCCAACCACCAGTTTGTTTAGCTACACTAGTATTAGATCCATCAGGTATAGCTTCAATCCTCTCCTTCAGTGCAGAAACTAAATCATTTCTAGCCTCAAGCTCTTCTTCTTTTGACAGCCCTTTGACCTACAAATGGTTTTAAACCTTAATAAGCATACCAAGAAGGGACATGAATTAGAATCAGTAGCAAAAAGGGTAGTAGAGTCTAGCACAAGATGAAAAATAAATACTATAAATGAAAACAATATTTTGCTCTTGTTTAATCCAGGAAATACTCAAAAAAATCATAGGGATAGCAATTTGAAGTCTTTTCCCGCATTTCAAAGCAGAAATTCCACCAATTTTAGCTCACCTAAGGTTAGAAGAGAAAATTTTGGAAATTGAACATGTTCTTAAGTGCCCCCTTCAATAAATGAAGAAAATTTAAATCAAAGTACAAGTTTAGGAAACTTATACCCTTTTCTACATTTTTCAGAGACCAAGCAATATATAAAAATAAAAATAAAAAAAATAAAAAAGAAGGAACTTTATATCAACAATTAAACACATATACAGAGAGATACATAACATTAAAAAAAATTAAATAAAATGTAAAAAAGATAAACTAACCTTTTTAAGAGCAAGTCTCTGCAATTTAAGGAGCTCTCCAAGCAAACGAGCTTTGGTTCGCCTAATCTCTGCATTCAAAGCAACCACAGTAGCCCTGTTCTTCTCGTTGGCAGTCGCATCTGTTTTCTACAAGATTAAATAAACATAAATATAACCAAAACGTAAAAAAAAAAAAAATCTAAAAATAGAAAACATATTAAATATAATCACAGCAAAAACCTTTACTCTATACTCAGCCTCCTACTAACACTTTTTCCTTAACAAATAAGTTAATCATTTAAAAAGTAATAAAACACAAAACATCAAAAAAGAAAAAAAGAAAAATGTTCATACTTTTCTTCTCCTTTCCCTTTCAATTTTCTTCACAGCGAAATGTCCCCCACCCTAAAAATAAATAAATAAATAAATAATAATAATAAAACACTAAACCAACATGCACCCTCTTCAAAGAACATAAAACTGAATATTCTATATTGGTTAACTTTTTTATTTTCTTTTCCTTTCTGATCAGTTTTTTTCTCAGCAATCAGAACAAAGAAGAAAAACATTCTTAAGACAAACCAAAAAAGACCCTTTTCATCATCCACGACCGCCATGAACACAGAGACAGAGACAGACCTGGGAGGCAGCATCGGTGTCGGCCTCAACGACGCCGTATAAACTAGCAAAAGCATCATCCCCACCAGAAACAACATTGGGGTCCTTGTCCTTGTGTTTATCTACGTCGTACTTCTCGTACTTCTTGCACATGGCGTCAACTCGTGTTATTATATCTATCACACCCATTTCTCTCTCTCTCTCTCTGTGACAGTCTTTGAGTTACTCTTTTTGTGGGGTTACATTTACTACTACGTTCTGAGACGGAGACAGCGAAGAGACATTGAGAGAAGGTAGGGCTATGGTGATTCTGAGGTGTACGATAACTTATTGTATTGACTTTTTTGATTATTGTGGAAAGCTGGATCATGGGAATTTTTTAAGGATATTATCCTACGGTTGTTACGTGCTAATTCATGATTTGTTGTGATTATCATTACTTTGGGATTGGATGGAGAATACCAAAATTGGAATCCACGTCAGGCTAAGATTTTGTAACCTCGTCCACCTAAAGATAGGGCAATTAGTCGAGAGTAACGATATAACCCTAAACTATTTTATAATATTTTTATGGATTTTATTAATGTGTGTCCTTCGGGCACACGTTAATTTCTATTTTTGAATTTTTTTTTCAAGAATTGAAAAAGTAATAACAGTTTTTTCAATTCTCGAGAAAATGTTTCTAAAAATAGAAAGTTTAATGTGTGTCCTTAGGACATACATTAACCGGACCCTATTTTTATTATGGACAGAATTAGGATTTTTTATTTGGATGGTCAAATTTTGTCATAAAAATTTTAGTATCGAGTTAAGATAAACCATCACACACATGTCTAAATGCACGTACACAGATATAAATATTAATATTTTGATACTAAAGTAGGTCATAATTTATAAATATATTGTGTATAAAATTAATAACTTTCACATATGTATATTTGTAAGATAATTTTTTAGATGAACTTATCATCTTTTAAACTCTAATATTATATAAAAACAGTCTCGTTTGATATTAAACATATAAAAAAAACAAATTAGAGAAAACAAAAACTACATTGTCTCTATAACTACTAAACTGATTAACAAATTCTATTGATTTTTAAGAGCATTATTGGACTAATTCAAACATTTGGGGGGAACTTCTATTTTTGTAGCTAAATATTTAAATTTTTACTACTTATACATAATATAAAATAATTTTTTAAAATTTTGGGAGGCCATGCCCCCTAAGCCTTGCTATAGCTCCGTCCCTAATTTTTACAAACTATTGATGTAGCCAATTTTTTATTGGTTTTCATCTAAACTTGTCATTAATATTAATTTTTCATTTACCAATAATCACTCACCACATTTATAAAATTATTTATAAAATAGTTTGTATTTTTAGCATTATTCATTGGTGGAAGATGATATTGCCTTTTCTTCTAGAGTTGTATAAATGATATGAGAAAACATTATTTTAGTCTTTACATTTTGAGATTATAGTTAATTTAGTCTTTATATTTTGGTAGCAGTTAATTTAGTCTCTATTATTTTCAACTTGCAACTAATTTAGTCTTTAGCATTAACTCACTAACGGCATACCCAGTGACCACATCAGCACTTGGATGGCAAAAAAATAGCCACGACACCTTTTAAAAATTTTATTTTATTTTCTCATGTTTTTAACCAAACACACCCTCTTTCTCTGCAACTTTATTCTTTACATAAACAACAATTAATTGGAAAAAGACCTTTGATTATTTTATTAGTGCTACTACTGTCAGATATCAACAATGGTCCAAAGTTTCTTTCTTTCCCAATAATGAACGGGAATTCTTTAATGAAGTTCTGAGAGCAAACGTGAAGTCCTTAAGATAAATTTTTTTTTTTTTAAACAAAAAATCATCATTTTGCTTCCCACAGTGGTTTATTAGTACTAGAAAGTAGATCTCTGTTTCTTGTGGTGCTTTCAGAAATTAGAAGATTCAAAACTCAGAAAGGGTAGAGGAACCAAAAAACAAAAAGGAACAACCTCATATGTAATCAAACCTAGATTATTCTTGGTAACCCCTTCTCATTCTTCTCCAGGACCATCCATTATGGATCTCATTCTTGAAGAAACTTATTAAATAGTTGCGGCGGAGGGACAAAGATCTTCTTGGCCAAATCGAAAAACGGTTGTTGAGAAAGCTTTTGGGACGAAGTCGATGGTGGGTTCATGAACACTGTGTATGATCCAATTTTGCCAATAATTGGTGGAGGTGATGAGTCTTTGTTGATAGCCATTGATGACCGCAGAGAAGAAGAGTGAAGTGAAAGAGAGTGAAAGCCAGAGAGAGGGAGAGAGAGAAGCTAGAGAGTAAAGAAATTGCAGAGAGAGAGAGAGAGAGTTTGGTAACCCAGAAATTACAATAAAGAAATAAGAATAAAAAAAGAAAATTTTGTTTCATTAAAAAAAAATTGTAAGAAAAAATTGTTTAAGAAAAGAAAAGTAATTTTAAATGCTGATGTGCCTTTTTTTTTATTTTTTATTTTATTTATCTAAATGCCGATGTGGCCACTAGAATTTAGATACGTTGTCATATCATGTAGTAGTTTAATATTAGGCATGTCAACAATGCAAACTATTTGCCCTATATGTATTTTTTGTTAGTAAGTCAATGGTAGAGACTAAATTGATTGCAAGTTAAAAATAATATGGATCAAATTGACTGCTACCAAAATATAGGTACTAAATTGACTGTGACCTCAAAATGTAGAGACCAAAACAATATTTTCGCCTAAATTGTGTCGACTCCAACATACTAAGACATCGGCCTTTATTAAAGCATGATTTCATCTTAAGAACATTCACATTTGGGTGCTAGAAAGGTTAATATTTATCACTCCAAGAAGTTATTTATCCTTAAACATACTATTTCACAACTCCCGCTACTTTTCATCTCTTATTCTTCACATCACAACTAATAATATTTATTTATTTATTCATTTCACTTTCTCTTTCTCTCCCTTATTTCTCTCTCTCTCTCTCTCTCTCTCTCTCTCTCTCTCTCTCTTCATTTACCTGATCAAATAGAAACCTATCCACCACCACAAACCCTAACAAAAAAAAAAAAAAAAAAAAAAACTTAGCAACTCAACCACCACTACCACTGCAAGCCAAGATCAACCTAATTTTGACCCATAACCCAGAAAACTAGCGTTGTTGCCCTCATTATTGTTGTGCTCAAATCGAACCAGTAGCATATTGGCATCCTTAACTTAGTAGTATATCCATTGTGACCCATGCACACCAATCTCCACCACAACCCACATTGATCTCCATCTCAGAGGCATTAGTGGCTAGGTTAGAGAGAGAGAGAGAGAGAATTAAAAACAAAAAAATAAGTAGCAGTTTTCTATAAAAATTTAGTAATTTTTTTTAACTTTAGCAACTCAAGTGAAGCATGGTTTTTGTTACTTGGATTACTGTAGATACCTCATTTTGTACCCCTTACAGCTTAAGCCCCCGTTCCCCAATGACGACATCATTTGAAGGACTAGAGATTGATTTAGGGTCTAATCTTGTGAATCTTTAGCTTGAAGGATATTTGGTGAAGAAAATAATGCAGGAAAATCCAAGCATGCGCACGCATGTTGTTAATTATGCGTACGCATACATCGAGCATGCACACGGATACCCCATGTATGCGCACGCATGTAGGGTTACAGAATACCTGTAAGGAAATTTTTTTGGACATAAAATCATATAAAGTGAATCACACATCGTCTGGGAGCCTTATGATCACCATAAAAATGCCTTAAAGGCTCTTTTACCAAAAAAAAACCAAATTCACTAGAAAAATAGTGAATCAAAGAGGTAGTTTTTATTCTAAAACATCCTCAAATTAAAGTTTACTTGGTTGAGACCTGTCTTGGTCTTTACCTTCAAGTTTTAAGCTTACTAACATTCTTGGTTTTGTTCTTGATTAGATTGATTTAAGGGAACATTCAAATCAAAACTCTAAAGAGTTCGAGTGTTGAGGTAAAGGTTCAAACTTGGTCTTTTCCTTTTCTTGTTGTTTGTTTGTTTGTTTTTTTGTTTTTTTTTTTTTTAATAAATTCTTTAATACCTTGTTTGTTAATTTAGGTTGTTTAGTTTTTATATACATTAGAAGCATGATAGGTCATTAGATTTCTTGTTTTAATCTTTTGTTCTTCCATGTTCTGGGTCTGTGTTCTTGGGCTCGTATGTGTGTGCATGTGTCATGCATGCCAAGGCATACATGCATGCACCTGGGGTGCGCACGCATATCCCATGCATGCTTGCTCCTAATAACCCAGATTTAGGGTTCTTCGTGTTTTTATTCATTTTGTTCAGTTTCTTTCACATATTTGTTTATATTTAGTCTAGTTCTTACAAATTAAGAGTTTAGGTTAGTAGTATAACATGTTTTGTTTGCTTAATCTTTAGATTATGGTGTATGCTTTAGAGAATATGAACATGCATAGAACATGAACATGCATTGATGCATAGGTGCTATGATACAGTAAGGTAAGTGAGATAAGTCGCATATGAATATGGACATGCATTTGGATTGTTTAACATGAGTTGATTGATGAACTTGATGATTGTGCTTGAATACTATGATGTCATGTTTGGATGATTGAATATGTCTTGTTTAAAAATCATGACCACATGTTGCTACCTTATTGATGTCATTGCCTTATGATGTTTGTACTGCGCTTGGATATAAAACATGATTTGCTAGATAAATGATAGGGTTTCATGCCATGATGTATGTGGGACAATATGTCATGTTTGGATGTTAGATGAACATGTAAGAGGACTCTTTGATGAGATTAGAATTTGGAACACAATGAGTAGAGGCCGACCCACGAGTCGAGTAGGGTTGGGTGCCTAACACCTTTCCATCCCCATACCTAAATTCCAGACACATGCCCTAGTAAGATCAGTCCTTCACATAAGGATGCTATACATAATGTTCCTAGATCTAATCTAGGTGGCGAGTCCATTTACACCCTCCACCAAGTCCATCCTAGGCCAAGGCGCATTTCCCATGATTGGAGAACACTCCAAACTTGCCATGGGGTGCTTGCAGCCATAACTACTAAAATATTATTTTTGGTAATTTAGCACCCCAACGTAAATGCTCTAAGGGATTCAAGCGATAATTCAATTATAATAGCATCTATTATGGTGTTTTATATATGTGATTTGAATCACATCTCTCCTTCCCTGCCGTAAGTATCTACTGGTCAAGAAATCTTCATAGTATGATTGGCAAAAAAAAAAAAAAAATGTCATACTATGTTCCCAAAACAAAATAGAAAATATTATAAATTTATAAACCAAATATTCCTTGACACATAATCTTTAATGACAAAAATAAAAATACTTAAATAATAATGTTATAATTAACTCACACTTATATATGTGAAATTTGAAGAAATTTAAACTTGTGAGCAAATAAATTCTATGAGCGCCAACACCTTTCTCAGGTCCCAACAAGAACAGTTGGTCAGCCTAATGAGACATATATCGCTCTAGTGTCTAACTTAAGGATAGGGAGAAAATGAGTCATCACCTAGTTATATATCCATGAACCACTTTAGACCCCATATGTGAAGGTCTACTTGGCGCATACTAAGTATAAAGTTTGGGTACGTTATTGGGAATATGTTAGACACCTAATATTGCCCAATCATAGCTAGCCTTCACTTGTATTACTGTAGCATACCTAAATAAATATTACTAATAAGTAACCCCTATAACATTTATTAGCACGCTAACCCTAATATATAAACTAAGGAGGGTAAAAATATCATTTTCATCCCTAAACTATCACAAAAGTTTGCCTTTTGTCCCTGAACATTCAAAAGTTTTATTTTCATCCCTAAACTTTGCAAAGCGTTCTAATTTTCATCCCTTATTCCGTTTATGTTAATTTATGTCTTATATGGCCTGACAAAGCATTAATGTTGTATTTGACTTGGACTAAATTATTTTATTTAAACAAATTTAGACATGTGGCAAAAATTACTGGCACAGGTGAGAACCATTTTTTAAATGGACAAAATTACCCCACCAAAACCTCTAAGTCTCAAGCATGTGAGTATTAATCAAAAATCCTTAAACCATGAAAACCCACCACCCTCACTCACTAAAAACCTCAAACCTCACTCACACATAACCGAACTTCCGAATCCAAGATCTTTGGTTCAAGATTTTTTGTTTACCTTAATTAATAAATCCCTAAAATTGGTTTAGTGAAATAGGTAACTTAAAATAAATTAGACAAATAGGTGACCAATCACACCTAATACAAAACCAATGGTTGGTGGCAACTCATAAAATAAAAATAAGAAAAAGGGACACACACACACACACCTCACCCTAGAAGCGACCGATCATACAAGACCAATGGTTGGTGGCAACTCCTAAAATAAAAATTAGAAAAATGGGCTCACACACACACACACACACACCTCACCCTAGAAGCATATGCACATAAAGAGTCACGTCGTTAAGGACCCAATTGTGATAAACCAAAAAGAAAACCCCTTTAAAGGGGAAGCAATTGGAATTAAATTTTTGGAGCATCCACAACTGTTCCTTGTAATAAAGACATAACTAAACTACTGAATAACTAAACAATAGGTTGTTACATTACAATGTTTATTACAATTTATTAAACATGCACTGAAGAAATTCTATACTAAAATAAATAGAATGAAATGCTTGACTAAAAAAAATATTTTAAATTTTATTATATAAACTGAACTTGATTTATTCAACTTACTAAAATAAAACCAAATTGAGTAAAATATAATTATACAAAAATAATATATGGAAATTAAATTTAAATTAAAGGATCTGCTCTAGGTGGCATACCCCATTGATGGATGGCGTACTCTACTTAGCTTCAAACAAAATCCCAAAAAATTAAGAATATGGGAACTAAAAGAACATCCAAATAAGGGTTGTTAGGGGGGAGGGGGGGAGGTTGCCTACAACTGGTGTAAGCCATTGATGACTAGTAAATGACTATATGTATCTCTAGAAGTGGCATACACCACATCATATTAAAAAAAAAAAAAAAAACCGCATAAATTCACTAAAAGTGCTAAAAAAGAAGAAGAATAAAGATAAACAACATGCTATCATCCAACATACATGAAAGCACAAATTAACATTTGAAAATAACTCTAAAACATCACATTTAGGAGGAGAGGATTATGGAGAAAATTCATAGCTCTTTTTGTTTATTATTGAAGTGATCTTTTGATTGTTCGCTCCATCAAATCAGGTACCGCAGTTACGTGTGTTATCCAACAGAAATAAGGTAAAAGGGGTTCTTGGAAAAACCTAAGCCAAAATGATTAATGACTTCAAGGGATGACATGAACACTACAAGGGTCAAAAATGATGGACGAATTAGTGATAGTTGAAACCCATGAGAGAAAAGTTAATTCTAGTAAAAGATATTGCTCTAACACTTTTAGCAAAGAGAGGGAACAAGTCTAGATGTCAGTAGCATTTCAGTATGATTTAAAGGGTGGACTTCATTCTTGAAAAAAGAAGTGAAATGGGGTCTTTTTAGACTTGCAGAGTCTCTAGGGTGTGCTGTTTGGTTAACATTTTGGCTAGCTAGGGAGCTAACCAAAATCAAAGTAACCATGAAAATGGAATTGAGTGATTTTAGGGTTCTTGTCTTTAAATGGCATACGCCTCCAACACACTATCGTAAACTAGAATGTGAGAGGTGTTGGTGTATTTTAATAAACATAAATTATATTTTCATATTACTAATTCTATGAATATAAATTTGGTGAATACCATTTTGAAATATAAAAGATTCTTGTTAAAAGCACCAAAGTGAGCCAATAAGAAAAAGTTGGTGGTGCAAAAATTTTAATTTTTAGAAATTGTTAATACCACCAAAAATATACCTTTTGTATTTTTGAGGAGATTAAAAAAAATGAAGGCCTATAGCTATAGCCAATAGATTTAGTAGATGTTGAAGGGGATGAGGTTGAAAGTCCACATTAGAGGATACCTAACCAATCATGTAGAGATTCAGAGATCTTGAAAACTAGGTTCATTGAAAAAAATCTTAAGGTGATGTTGATACCGTGTTTTGTTCAGTTTTGATTTGCGTACCAAAAAACCAATTTAAGCTGTAAAAAGCCAAATATTTCATTTTTTAAACATGAAAAAAAGAAAAGAAAAAGGAATTACATGAAATAATTTTATTTGTCTCGATCAGATGTTGGATAAATCATTTTGATGGTCCAAGATTTTAAAATCCCAAAAACGTCATTTTTAGCTAAGGTTGACAAACTTTGACCAACCCTAAGTGAGGTTAGTCAAAGTTTGACCAAAAATCCTATTGTTTGACTGAGATGAATTTGAGCTCATCTTAAAAATCATGAATTTCCCTTTAAAGTGCAGTTCATGGGCCTAAATCAAAGTTGAAACGGATGAGATATTTCGAAAATATCAAAAGTGTTAACCTTTTTTGCAACATGTGATTATAATTTAAGTTTCGACTAAATGATAATCAAATGAACACCAATTGGTTCGAGTGAGGAGTCATTGAAAATGTTACATGATAAATTTCGATTTGAGATGCTTGGATGACTAAAAAACTCCATTTAAATAAATAAAAAAATTTACAAAAATATTAAAGTGAGAATTTTATGTTAAGACATGGGTTTTTTTTACTACTTTTCCATGGCATCCGATGTGCTAAATCGAAGGATTTGAACAAAAAAAAGTAAGAATATTTAGAAAATAGGCATCACAACCTTTCCAACAATATCTTATCCAACAAAAACGGAGGTCGGCATTTACACAATCTTGACCATATTTATAATTATTTGTCTAACATCAAAACATGTTATTGAAACAAAGTTGTGGAAGGGGATTGAACCATGAATGGTATTTATCTTGTTGCCCTATAACCAGGGGCAGAACTAAGAATTTTGGCTTGGGGGGACCGAATCACATATTGATACATACAAACATTTACACAAGTATACATTGTTATTATTATTATTATAACATTAATAATAATATAAAAATAGAAATTGTCATCTTTATAAACTTTAATGAATACACAAACTGTCTATTTTTGCATCATTTTTGGTGTATTATCACCCCTAACATTAAATATCTTCTATTTTTGTTGCATTCAACATTTTTAGTCTAAATTAAGCATTGAAAAACAATTGGAAACTTAACAACAACAATAACAACAAAAGACTTAGTCCCAAATTGGGGAAACATATATATATATATATATATATATTTATATCTCTAAGAGAAAATTGCTTTTTAAGTACTGTTATCCCCTAGCATTAAGTATCCTCAGTGTTGTTGTTGCTGTTGTTGTTTTGTTTTGTTTTGTTTTGTTTTTTTTTTTTTTTTTTTTTTTTTTTTTTTTTTTTCCATTTAACATTTTGTGACTAAATCAAGTATTGACAAACAATTTTAAACTTAACAACAACACCAAAAGGCCTAATCCCAATTAAAATAAAATAAAATAACACTCTAAGAGGAAATTTCTTTTATTAAAAACTTAGGGCCTGTTTGGTAGAGGAGTTTGAGTAGTGTTGTTTGTAGTTTTTTGAAATACGTATGGATGAAAAAGTACGTGAAAATATGTGTAATGTTGTTTAAAAACTGAAAATGGAGTGTTTGAAATTCTCTACCAAACGGGCCCTTACTATTTAAAGTCAACAACTAGAACTTATCAATTAAGAGAGGAAAAAACTACAAAGAAGTAATACTTTTTTGGGTACAAGGTGGATAGTTTTTATTTTATTTTTATTTTTTTTTAGAAAGAGGTGGATAGTTTGTTGTTATTAACAACAATTTTTTTTTTTTTTTTGGAATCCAACAATTATAGTGGTTCAATTCCTTTTTTTGCTAGGGCCAGCTCTATTTTTTGGAGGGGCCAACTATTAATTTTATGATCTAATATTTTGAAAAATTGTAAATATATATATATATATATATATATTTATATTAGGAATTTTTTTTTTAAATCCTCCCCCTGCCCCCCCCCCCCCCATTTGATAAGTATAGCTCCACCCCTACTTGTAATGCCGATTTTTTACTTTTATTTTTTTATATTTTTATAATGAAATTCATAGTTTGACATTAAAAATAAAAAAAAAATCATTATGAGTTCACGAGACCACAACTATCTTATTTAAAAATAAGACTAATTCTCTTTTAATTTTAAGTTTCATAAAAAAAAAAATGAAAATAAGAGTTCTCATGTTAATTCTCTTGATAAATTGGTAATAAAAAGAAATGAATTTATAATTAAAAGAAATTCATTAGAGGAAGAATTCCAATAGTAGGCAAGTTTTTTTTTATTTTTTAGAAAGAATAGTAGTCAAGTTAGAATTTTTAATCAACTTAGAAATCATAAAAAAAAAAAAAAAAAAGAGAGATAACAACAACGATTTTTTTTTTTTTTTTTTTTCTAACAGGTAAATCGTATATCATAAAACTGTTTACAAAAAAGCATATAGTAACGTATTAAACTCATATCTTTAAAGTAAAGTAGTGTGTTTATAAAAAATTGATAAAGTAGTGTAGGAAAGTCGATAATAAGAACAACTAAGGTATTGCTTTTTTTTTTAATTTGCCGCAATATAAAGTAATCTCTCTTTTACTTTTTCATTGTTGCAATCCTTGTCAAAAGATAAACATGAGTCAAATTCGATGGCTTTGCTTTTTCCACCAAAAAACCGGACAATACTTAGATACAGTCTAGATTTCTTGTTTACAATTTTGACATCTGTCCAGTTTAACAAACTAAGCAAACAGCGTTAACACTTTTTTTTTTTTTTTCTCGTTCTTCCTTCTTTTTCCTGCAACTGCAAGAGAACCCAGGGCTTCAAATGAAGAGATGAGCTATGCTTTCTACTCCAAATAAAGTAAAAAGCCAAAATCACCGTGGGAAATCCAATAGTCACTGCCTCACTGCAACTAAAACCATATAAAATAACCATGAAGATAGTGGAGGTACTCCTTTTGAGAGAACAAAAAGGAAAAACAAAGAAGTCTACTTATATTAAAAGTTAAAAACAACTTTCAAGGAACTTACGTGTAGCAAAGATGATTGCAGTCCATAAGCTGTAAACTTGTTCTCATCTCAGCCCATCAAAAGCTATGCTTTCTGCTTTCCCACCAAAACCAAACAAAAAATCCCCAGCAAAAAAATAAAGAAGCCGGCGGTTTTTTATCGCCGGAGAAACTATGGAAACCCTAATTTTAACTATTCTAACACTAGATCTAGCCGGAAACCGGCGGTCTGGCAGGAGAAGAAGAGGTATGTCACCACGGTGGAGCCATCGGTCTTGAAGAGGCGAGTCGTTGGACTCGAAGATCAAGAGCGAGTCTAGGAAGGAAGCTTTCTGCTTTTTTTCCCCTTTCTTCCTTATTTTTTTGCTAGGACTTTTTTGTTTGCTTTTGATGATGCCAATATCTATTTATTCTTCACCAGAAGGCACAGATCCTACAATGCCAACATCTGAAGCCATGGCTTCTCTTGCAGTTGCTGTATAGGAAAAAGAAGGAAGAAGAAGGAAAAAAAAAAAAGTTTTAACGCCGTTTGCTTGGTTGTTAAATGGGATGGATGTCAAAATTTTAAGCATGAAAACCTAAAATATTGTACCTAGTTTTGCTCAAATCGTTTTATAATTTTTTAATATTATGAATTTCTGAAATCTCAAAACAATAATATTATGAGTTTCTGACTTTCTGTTACTACATTAACAAATAAACCTCAAACAACAATTTTTAATTTTCAGACCCAACATAGTGAAAATGAAAAAAACCAATAAAATAAATACCTTAACTAGGAAAAAAAAAAATAGCTTCATCAACAGAGGTCCACGTGGTCAACTCGCACGTTTCCTTGATTTTACAGGAAGAAAGCTTTATTACAAAAATGATTTTACAGGAAGAAAGCTTTATTACAAAAAAAATTTTCGAGTTCCAAACAAAAAAAGTTCTTCCCATTTTCCTAAAATACCCCCCTCACATTCTTTCACACACACAAAAAAGAAACACATACACGGAACATACAATTATTACACACTCTTAAACCCTTTAACTTTCAAAGCCAATTGCTTTTCTTCACGTATATATACATGCTGTGTGCTACGAGATTCGTCCAAACCAATAATTCTAAATGGCTTTTCATTCGATTCTGTGCTCTCCTTTCAATCTGATTCTCACTATTTTGGTGCTCTTTTCTTGTTGTTTTGGTCTCTGTTATACTTATGACCAACCGGGTTACAACACCTTCACAGTCTCCAGCTTTAGCTACCCTCAGACAACGCTCAGGCCCTTCGATTTGCGCTATATTAGAGGTGTGTGAGCCATTTCTCAATGACCCTTTTGAGTATCTGATTCATTAATCTGGCTTTTTTGTTGTTGCTATTTTTCGGTGGTGTTTGAACTAATTCTCAATTACCCCTTTGAGAATTTGGCTCATAAGTTTGGTTTTTCATTGATTGTTGAAGGATTATGGGGTGTAAAGACTAATGGGTTTTCGTCAAAATTTTGAATTTCGTGAAGCATTAATGGAATACGTTGAATTTTTTTAATATTATGGTTGTTGTTTTGTGTATATGTTATCAATGTTACAATTCTTGTTTTTTTAGAATTAACTGGCTGCAAAAATTGTGGGGTACCTATATTTAATGGGTTATGGACAAAATTTGATCTTTGCTAATAAAATTCATAAAATTTGAATTAATTTTCTTAATTTTTTTTGGTCTTATTTGCTGATGTTGTTGGTATAATGTCTGCCTGTCTCACAGTGACATTGGCACCAGAGTCATTTTTAATTTTGAGGGTTTTCATGACCTTATTGATTGTTTCATCATTATCAAGTTTTGTATTTCCTTTTTCTTTTCAAATGCAATAAGGAATGGGTTTTGCTTCAGATGTTTTCACTTTGTTTCTTTTGTCAATACCTCCTTACTTCTATTGGGTTGAAGTAAGGAGTTATTGACAAAGATTTATGTGTTCAATCTGCTTATCAAAAAAAAGATTTATGTGTTCAATCTGTCAATTCTATTACAAAGGCAAGATATTGACTTACTCAAGATGCAAATGCTAAGACGTATTCTTTTGAAAAATCTACATTTTGTACAGTAGCTTATTGATCTTGCTGGTTTGCCTTGTTCCAGTTGATTTGCCATTGTGGTTCTCTTCATTATCTATTTCATTGAGCTCGGACGTAGACCTTGTAAGTATGCTCATCAAGTTTATAGAGTTAATAGGATTTGTTTTTTATCCCAATATCTATTTATTATAAGTTTTTATCAATTACTTGTCTTTTGATGTTTCTGTTGTATATGTAACTTCTTCCATAAGAAACAACGTATCCCATACACTTGTCTAATTGCTGATTCTGAAATTGAAGCTTGTTTTCTTGTTATTAAGTTTTTCCAATTCCATCATGTTCCAATATATCTTGTGCCTTTGTACTCTTCTTTTGTCCTAAAATAGAAATCAGAGTTCTGCTCCAAAAATTTTCCTTTAAAATGTAGGGAATTGCGTTGAATCAATTATCAAATTAATGCGTTATGAGTAATTTGCCTCCCTCATTTGCTTATAGTCCAGTTTTTTTGCAGGATGCTGCTAGCTTAAGGAAGACTCCTGAAAGCGCACTGCCAATAATTTGCTTCAGAGGTGGCAGTCCCCCACTGCCAGAAGTCTCAAACACTTCTCTAAAAGATCTAGGTACTTCAGATGAAAGTGGTTGAATTTCTTCAACTGAATCTTAATTAAATACATCTATTCATCCACTTGAATTTATTCAACTCTGCTTGTGGGCTGTGGCTTTGCTTAGTGTCGTATATTTTGTTCACAGCTGATCCCAAGCCTGGAAAAAAGGAGGGTTGCGGTTGGTTGATGGCCAATGTAAATTTTAGTCACTCCATTGAATGGTTGGCCGACCCCAACATTTTGGGACTAAGGATTTGTTGTTGTCATTGTTCATCCACTTGAATCTTGTTTTTCCATTCCAGTTTATAGGCTTTATTCTTTGAGGTTATGCTTTGAGCCAATATGCGTATGCAAATACTTCATATGAAAACAACCTGACAGTTACCATGGGACCACCAAAATTAATTTTCTTTTCATCTAATAGGGCTTAATGACTGAGTATTCTGCTTGCTGCTTTATGAAAATAGTTTTTCTCAAATTACTTACCATTTGTAACAGTTTCTTTGGGTTAGGGAACACCTAAATTAGCTGCTTTTAAAACTCTTTCTTTTTGCCTATTTGCTTTTGGTTTTGTATCAATTAAGAATTCTGGTCGACTTTGTTTTCCTTCTGGTAACCAGTCTAACCAGAGTATCTTTGCCAGCAGTTTTAAAAAAAATTCTTCTGTTGCAGTGTTAGTTCCCATCTCTAATTATTCGTTTGGAGTAATACAAGCTTTTCCGAATGTGGAGCAGTGTTTTCCTATGCAGAAAAATATCACAATGAAGTTGACAAATGAGCAGGTCAATCTCAATCTCATTTACTTATTATTGTACATTTCTTCTTGGATGCTTAAATAAAATGTTCACACTATATTTGTCTTTTTTAATAAGTCTGACTGACATGGTGTCATGGTTTTCCACTTACGATAATCCATGATTACTGTCAGGTGGTTTTTTGTCTTATATATACATACTTTGTAAAGGTTGATTCATTTGGTGCAAGGAATATTTCAGAATTTATATATATTCTGGTTGATAGCAATAATATTTATGAAGTTGTTCTTTAGATATCTCCAGGAGCTTGGTATTTTGGTCTTTTCAATGGCATTGGACGTACAAGGACACAATCAAAGATGGTATAGTTTATTCCCCTTCAGTTTTACAATTTTTGTCAACTTCTTTTCTCAAAGGCTGCTAGTAATGCTGCTTTGTATCTGATTATATCACGTGAAGGAAAATACTTTAGTTAAATAGCAGTTCTTTTTATATTTTCTTCTAATACATATAAATCCCATCCAAGAATGGAAGTTGTTAATGCTTGTGATCTCTGTGAGGAAGCCATTCTTATTAATGAAAACTTTGTTAGGAGGAAAGCTGCGGTAATGATAGTTACTGGAAAGTTTGAAGTTGATGATCTGTTGGTTTGTAATAAGATCAAATGGCATTTAATCTATCGTACCAAAAGTTCTAATATTATTGTGTGAATTGTGAAGCCCATGAATTCTTTCTACAAGTTTATATCTGAAAAAAAATCAGCTGGCTCTACAAGCTTTACCATTCTAACGTTTGTTCTAAATTTCAATGAATAGATAATTACCATGGTGTCATAGTGTTGTACACCTTAAATATTGCTGAATTTTTTTCCTTTAGCTTTTTCCAGTCTACCTTGTTTCACTTCCTCAATGAAGAATCTTGATATCAAATTTCTGGACAATCATGAATAATGCAATCATTTGAAAATTTAAACTATAGCTACTGCTCTGATAATTGCAGATTGTCCGAGGCCCGGCATATGCCTTTAGCGCCAACATTACTGTGGAAGGATGTACAACCCCAACAATGTGGGGCCAGTACTGCAACCAAACAGTTGATACACTCTCATGTGTTCCATCCGCAGGAAATATTTCGGTAGCCAAGTCATACAACCAAACAAGTAAAAATGTGGTTTCCTGCAAAAATAGTTTAGAAACTTCTTGCCTTGGTGATGGTGAGCAAAAATTATACTCCTTGGAGGTGATGGGAGTGGCTGAAGAGTTAACCATTATGGCAATGAATATTAGATTGAATGTAACGGCAACAAATAATTCTGGGAATTTTATTGGAGTTAATTTAACGTGCTTTGTTCGGCATGGTGCAATTCCTTCAGCGGCACTGCATGATTATTCCGGTAACATAAGTAAAGCCCCTTTGTCAATTCGCTCACCAAAGGTTGGTCGTTGGTATATTGCCATTTTACCTGTTAATATTTCAAAAGAACTTGGAGGGACTCAAAACTCAAATACAAAAGTTTGCTATTCCATGGAATCACAAGTGCTTGAATGTCCCATAGGGAAGGCTGGATCAAATTGTACATGGGAACGATTTGTCCTTCAGGTGAGATTGTTAATGATAATGTGTTTTCTGTCAGTCTTCCTCTATTAAATTTGTGTCTTTAATATGAAAAGCTGGTATAATAGGAAGAGAATTTGTTTATACAACTTGTAAATATGCACTACTGGGTAATGTTATATGAAGGGGCACGTGTATCTCTTCAATGAGTTCCCATCTGGACCCATTTTCTTAGATGATAAGAAAATGCTTTGTTAAGAATGTTTGCGTATAAATCATGAAATGGCTTATAATGCCAAAATATAATGATCATATAGAAAATCATTATAAACAGAATAGGATCAGGATTCTGGCATGCAGATTTCACATTGGAAATATCACCTTTCATATTAGTTTCTTTCATTTATATTAAGTAGATGAACAACTCATGCCTGTAGTGTCTTCTCTTTTCTTGATGCTTGAAGAAACTTATTCGCAGGAATAACTTATTGACAAGCTGAGAATGGTTATCTGCAGACGATACTCAGGAGAGGTTCAGGCCCCTTTGAATCTTATTATTTGCCAGTCAGTGAAAAAGTATTCTCAAAGTCAGCCAATTTCCCTCTTGAACCCCTTCTAAGTAACTCCTCATATGGTGAAAAACCAGATGATATTTGGACTTACTTTCTGTCGGAAATTCCTCATGGGGCAGCTGGAGGAAATATACACATCCAACTAACATCAGATACAGAGATAAATTATGAAGTATATGCTAGATTTGGTGGATTGCCATCTATTGATATATGGGACTATTTTTATGCAAATAGTACAAGAAGTAGTGATGGCTCCATGTTTTTCATGATGAATAATTCAAGCAAAGAAAAGGTTGATTTTTATATTTTATACGCTAGAGAAGGAATTTGGGGTTTTGGATTGAGACATCTTAACACTAGTAGTAGTGCTTCCAAAGATGTGATAATCATGTCCATTTCGCTCGAAAGATGCCCCAAAAGCTGCTCCTCTCATGGTGATTGCAAACTTGGTTTTGATGCAAGTGGATTAACATCATACAGGTCTTATGTTCAGCCTTCCCCTTATTCTTTTTACTTTATCTATATTGTTCCTCATTTGGTGGAGATTATACATGGCATTCTTTGCTTACTTTCTTTTCCCAAAAGCATTATTACTGTTATGATTTTGGTGCTTACTTATGGAGAATCAAATATTGCTTGTCTTATTTAAGTTTCCTCACTTTTGTAATTGGGTACTTTTTTCCTTTCCTCAGCTTCTGCGCCTGTGATCGAAGGCATGGAGGCTTTGACTGTGGAATTGAAATTGTATCACATCAAGGTAAATACTGATACAAAGTAATTTAGGATGATGTTTTTGTAATTGGTCTTTGATAATTATGTTGTTAATATTTCCTTGTCTGTTATTGGTAAAATTTTCACCCCCCTTATGTTGTACAACCATTTTGCTAAACTTTCAGCCGGTTGTTTACCAGCACCTTAATTGGTTAAGCAACGAAATAAATCCCTATAAAAAAGAAGAAGAGTAAAGGCTGATGGCCAATCTGAAAAATCAATATATATATATATATATATATATATTCCGACTGTCCCTCCAATGGGAAGTTGGTAAAATTTTCTAATTTTGACCCCTAAAATTTTCCGAGTTGCGGTCACTTTCGATACTACTGTGTAGTTTTTTAGTCTTCAAAAAAGTTGTAATCATTTGGTCCAGTTTTCTGGTATTCTAGATGGCCACTTTCTTTTCTTAAAAGGTTTGTGATTGAAAAATTTTGGTCTTCAATTTCAAGACATTGACCCCTGAATCGTCTGATCCAGTTTCCTGTTAGTCACATTCTTTATATATCTACTTTTTGGTTTACAAAAAAAATCTATTTGCATATGAATTTTAAGCCAGAAGTTAGTATCCTGATATTCAATGGTTTTTACTAGATTCTCTTGCCTAAAAACTGCTGTAGGGCATATATGGCAATCGTTTTGTCTTATTGCGTCAAATGCGGCTGCTGTACTTCCTGCCTTTTGGGCCCTTCGACAGAAGGTAATGCTTTTACCTTATTTTTGGATTAGATTGAAACAATTAAGAACTTCTAACAACAAAGAGTAGTGATAGGTTTTGTTGTATATCAGAATCTTCCCATTTGGTTATGCAACAATATCACTGGTCTTCCATAATGTTATGATGGCTGCATGACTTGTGTATGCTTCTGTAGTTTCCCAACGTATAGTGCTGTTATAAGACTTTTTAACTTTAAATTCAAGCATAAATTAGTGGAAGATGTTTACTCTAATAAAGACAGATAATAGAAAACTCTTGGTCAAGGGTGAAGTGTAAGGTCATGGATGGATTTCCTTACACGTCGCTGAGCTATCCACTTAAATGAAAGGGGGGAAAAATGAAAACAATTTTTTTTTTGAAACAAAGTAGAGATTAGTGACATTGTAGAAATCTCAAGGAGGTCAACGATATGTCCAGTGATATCATGGGAAGTTATTCACTACTCATATATGTACAAACTGATTGAGCGATTAGGGAATGTTCAAGCAATCTCAATCAGCCTACACAATTTTTTTTGACCTCTTATTACCAAATTGACAACATCTTGTTTTATACAGGCATTAGCAGAGTGGGTGGTGTACACAGCTAGCGGAATTTTTAGTGGCTTGTATCATTCTTGTGATGTAGGCACATGGTGTTTATTAACCTTTAATGTCTTACAGGTATGAATTATTCCTGCATTATTTCTCTTTTTCCAGGAACTTTAGTTTCTAACAGCTTTAGGTTTTACAAAGATTTATTCATTTATTAGGTTGTACAAACCTGTGCAAGCCATTTCAAATTTAGGGGTCTATATGCTTTTAAAGTTGAAAAACAAAAAAAAGACAACAATGGACACCAAATGCCTGCAATCCATTCGGAACAATATCAATACACCCAATGGCAAAGCCACAAGTAGACAGGGGCATGGCCCCATCAAATGTGTGATGGGATCTTTGGATACATGTGATACTCCAAAATGTTACTTAAAAGACATTGAACATGTACTCCCCCCCACCCCCCCAAATGGCCCCACCCCCACCCAAAATAGGAAAAATTTTCTGTAGAAAACTTTAAAGTTGTTGATTTTGGCTTTACTTGGATGAGCTTATTTTCTAGGTTATTTTGTTTATTTGGCTAAAAACAACTTTTAAAATCATCACTATTTTCTAGTTACAACTGTATTTTTAAACTGCTTATTTTTTAAACAAAAATGAGCCAATGAAAATAAGCTCATCTAAACACTTACTAATCATGTAGTTTTAGAACATTATTATCCCAAGATAATCATTAATTTGTCATTCTTATAAATTTCATAACATAGATGTCATGTTAGCTTTTTCCAAATTAGAAGTGAAAAAACCAGAAGTATCATGAAAAAAGCTTCATCTTTCTCCATCTTTGTATACTTTTCTTCACATTTTTTTAAGAAGCAGCAGCACAGATGTATGATCCTACCGATTTTGTACATGGACTATTTTCAACTTCCCTTGTTTTTGTTTCAGATTGAGTTTTCAATTCATTCTTTGATTGAAGTTTCTATATTATACTGTTTTGATACTGCTCATAGAAGAGCAATGGGTGTTCAAGAAAACTGCTGCTTCGACCACACAGACTACGACTGCACCAGACCGATCGCTTCTGGCGGTGGTCAGTGGCTATTCTTACAAAACTGACAGCTGTTGGTGTGGTCATCAGTAAGGTGTTTGAAAAGCTGACAGAAATCCCACCAACTGCCTTATATATATTTCCCCACAGGCTCTCCCCGTGGCAGGTGTTTTGTATCACTCTCCACCTAACATGACCACACATTTGCCACAGATTGGCGTTTTCCCCAAACCAAGCTCAGATTGACCACAACAGATCAGTGAGTCTCATTGCTGACAACCCAAGCCTAGAAATCCACATGCTCAGCCACCATCAACCTCCACCACCACTTAAAAAGTAGTCTGACCTCTGCTGATCTGTTAAAAAAATAAAATAAAAATTCTTTTTTTCCTATCACGGAAATTGGCTGACTGCACTGACTCTGTAAACCACCACAGCTGACCTCGGCTTTCTAAACTTTCTGGTGTGGTTGTATTTTTTATTTTGGAGAAACTGACTATGTTGTTGCTTGACCACAGTAATGAACACCCTTAGCAAATGGTATGCAATATATTATGTACATGCCTGTATGAATACATAGGTAAATACATACATACATATGTGTGTGTAGTTCTAGTTATAAATTCTTGGTTCCACAACCGAATACATTCTCACTCAAGGTGCTTAGAGAATTGGGTTTTTAGCGAAAGTGATCCAAATTTTGTAAAATGATGTAAATTTTCTATCATGTTATTTTAAATCTCTCTCTCAACAACTTTAACATGAGATAGTATTGATTTGTCAAATGAAAAATGTTTCAGTTTATGGACTTTTGGCTCTCTTTCATGGCTGTGGTGAGTACTTTTGTGTACCTAGCTACCATTGATGAAGTTTTTAAGAGGGCTATTCACACAGCTGTAGCTATCCTTACTGCCCTTATGGCAGTAACAAAGGCAACCAGGTAAATGATGCTGGTAGACATTGTTCTAATACATATAATATAAGAGTTCAGAAAATTATTGTTGGAATTTAACTATGCCAACTGCAGGTCTTCCAATATTATTATTGTGATAGCAATTGGAGCTTTGGGTCTTCTTATTGGATGGTTGATAGAGCTCTTGACTAAGTATAGGTCATTCTCCTTTTCAATTGGGTTTGATTTTCATATGCTTGACAGGTGGGTTCTTTTCCTGACCAATCATGAAGTTTTAATTATATAATGCTACACACATTAGATATTTATTTATATTATTATATGGTACACACGCTACAGAGTCATTTGTGTGCTTGAACTGATGAAACACACAAGTATCTGTGATGGATAATCCATTCCACTTTCTCTTCTAAGATAAGGATGTTGATTGCTGCAGATGGCAAACCCTTAAGGTATGGGTCCAAAATCTTATAAAGACACTTTTTAGACGGTTCCGCTGGATGTTTGTGCTAGCAGGATTCACTACATTAGCCTTTGCAGCAATAAGCTGGAAACTGGAAACCAGTGAAAGCTACTGGATTTGGCACAGGTATAACAATGTTAATAGAATCTCTCTCTCTCTCTCTCTCTCTCTCTCTCTCTCTCACTTGTGGTGCATAAAATGTTTTGCAGTTTGTGGCACGTGAGCATATATACGTCTTCCTTCTTTTTTCTTTACTCAAAAGAAAAAATTGTAAATAGTGAGAATCGAAGTCCCCCAAATGGAAATTATGAGTTGACTCGGCAAAATTCTAGGGACGAGGAAGTGAGGGGGATTTGAATTGAATTCCTAGCAAAATTAGTTACTGTAAAAGTTAGGTCTAATAAAACACTTTTAACTGCATCAACAACTACAGCAGTTTATTGTAAAATCTTCTTCATAAGGTTTGTTTATTTTGGGAAATAGGTTTTGTTCTTAGATATTGATCTGTATTTGCATAGGTAGGATTAAAGAACCACGCCAGGGCAGGAATTTTATTATTTCAGGGAGAGAATAGGACACATACAAAGATGAAGTATTGGTCATTGTAATCTTAAGGGTTTGACAACATATGTTTTTTTTGTATTTTTTTTAAAGGCTTAATAACAGAAGCAGCATTGATTTGATTAATCTTGTATTGTGGGCTTGTTTCTTAATTGCTTGCAATGTTACATATTTGTCATGTAAACCATTAAAATGATTGTGGGCTTCTTGTTTCTTAATTGCTTGCTAAATCACATATGTGTTCATGATCCAATACTAAGGTCAAAAGCTAAAATGAACATTTATCACAGAACTCCTAAGGTGACTTAGAACACAAGCCATCATCACTTGATCTATAAATTCTTGGGGGGGAAAAAAAGGCAAAACACACCATAAAGTTTGAGTCGAAATCAAATTGACACGCTAATCTTGTAATTTGAAATAAAAGATCTTGAACTTCGAGAAATGCCTAATGGATCTTTTTGTCGAATTTCTGAATCACTCCCATTTTTGTTTTTATTAAAATTTATAATTTAGAATGTATTTTAGTAAACTAAAATTTAATTATGAATTTTCTTTTTTCTTTTTTTCCTCGATCTGAATCGTATTCCCCACCCCCTCTTCTCTCTCTAAAAATAAAAATAAAAATAAAAAGGTCTACACAACACTCCCTTTCCTTTTCTTTTCTTTTTTGGGCAAAGTCCTTTATATTTAATAAGAGACAGAGCATGACTTTCGACAACAACCAGTCACTCACATACATCCACATCTTCGTTTATGGCCAGACTTATTGCTTAATAATAAGTCTTTGCAAACTCCACTAAATGAGAGACTTCCCTTTTTTGTTCATGCCCACCACATTTCACCCCTATGATTCCTTACTCACCTTGATTTTTGACTTACATTGGAGTGGGGGTCTATATCAAGGAACTACATTTGTTTTTTTTTTTCTTGCTCGTCATTTTTGGTTCGAGACCTGCAAAAAATTGGGAAGAAGAAATATATGTTGACTTTGTTATAGAATTTCCGTATGAAAATAGCTTTAACTTTCTCTCTCTAGTGAGTGAGTTTAAGTTAAAGGTGGGGTTTAAATCACATAAACATGGAACACCATAAAAAATATTATTACCGCTTCCTTGAACTCACCCTAAAATTTTGAAGACATTGAGTTAAATATAAAACAAACAAAGAACTTTAGTGATGGAAGGTGAACTTTTGGGATTTGTCCTTTTATTGAATTTCTAAAGTACCAAAGAAGTTGTGCACTATAACAGGATAAGAACTTAACGATGGCTTATTAGCTTCATCGTCTGTGGGGGTATCAGGTTATAGTGCATGCATAACAAATAGTGATGACCGACTATAAATTGTATTAAAAAAAAAAAAAAAAGACTGAAAATTTAAATTATGAGATCGCTTAGAATGGTGGGGCTTATCACAAAGTTTTGGCAAAAAAAATTACTTTATTACTACTTTTTTTTTTTAGAATACTTTATTATTACTTGGAAAAAAAGAAAAAGAAAAAGGTTCACAAACTATTTTATAATTTTTTTTACAAATTATTGCTGTAGGAAATTATCATTGATTCTTATTTGAGCCATTCACTAATATCAGTTTGGAAAAGAAATTCGAATCTTTATTTTCCACTTAAAATACATCAAATAATTATCATCCTCTCTCTTCAAGTCTTACCAGACAAAACATACTTTTTTTTTTTCTCTCTCTCCTTTTACTTCTCTCCTAAAGTGACCGCACCCAAACCCACGCAATTGTACACTTTTGACTATGCATGTCGGTACAAAATGTCGCAAAAAGGGGTACCGATTTCTAAAGAGGAGAACATTGTAGCCTCGCAAAATTGCAGATGGAAAAAAAAAAAAAAAAATTTATGTAATGAAAAGTACTAATATTAATAGCAGATCTTTGAAATTTTTCTTCCTTGAAATCAAAGTACAACTTCTAGATCACGGAAAAAAACGCGTCTTTGTTTTTTCTTTTTGGAAGTCTTCTTCTTTCGGCTGTGTGCTGTCCTCTTCGGGTCAACCCTCAAAAAACACTATCATATGGAATGTAGCACCCAACCCAACCCCATACATGAGTTTTTGAAGAATTACACAACTAGCTATTGTAATATTACCTAAAAACAAATATAGCCCTTATCAATGTTCTTAGATTCCTTTGAGAAGAATCAAAACAATAAACACAATTCATCAAAAAGAAATACACACAAAGCTGGGAGGAAGTAGAGCACTTCCCCCATCTCAAACTAAAATTTCCTATACACAAGCCAAATCTCAGGAACAAATTATAAACAAATTCCCTAAATATTTTCTAGCAACAATTGAAACCTTTTTCCCAGCAATGCCTATGGATGCACTTTTTCAAGGTTATCGGCTTCATCCTACCGTGAACCATCTTGATTCGAATACTCAACTTGCTTGGTTCCCCCTGCTGGGTTTTCAACCTCTACTTAATTCCATTTATCCATCTCTGGTTCAAATGTGAATTCATTGACCCTCACTACTCACACCTTAGGATCTTTTATGCTACTGCCCTCATTGTTCCCTTATTGAAGTGCTCCTCATGGAATGGGATGAGAGTGAACGGACATCTGCTGATACCTCTCTATAATCCTTTCGGATACTCCAAAGGATCTCTGCACACCTCCTCATGCTAGGCCGATTCTGTCTGCGCGGAGCCAAACATTGTAAGGCTAGTTCTAGTATCTTTTCAATGGCTAAGTTATTTGCAGCATCACATTCCAGCCTTGGGTCCAATGTTGTAATAGCTTCTCCATCAGTGAACTTCTTCATGGCCTGAACTTGACATCAAGTCGCATTAGGGAAAAGAAAAGAATTTTCTTTCTTTTGTAAAATTTAATCAACCTATCCAGTAAAAAGAAGGGATGGTAGAGTTGGAAAATTGTTGCAAAGACTGGGTGGGAGACATTTGATGGACGCGTGAACACAATCATATGGATTTTTGTTAAACAGTCAAGAACTTACTTTTACCCCCTTATAAAGTTAAAGATTAAAACGGATAGTGACCAAAAGAAAAGATAGAAAAAAAACATACCCATTTTGCCGTTATCCGCTCCTTGAGTTCTCGTTTTGGTTCAATTGGACGTCTGCCAGTGACTAGTTCAACCAATAACACACCAAATGAATACACATCGCTTTTCTCGGTAAGTTGATAGGTTCTGAGGTATTCAGGGTCCAAGTAGCCTGCAGTTCCTTTAACTTGGGTAGACACATGGGTAACACCTGAATCACTGTCAGCTGCCAGTCTAGCAAAACCAAAGTCGGCTACCTTGGCTCTTAAGTTTTCCGTGAGGAGAATGTTGGAAGATTTTATGTCTCTATGAATGATAGGGTGATCTGCAAGGGAATTGACAGAAAATCCTGTTGGATCTCTTGAAATAGATTCTACACTCTCTCAGGCAAACAACTTTAACTTTGACAAGACAAATGAATTAAGTCACCCCTAAAGGAATACCTGTATACATATGAAGATAGGTGATGGCATGGGCCACATCAATTGCAATATCTAGCCGTGCAGCAAGGTCCAGAATATTGCCATGAATACCTGCATTAGTTCTCCAATCAGATTACAGGAACTCAAGCACACACAAAGTGAGTGAAAGTAAAGCCACATGAAGAGAACTCACAATCCAAGTGTTCTCTTAGGGTTCCATTGGGAACATACTCCACAACAACAATCCTTTCATCTCCGTGCTCCAAATACCCATAAAACTTGACCAGATTCAAATGTTCCACCTGTGCCAGTGTTCGAATCTCACTCTGGAATTCCACTCCCAAATGCTTATCATATACACTCTGCAAAGAAAGGCAAGAAAGTACTTGTTAAAGATCTATGTCACACATTTGTTGACTTAAATGGGAAGCCCCATTAGTTTGTGTCAGACCCAGAAAATGGAATTATCCTAAACAACTTTCACCGAACCTTCTTAGCACGTTTTACTGCAACTAAGGTTCCATCTTCAAGTCTTCCCCTGAAGACTGTCCCAAACCCGCCTTGTCCAATCTTAAAAGAGGGGGAGAAATTCCTCGTGGCCTTGATGATTTCCTCTATGTTGAATTTAATGCTCCCGGGCTCCCGCTCATGTGTTGAGTTATTTGCACTGGCATAGACCCCTCGATTAGAACCACGTTTTCTCTCACTACTAGCTCTTATAGCATCCACTGCAGCTAAGAAAGCAACAGATAAAATAGTTCATTGAAACATCCCACAAATGCAAATGAGTTTTGATTTAACATAGCACTCACAAATCCATATTGTTCATCAAATATGCCAACAATAAAACAACGAGCAAACAAACAGCTAATGCTAGTTCCTTGTGGATTCACACCGTATAATTTTTTTCTTAAAAAAACAAATAAAGGTCACACAATGCACAAAACTCCCACTTTTGTGGAATTTGGGAGAGGCGATTGTCAGGCAACCTTAACACCACCACCCACCCCCGCAGGTGAACCTATAACCATTTGCTTTGGTGGACAGCACTTGCCATCGCACCAAGACTCGACCCTCTCACAATTGAGAATTCTGGGACAAAATATATCTCTCTCTCTCTCTCTCTCTCTGTCTGATTTAACAATTTTCATAAATTGAGAGTCAACTACTTATTTTCGATAGATGCAGAGCTTATCACAAATGATTTGAACGAGTTTGGCTATGTATGATAAATGAATAGGGCAACCTGGTCAACTCAGGTTTTAAACGATAAATTATTGATCATCTCAAAAGCTCAAGCTGAATGGGCGGTACATTGGAGACAGGATTTGAATCCAGACAGACATCCTCTGATACCATGATAAATTATCCATTGTTCCAGGAAAATGTCAATTGAGTAATTTAATCTAACAATAAACATAAAAGTTTTGAATTAAAAACAACAAACAAAACACAAAAACAGATAATAGTTTTTATATTTCTCAGCTCTCACAGTGTTGGGATCATGAAGATCCAAAACCGGTAAAAGCCGTGAAATTGGACTCTGTTTCTTTTGACCATATATATATAGTAGAAGTTGGAGAGAAAATGGAAGTTAGTGTTTAGTTTACCAGGTTTGAATTCGTCAGAGTCAGCGAAGCTCTTAGTGGAGCTCCTAGTATCCACCGGAGGAGTGAAGCAGGAGACGAAGACTCCGGCGACGGAACGAGCGGCGGAGGCGACGGAGCTCCTGGAACTGGAGGTGGAGCTACGGGAGGTGGAGGTGTCTGAGTATACGGAGGCAGGCGAGTAGGGAACGCTCCTTGAGCCCGTCGAGCTAGTGTTCCGGCCACCGTACATTGAAGCCTTTTCAGAGAGAGATATAGAGAGAGAGAGAGAGAGAGAGAGGTAAATGTTGAGAGTTGTAGATATGGCGGGTAGTTGAGAGTTAAAAGACTTTAGAGAGAGAGCGTTGAAGTTGGAGTTGAAGGAAGACTTTGATTTTTGATTTTTGATTTTTGATTTTATTTTTTTAAGGTCAGGTGTGGCTAACGTGCGCTGTACGTGTAGGCTTCACCGGCCAGTTAACATTCAAATATTCAGCATATCATAAATATGGTGGGTTTTTTTTTTTTTTTTTTAAAAATTTATTTGAAGCTGAAATTAGTAAATCTTTTAAGTTATATTTTTTTTAATATATTTTATTGGTGGTTTTGTTTTTTAGAGGGAGTCGATCACTTTTGGGGGGGGGGGGGGGGGGCGAGAATTAAAGGTAGTTAATTGAGGCAGCAAGGGTAAGTCCGAGGAAGGAAACTATGTGGAGATGACTTGTTTAACTAGTAAGGAGTTTGGGATGATGCTGTTGATGACGATGTCAAGGGTTCCTACTTGAGCTCGAGAAGGTTGAGAATCCGGAATGAAGGAAACATGGTGCAATCCCTGAGGAGACAAAGGTAACTAGGTTCTAAACAAGGAAGAGAAGAAAAAGAAAGGACAAGGTAGCCATCAACTCCGCATTAAATGCATTACAACCACTTGCCTGGCCGCATTAATGGGGAAGTGACCATGAATAGTGATCACATAACTAAAAGTTTCAGTGTATAGGCCTGCTAGTGAGGCCTTGATAGGATAAGTATTAAGGAAGTGAAATCCTAACCCTCTAAATGCAGAGTCTAGATGCATTCTGACTAACTATATAAAGCCAAGAAACGTCTAAATCTAGAAGGTTAGGAGAAAAACAGAAAAAAAGGAAACAATAGAGAGAAAGAGTGGAAGGAGGGGTGAATTGACCAATTGTAAAACCCCTCCTCAGACTAACCCAAGGATAAACACTTAATCAATATAGGGTTTTTCTTTCTTTCTTCAGTCTGAAATCCACATACTATAAATTGATCTGTTCATTACTTGCTGTGTTGGAGTCAGGTACTAAAAAGGGTGATCTTGCTTTCCACCTCTGAAAATATATTGTGTGCGCAAAAATAACACATTAGCATCCACGTGGTCTCCTATTAGTAGTCCATTTTTGCCCACCACAACTTTCAATTTAAAGAGCATTTGTTTATTAGTTTTTAGAATTACTTTCTAATATATGTGGACTTATGTTGAAGCTTCCTTAACGAGTGTACAAGAGTATTCGCTAACATATTTTTTACTCCTTTTACATTACTACATATTCTCTCCGTTCCAAATTGTTAGTGCTATATTCCATTTTTGGATATATCAAAAGGAATTTGAAAAGTAATTAAAAAAAAAATACTAACCCCATTTCACTAAAGTTTTAATTAAAGAGACCCTCAATGGTACCTGAGTGGTAGAAAAATTGGTTTAGGATGCAACATAAAACTAAAGGTCTCATGTTCACTCCACATTGCCATTCTATGAGATTTTCAAGGTGTCTCTTAAATAGGAAGTAAAATATTGAAATTGTCTTACCAAAAGTTAAGACACCATTTTTTTATATCCAACAAATAAATAAAAATTAAGGAGGATAAATTTTAAAACTTATACCTCAATATATAAAAAAATAATACATTAAGAGGCCATTTGATTCACTGTAATATGCCTTTAATGTGATGCATATTACGATAATGTAACATTAAGGTTATTACATAAATGTAAGATTATACTAATGTAATATTAGTGTGTAATGTAACATCATGGTGAGCTAAATGCCCCATAAATGATGTTCCATTGGATTTTGTAAAGGGACTATAAGAGTTTTTTTTTTTTTTTTAAGAGATTTTCAACCTATGACGTTCGCTCCTGATGATAGTTTTTTATTATTAGACCAAGACATCAATCAGTTTTTAGTGTAGGTGATGATTGAACTCCAAATAATATTGTAAGTTATTGAATGGTACTTGATCTTAAGTTCATTTTATTGCTTTCAAGAAAGGAAACATCATTGTTGATGGGAGGAAAGTTATAGTTAATATTTTTTAATATTATCTACAACCAGCTTATTTTTTATAATAGCAAATCTAGAACTAGTTTTATGACATTAATAGTAAATCAACTTTAATAATAATTGGTTCTCAAAAAATAATAAAAAAATAAAAAAATAACAATAATTATGCCATATTAAAAAAGTGGATTGGATGTAATTACTTGAGCGTGTGTGATAAAATAAATATGTTTGTATGGTGCAAAACAAAAATTATACTGTCATAGTCAAGGTAAAACCTTTGTCCTTTTCATCTTTTGAGTGATTCACATCGATATTTAACGCCGTTCTGGCTGTCTTGCACTAATTCTAGAGACAGTGGACAAGATCTACGCCAATAATTTTCTATATAAACTGAAAACAACACGAAGAAAGAGAGGAACAATTGGTGTAATTTTTAAGATTAAAAACGTTCATCCTACGCTTAATTATAGTTTTTTTTTTTTTTTTTTGTTGGGTTACATATTAATATTAGTGAGGATTCATTATCATTGTCATAATCACTATCACAGTTAGTTTAATTTCCACCAGAAACTTGAAAATTAAAATGACCGTTGCTTGAGCAAGAATGAATCCTCACAAAACTACCTAGATAGTAACGGTGGTTGGTGGCGGGAGTGCCCGCTGACTTAAGGAACCGATTAATAAGTATAGTTAAGAAGTTGAACCACCGAAGGTAATTTGGTCTTCTTGTTGTAGAGAGGGAAAAATTCCCGACCTATCACAAGCTGACACATCATACTACTGAGTCCACAAAATACAACCAATTACAAAGTACCACGTATTGCTACTAGGTTTTACTATCACTACTCAGAAACCAACAGAAATTTGCCAAGTGTCATGCAAGAACCAATCACACCTCAGCACGTGTAAGCGATGACACAAGCAAGCTCGCACGTGTAAGCAATGACACAAGCAATCCTCGCACGTGTAAGCGATGACACAAGCGGACCAATCAGGTGGTGACATGTGTCACCAATCGGACTTCGCCACGTGTCGCTCACCCACCCCCAAACTCCTATAAATAGAAGCCTTCCTAAGGCATTAAAAAAAGGGGAAGATTCAGAAGTACAGAAGCTCTGTTGGAACCAAGCTTTGAAGCCTCCAAGAACTTCAACTTCGAATACAAAGAACATTCGAAGAAAAATCATCCAAATCATCTTCCTAGATCTCAAAGGTCATTGGAATCAAGCTCAAAAGCCTCCAGAAACCTCAACAAACCACAAATTGGTGAAGCTCTACGAATTCAAGCCTCCAAAGCCCCGAAGAACTTCCGCCACAGACCTTCAAATAAGAAGAACACTCGAAGCAGAATCATCCAAAATATCTGCCTAGATCCTAAAGCTTACGGGAATCAAGCTCAAAGGTCCGAAAAACATCAACAAACCACAAATCGGTGAAGCTCTGCGGATTCAAGCCTCTAAAGCCCCGAAGAACTTCCACCATAAACCTTCGAAGACGAAGAACACACGAAGAACACGAAGAACGCGAAGAACAAAGGATTTCTAACAAGCTCATAGCCAGAGATTCATTGCAATTCCGTTTCAAACAATCTTCGATCCATCCCTCAACCAAATTGAAGGATATTTTGTGTTCAAGTCAAAATCACATTACCACAAATCCAATTAACAAATCTTTCAAGGAGATCGAATCAGAGGATAACTCTTTTGTAAATTCAGAGAATTGTACCACAATCATCAATACAAATTCGCATTTGTGAAACTATTTTACTTGTTTGACTTATTTCGAACCGAGGAATTTAGTCGTCCACAAATTCTGGCACGCCCGGTGGGACATCTCTGCCTCTCATCTCATTCTCCTTCAAAGAAAGAAATCTTTATCATCTTGCTACCAACTTCAATGGCCTCTAGCAAGAACATTCAAGCTTCAGCAATAGCTATTTCAACTAAACTTGGTACGGCTACCACCAACAATTGCATTGGTGAAATCAATCGTAGCCAGCCTAAAACTCACAATCAACTTCAAGCTCAATCAACCAATGAAGCCAAGGTCCAAACAATTATCTCCTTAGACCCTCTCACAAGAAACAAGGTCATCAACAAGGATATCTCTACCTTGGAACACCTCAAGTATAGGGGCAAATCCCTTTCTTCCTACACAAGAAGTTGGTCGCACGATCTCTTTCCCATCAAAGGGAACCCAAAAAATGAGATTTCACGTGCTCACTTCAAATCGCTTTCTTCTCCATCATCTTGGGAAGTTGTGTTAGTCATGATGACTAACACCTCTACCATGGAAGAAAAGATGGCTGAAATGCAGCAAAGGGTCGTCCTTCTCACAAAAGCACTTGAAGATAAGGACCTCCAAATTGCAACTTTAATGAACAAACTCGAAGTTCAAGATCTTGGTGAATCAAGCCATGGTCATAAATTCACATCTGCGAAGGATGACGAAGGGAGAGAAATTGAAAACACTCCCCAATAAGAACAATCTGCTTCGATGGCTTCGTTGTCAGTCCAACAATTACAAGACATGATAACAAATACCATACGAGCACAATATGGAGGTTCTTCTACTAGTTCTCTCACATATTCAAAACCCTACACAAAGCGCATCGACAACATGAGAATGCCAAATGGGTATCAACCCCCCAAGTTCTTGCAGTTTGATGGCAAAGGAAATCCTAAGCAACACATTGCTCACTTTGTAGAAACTTGTGAGAACGCAGGGACTCAAGGAGGCCTCCTTGTAAAGCAATTTGTTCGTTCGCTCAAGGGAAATGCCTTTGATTGGTATACAGACTTAGAATCTGAGTCGATCAATAGCTGGGAACAACTTGAAAAGGACTTTCTCAACCGATTCTACAGCACACGGCGCACAGTAGGCATGATGGAGCTTACTAATACTAAACAGTGGAAGGATGAGCCCGTCGTTGATTATATCAATCGGTGGCGTTCTTTGAGTCTAGATTGCAAAGATAGACTTTCTGAAATATTTGCTGTAGAGATGTGCATCCAAGGCATGCATTGGGGACTTCTTTACATCCTTCAAGGGATAAAGCCTCGAACATTTGAAGAGTTAGCAACTCGTGCGCATGACATGGAATTGAGTATCTCTAGCCATGGAAGTACAAACCCTTCCATGCTTGAGGAAAGCAGAAAGGAAGTAAGGAGGAATGACAAGAATGCAAAAGTCAACCTCAAAGACCCAATGGTTGTTAACACTGCTGAAGTCAACGTTCCAAGAAGAGGAGCAAATGCAAATGAAAAACAGCTTGAAGGACGGCAAAAGAACGAGGTGCGTCGTCTGACTTTTAAGGAACGTGAGCAAAAAGTATATCTGTTCCCCAATGAAGATGTGCCAAATATCTTTGAACAACTATTGCAAATGAAGTTAATTGAATTGCCAGAATGCAGGCGACCAGAAGACATGGGGAAAGTTGATGACCCTAACTACTGCAAATATCATCGCATCATTGGCCACCCAATCCAAAAATGCTTCATCTTCAAAGAACAAATCATGAAGCTTGCCAAAGAAAATAAGATTGATCTAAACTTCAATGAAGTTGTCGGGTCAAACCATGTGACCGTTGCTTGTGATGTACTTCCAACTCTCAAGCAGGGGGCAAACACCAACCAAGCTTACAAATTGATTGACAATGACGGCATAAGGATCGGCCCCATCAATGGGAAGTTCCTTAAACACTTCTATGCTTGAAAATCAAGAATTGCTCCTCGGTAAGAGCTTAAACTACCCACTACAACGCTGCAAGAGTACATGATGTCTTCCCATTACCCTTGAAAGCGTACCAATAAGGAGAAATTAATCCCACTCTATGTTACCAATTGCTAGTGTGGCGTAGTGGTTGGATGCCCATGTCACCCTTGAGGCCGTCTCGGGCTCGATCAGTGGTGATACCCACTATTACACACTGAGCCCTCCTTTTTGCAAAAACACATCCAAAAAAAAAAAAAAGTTATCAAAAAAAAATCTTTTGAACTACGTGATGACTTGATCCCTTTCGAGGGTACGTAGGCAACTTAGTATCTTTTTGCTGAGTTCAGTCACGCACTAAAAAAAATTTATCAAAAAAAAAAAGAAGAAAACTTTTGAACTACGTGATGACTTGATCTCTTTCGAGGGTACGTTGGCAACTTAGTATCTTTTTGCTGAGTTCAGTCACGCATTGAAAAAAAAATCATCAAAAAAAAAAAAAAAATCTGTTAAACTATGTGATGACTTGATCCTTCTCCGGGGTATGTAGGCAGCTTAGTACTTGTCACTAAGTTCAGTCACATGAAAAGAAGAAGGATTGCCAGTCTAGCTTGAAGAGTTTTCCAACGGTCATCAATATGCTTTTAAGATCCCTTTGTCGGCAAGACACTGCTTAAAGACAGTCAACTGCTCAATATAATGATCAAGGGTCATTGTAGTAGAAAATGAAGACTGTAAGGAGTTGACGTTGCTTAGCTTGAAATGATGGTGAACATAAGTTGATGCTTGGTTATGGAGTAAAATAAAATCTCCAACTTCTTTTGCAAGAAATGAAGTCTTCATGGCATTCCCTATCTTTTATGGATATTCTCCCACATTTCTGAAGTATGCTTTGCATCACTTATCTCTTGGGGGCATCTTCTTGTACCTTACAAATCTAAGCTACATCGTCTCTCTTCTAGGTTGTGCCACCTCACAACTTTGAAATTTGAACCACATCATCTCCCTTCTGAGTGGTGCAGTTTCACATCATGTCTCCAAAAGTTGGACAATGTCACCTTCCTCCAGCATCTGAAGTTGGTGTTGCATCATCTCTCCTCCAAGGGCATATCCATGCAATGTCAAAGTCTTGGCGGCATTCTTCTTGAAACTTCAAGGTTTTGTTGGCATCTCCTTGCAATGTCAAAGTCTTGGCGGCATTCTTCTTGAAACTTCAAGGTTTCATTGGCATCTCCGAAATCTTAATGAAGGACTCCTTGCATCTTTAACATCTTGTTGGCATTTCTGAAATCTTGATGTCTGAGCTATGTTGCCTCTAAAAATTGATGCAACTTCAATGCAAGTGCAAGTGCTAATGTGGAGTGTTGTCGTGGCTTCATGGCAAAGATGAACGTTGGCACGGCTTCGACGAAAATGAAGTGTTGACGTAGCTTCATGCCAAAGATCAATGTTGGCATGGCTTCGGTGCAAATAAAGTGTTGACGTGGCTTCATGTTGAAAAAACTTCATTAAAAAAGACAAGTGCAAATTTGCTTCAGTAGACAAAGTAATGGTGATGCTTCAATGCAAATGCAAGAGTTGGCACAGCTTCACTTCGATGCAAAGAAAGGTATGGGCAACCTCAATGCAAATGCAAACTTTGTGCGGCTTCATGATAAGAACAATTGGCATGGGTGCACTGCAAAGACAAGTGTGGAAAACCTTCATGCAAAAACAAGTGCTAACATAGTTCCATTGCAACAACCAGTGCTAGTATTGCTTAGTTGCCAAGACAAAGGAAAAGAATGTAACAACATGAAAGCGTACATCATTGCAAGAACGTTGCTATCAATGAAATACAAAGCCACCAAATGAAGGCAAACACTTCTATGAGAACGTCAGCGTAAAGTTTGATGTCAAAGCCTAAAAACCAAGGAAACTGTGCTGCAAAACAAAAACAAGCAATAAAAAAATTGTCAGGGAAAGGATCTCATAGGACATAAAAAATAAAAATAAAAAAATTCTTGAAAGCAAAAGAAGAAAGCTGAAGGTTGAGCATGTGTCTCAGTGATGAAGGAATGCAATAACATGCCATTATATAGAAAACTTTTGAGACAGCAGACCAGAAAAATGAAGAAAGTCAGCAAACCATTAAATGGTTCCACCAACCGGCCAATGAATAAAAACTGCATTCACATTTTAGAAATGTGAAAGCAACTGGAGCTAAAAGTCAGATTTTGTGAACTCAATTGCGCTCAAAATCAAAGAAGTCTGCACCAAATTTTGAGAATAAAAAAAATGACATTCAGAGAGATAGAAAATGGTGGCTCATCACCCACCTCATGACCTACAAGTCCAAACTTAGGTGCTGCCCTGTCAGAGCCGCCCACAAAAAAGACCAGAAAAGTCATCATAGACAAACTGTCACCCACGGCCTTCCCTTTAAGATTTGTGAAAATCCAGACCTTATTTCACAAAACTGACCCCACAGGGACCTTAAACGGACTTCAATTGACAAAACCCTGAAAAATCAAGGTCACCGGAGCTAACACGCGCTGCCACGCGCCGCCAAAAGCTTCAGAGGATCGCAGCATCCTCCACCACTTCTGCGCAAATCGGGCCACCATTTCAAAAAACAGAAACTTCAACTAGATCCAGCGGGCCCCGATCTACAAAATCTGAAAATTTCAGGCCCAAACGATCAGCCACGCGCTGGCACGCGCCACCAGAAAGTCCGGTGATCGCCAGCGTCATTTCACGCGCTCACACGCGCCGACACATATGAGCCCTGCATTAAACGCGCTGCACGCGCCACGCGCGCTGACACGCGCGCCTCAGACTTATGACGTCATGGATGACGTCATCAACCAGGTTGACCCGTTTGTCCAGACGACCCGGTTTGACCCGGACCGACCCGCATCCTGACCCGGTCCGAACCGCCTGCAAAAAAAAAAAAATTAAATAAGAAAAAAGAGAGAGAAAATGCTTTGACCTCATGGACCTTTGACCTTGACCAAAAAGTCAAAATTTTCAAAACAGACCTGTCCCACTCAATTTTTTGAGTACATTCCGATTTTGGGACCCATTTCTTCATTCGAAACTCAGAAATTGTGCAAATGTCCAGTTTCCAAAAGTTGACTTTTGCACAAATGTTGACCAAAAAGTAAAAATTTTCAAGAAGGACCTATCTTACCTAATTTTTCGCGTAGATTCCATTTTTTGGGTTTATTTCTTCATTTGAGAATCCGAAATTGCTCAAATAGTATGATTCTACAGTTGTTGGCCTTAATGTGAACTTTAACCAAAAATCAAGATGTTCGAGCAAAGCTTGTCCTATTCAAATTTTCACATAGGTTCTGATTGTGAAATCCGCTTATTTGTTTTAGACTTGAAAACCACCTATGTGACCCATTTCTCTGAAGTACCAACAGTGCCCAAAAGTCAAGCTCCCAAGATCAAGATTTGAGATTTGAATTCCCTCAAGGTTATTCTCCAGACTTTATCAAGGCTTCCTTTCAAAGTACAAATAAACTCTCACAAGTGTGTCTTAAACTTGAAATTACACTGGGTCACTAATTCAACCTACCATTCCTGTTTGGTGCCTACCGGTCTTCAGCCTACCATTCCTCATTCGGTGCCAAACATTCTCGCCTACCGTTCGGTGCCTACCAGTCGAGAATCCACCAGTCTCACCAAAAATTCTCAACTGCCATTCTCGACTACATATCTACCATTCTTCGTCTCTCCACTATAAATAGAGGGGCCGGATTCATCAAGAACTCATCCAAAAAAAAAAGAAAAAAAGAAAAAAAAAAAAACACATTGAATCATGAAATGAAGATTTGCTTCTTTCAAATTTTCAAGTCCTCTTTCTCACAGCCATTTCTCTCTATGGCCTTATCATTTTCAACACTTAGCAACCAAAATTGCTTCATAATCAGTTTGAAATCAACCCTCTCATGGTTCAGTAGAAACCCTTTTCACAGTGTCATTGTAGTTTTGAGATCCACACAAATTTTGTTTCTCCACTTAACGACTACCTTTGTCCATAAAATTACTCATAACAAGGTCTGCATCGACCTCCCATGCTTCCGTGGATTTGGTTGGCCAGGAAATCCAAGTCCAGCAGAGACACCTGTTCCTAACCTAAGGTCTCCAGTAGTCTCTTTCCAATTGCTTGGTCTCCCAGCGGAAGCAGTGGTTCGGAACAAACACCAACTTGGCTGGTTTCTAAGACCAGAATCACAAGTTAGCTCCATCTTTCTTTTTTCTGTGCTTTTCCAACAAGTGGCAGTAGGAGAAAATGGTAAAAAGTGTTGAGGTATCCTACAAATTGTCTTTCATCCAACACTTAGAATGATATCCAAGGGACCAGCTCATCAGAATTCAACCTTTGGTGTCGGTAAATGGTCACCAAAGCCTCATCCTATGTTCCCACAAGCAGGAGACCCAAAGGTCATCGTTGCTGGTACCTCAAAACACATTTTCTGGAATTACTCCAACTTAAATTCAGCTTGAGGTATTTCAGAAAGTACTCTTCTGAAATTACTTCAACTTAACGTCCGTCAGCATGGTCCCATTACGCAAGCACATTCTACAACTTGCTGTCGGACCTCATTCAGCATGCAGTCAGTCCCAGATCCAAAGGTGTACTTCCCAGGAACATTTACACCAGAGGGTCCCCAACATACAGGGCCAGCACCATGGAGGCGTATGTTTCACCCATTCGCTTTGCTTCATCCCCCTCATCTTCATCACCAACACCAGCACCCCCAGAATCCGTAAGCTTCTGAAACTACCTCAACTTAACTTGAATGATGCGACGACACAAGCACATTCAACCACATTCCCACATGGCCTCGCCGTAATCCAAAGTATACTCTTCTGAAATTACTTCACCAGGGGTTAAAAGAAAAAAAAAAAAAAAAAAGAAAGAAAAAGAAAAATGAGGCTAGCCCCACGACCCTGCATGCTGTGCCCAACCAACATCTTCACATCTTCCCTATCTTCTACACCCTGTGATCGCCGCCAACGATCCAAAATACTCTTCTGAAATTACCTCAGCTTAATCTCTACTGAAATGATTCAATCTTGCAAGTATATCCAACTTCTTGCAAACAACTTTCAGCCTCACCAACCCACTTCAAATACCATGGAACACTCTTTTGAAATTACTTCAACTTAACCTATACTGAGAAGGTCCAGTCATGTAAATACATTCAAATACTGGCAGACCCCTTTTCGGTCTTACCAAAGCCTTTCATGTGGGTGGATCTACTCTTCGGAAATTATCTCATCATGCTGAAAGCTCCACCACCTTCAACTATTTCACTTAAAGAGTCAAGTGTGTATAAAAAAAAAAAAAAAAAAAAAAAAAAAAAAAAGTCTTCGAAACTCATTCCCACACTACACTCTAAAACTGTGTGCGTGAACGAGTCTCGAGGGGGCATTTGTAGAGAGGGAAAAATTCCCGACCTATCACAAGCTGACACATCATACTACTGAGTCCACAAAATACAACCAATTACAAAGTACCACGTATTGCTACTAGGTTTTACTATCACTACTCAGAAACCAACAGAAATTTGCCAAGTGTCATGCAAGAACCAATCACACCTCAGCACGTGTAAGCGATGACACAAGCAAGCTCGCACGTGTAAGCAATGACACAAGCAATCCTCGCACGTGTAAGCGATGACACAAGCGGACCAATCAGGTGGTGACATGTGTCACCAATCGGACTTCGCCACGTGTCGCTCACCCACCCCCAAACTCCTATAAATAGAAGCCTTCCTAAGGCATTAAAAAAAGGGGAAGATTCAGAAGTACAGAAGCTCTGTTGGAACCAAGCTTTGAAGCCTCCAAGAACTTCAACTTCGAATACAAAGAACATTCGAAGAAAAATCATCCAAATCATCTTCCTAGATCTCAAAGGTCATTGGAATCAAGCTCAAAAGCCTCCAGAAACCTCAACAAACCACAAATTGGTGAAGCTCTACGAATTCAAGCCTCCAAAGCCCCGAAGAACTTCCGCCACAGACCTTCAAATAAGAAGAACACTCGAAGCAGAATCATCCAAAATATCTGCCTAGATCCTAAAGCTTACGGGAATCAAGCTCAAAGGTCCGAAAAACATCAACAAACCACAAATCGGTGAAGCTCTGCGGATTCAAGCCTCTAAAGCCCCGAAGAACTTCCACCATAAACCTTCGAAGACGAAGAACACACGAAGAACACGAAGAACGCGAAGAACAAAGGATTTCTAACAAGCTCATAGCCAGAGATTCATTGCAATTCCGTTTCAAACAATCTTCGATCCATCCCTCAACCAAATTGAAGGATATTTTGTGTTCAAGTCAAAATCACATTACCACAAATCCAATTAACAAATCTTTCAAGGAGATCGAATCAGAGGATAACTCTTTTGTAAATTCAGAGAATTGTACCACAATCATCAATACAAATTCGCATTTGTGAAACTATTTTACTTGTTTGACTTATTTCGAACCGAGGAATTTAGTCGTCCACACTTGTATATTGGTTAATTATTATAATTTTCAACTTGAAACCCCTACTTTTCCTTTGTGGGTAAGTGACTATGGCCATGGTTTGGTTCATAAAAAAAATATGGTTTATTTCCTGTTTTCTATGGGATCCACTAATGAATAACTTATTTGGGTTGTTTTCGGTTCTCATTTTCGTTTTCAATACTTAAAAAAAAAAAAAAAAAACGTGGGAATGAAAAATAGAAAACTAATAAAACTGCGGTGAATTTGGTTTAATTTTTTTATATTGTGCTTTTTGAAAAAGTGGCGGTTTTTAAAGGTGCGGTATGAAATCGGGTTTTTTTTTATTTTAAAAATGAGTGTTTGGTAAAAACTGTTAAATTTTTTTTTTGTTGTTGAAAAAGTAGAGTGTTTAGCTATTAGTTACCAATTGCAATTTGAAGTATAAATGACTAAAAAGGACAAAACATATATAAGATAGTTTGAGAAAATGAAAAATGCATTATAATGTAGAGATACAAGTAACAAGCAAATAGATAAGGTAATTTTATATGGAAAAAAAATTGATATAGTGATGCCACTAGTGCATTTAAGAATTTAAAAAAAAAAAAAAATTACTTTTTTTTCCCTCCAATTTTAAGTGAAGTATATTATTAGTCAAAATAAAAAATTAAGCTACCTACACGTATAACAAACTTGTAGAGATTATTGTCTTCTTATTTATACCATTTATACCACATAACACTTATTTTTCCAATGCAATTTCCATTTACCCCTCCTTGTCTTCTTCACCTTTCTCCTTCTCTCCCTTTGTATTTCTCGAATCTTCTTAGGAATTTATCTTCATTGTACATCTCTTTCTTATTTTCTATGCCATGTGCAGGTATACAAGAAACATTGTTATGGTTTTGTGAGCACCAAATCTGCCTGAGAAGATGGCGATTTATGGTGTTTGGGCCTCCAATTAATTTTTATGTGGGTTATGTCACAGTCCTACAAACTGGGCCCTGATCTTCACCTGACTAGCTTCCCTCAACCCTTGACACAACGCTATTCCGACCTCCTTCCGTTGTTTCCTCGCCTTAGCCTTTTGGTCACTCTGTTCCCTTGTGTTTCCTTCCCTAATTTTCCCAAAAAAAAAAAAAAAAACCCTAATGTTCACTTTCTTCCCCCTTTTATAGCCTTTTCCTAGTGGATGGATCATCATTGCTTCTCCACTTGACACATTTTTCCACCTCTGTCTAAATCTCCAAGAATCTTCACGATTTTATAGGATTTCCTAGGAACTTGTTCCAGACGCTAATTAGCGTTTAGCATCAGACTACCCAGGGTTATTAGACACTGCTCAGTCTCGACCTTAAATGGTTGTTCTTCTTTGGTCTTTCCTTTGGCTGGCCTGTTAGTCTCAGGCCCAACCTAGCCCAGGTGTAACTCTATATTACTGAGGACTTGGCCCCCTTCTTTGTTAGTGAACTTCTCCCCTTTCCTCCATGCCTAATCTTTAGCCATAGGGGCCGACTTCCCTACAATGGGCCTTAGCCACATGGGCTCCTTCTCTGTGTTGAGCCTTAGTGACGTGGGCTACTCACGATTTAGGGGCCCGAGCCCCTGCATGTTTTATTTGTGGTTATAATTGGTTTTGTAAATCAACCCTCTAGCTTCTCGACAAACCATGTCTCTCTCACTTTGGCAATTGACCCTAACTCCAGTAAGGTGAGTTTGGTTAGTAGTAACACTGATTTTCTGAGAATGGATTGTGTTGTGTTGATTTTTATGGGTTGTGTACTTGTGTTGTGTTCTTGGGGAAGAAGGGTAAAATTGGGTTTTGGGAAAAAATGTAAGGATAATTAAGGAAATGAGAACAAGTTTCCAACAGTAGCCTTGTTGTGTTTTTTTGCATTGGACCTTTGAGGATCAAGTGCAAAATCGTGACATTTCACGTCTTGGGGCTGAAAACGCAGTATAGGAAATGCTTACCAAACACAAAAGTACATTTTGAAACTGCATTGTGTTTTTTTCCCCCTAAAACTCGAACCAAATGGGCACACAGCATCCGTTTGGGATGAGCTGAAAATTTTAACTTATCTATACTTTTAGCTTATTTTTGCTACTATTCATAGATCTTACTGTACTTTTTGATATTATTCATGAGTCATACTATACTCTTTAACTTACTTTTAATAAAAAGTTTTCAGTTTCAATTCCCAAATAGACACTTTTAGTATTTTCAACGTAGGCAAAATTGAGTATAGTGACACTGGCATTCTCTAATAAAGCTGAAAACAACTCCAACCCACTACTATGGCATGTCTCACTCAATTCAGCTATGAAGTAAGTGTTGCTATGCTAGCGTTTTAGAGAATCTAAGCTCCCTAGTCCCTACCCTTCTTATTTTACAAGGAAAAAAAATGCAACCCTTTGTTTTTTCAATCTTTAGTCTTAATAGGTGTGATTAAAGTTGAGAAAGTTGAGAAAGAATCTTGTATTTTAATATTAAAATTTTTTTTTCAAAAAATTGAATAAATCTTAGGTAATAGCCCCTACATTTTTTTTTTAAAGTAAAAATAATTAAATACTCTTTAAGTTATTGCTGTCTCATTTATTTTCCTTTTAATATTTATTTTTTGTCATTATAAGTCATTAATTTTAGGAATGTTTAAAACATAGGTTTATAAAAATATATGTTAAGAGATTTTTTTTTTTCCAAAAATAAAGTCATACTCATTTATTTAACTAGGCCCTCATTGAGAAAAATTTCTAGCTCTGTCATTGCTTGTAGTTAAACTTGTATTTTCAATGAAGACATCTAGAATTTAAATCCTCCTCCCACCTCATGTAATTATTGAATAATAAATAAATAAAAATTGAGTGGATTGATTATGGGAATTTAAGAAAAGAGGCACAAATTATAGCATGCATAATCAGCTTTAGTGTTTTTCTATTTTTCCTTTTCTAGAGGAAGAAGTTAGCTCAGAGAAGTGGTGTCACCCACACATGGCTCCAGCAAGACATCTTGAGAAGGAACATGGAATGTAACTTAATTTGAACCTATAATATTAATAATCATTGAGTAGAGAGAATGAGTCAGATTAGCACTTATCCATTGCTTTCTACCTTTGTTTTGTCATTGTGATAGAAAAGAAAGCAACAAGAGAAAACAATTTAATGATCAAAATTTTTTAGCAAAAAAAAAAAAAAATTAATGATCAAAATTTTCCATCGACGTAAATCGTGAGTCATATTTGACTCCCTTGATTGGTCTTTCTCTTGAATAAAAGTCTTAACACACACACACAGCACATGCTATTTGCAAATAGACTCAGAAATACAAGTCTGCCTAAAAAGGTTCAATTCCACATTTAGACTTTTCCATTAATGATTGAATTTATACGTCCAACCTCTTTAAATTCCTTCCAAGGATCAGTCAAGGGCTTTAATTTTTTTTTTTTTTTTTAAAGTAAAACTTTTACTGAAATTAAAAATAAAAATAAAAATAGACCACATACACAGGATGTGTATGCAGTATGCAAATCTAAATAGTAGAGGAACAAGCATCAAGCATCAAGCATCTCAAGCATGAAATGAGCATGGAGTGGATGCATTCCTCTTTCTTTAACATCTTCAAGAACGGTTAAACAAATTTCAGTTCCAAGACTCCATAAGATAATAACAATGGACAGACTAATCTTACTCTGTAACGTGGCCACGAATTATTTTCAATCTGTTAACAAACAAAGAGGCTTGTGTTCTATCATTTATGTATAGGTCCTAGCATTATGAAACAACTAAAAATATATATATAATCTTTGATCGTTTGAGGATTAGTAACAATATACATCAGTCTACATCATTATCAGCCGTATGATGAATATACATTATGCAGTTAAACCAACATTACTGCGATTCAATCTATGAATTAGCCGGAAAGAACTCAAAAATCCCGAGGCACAATTTTTAGTAGACAAATCTACGTCATTTTTAGGGCCTAGAATCGATAAGCCATTTTAAAGACCCAATAAAGACATGACATGGTACTGTTCTCTTTGACCTCCTATTTTCAATATGGAGAGCTCAAAATAATCAATAATCAATATATTTTAGAGTGGCTTGCTTTTAGTTTAATTAGTGAAATCTCTTATTGTCATTTTTTTAAAAGAAAAAAACTCATTGGTATCTTGATTTGATAGTAAAGAGCAATCATCAAATAACAAAAGCTGTAGGTTTAAAATTCTATCATATCTAATAAAAAGTTAAAATATTTAGATAAATCAAGTTCAGAAATAATAGTTTTAATTAAAATAATTAATCTAAAAATTAGAGATTAATGACTTTGTTGATTTATGCTATTAACTATAGTGCTATAATTCATAAACTACATTCTTTTTTTTTTTTTTGAGAAACCATAAACTACATTCAAGACATCACATTTTTGCAACTTGTGAAACTTGAACAACAATCCAAAGAGGAAATTTAAGAAGATTTTATAACCAGCAATTGCCTCTGTATCATGTAAAAAATTAGAAATTTACATAATTAAGAAAAGAGAAAGAGTGAGATACTAACCTTTGATTAGAAGCCAATCAACTGTTCCGTACAGTTAAGGTGAACAGTCAGAGTGTAAAGAATAATTAGAACTACAGTTGGGTAAAGACTGTTCTGGAGTTGGTTGAAGATTGACAGTGCAGTAATTAGAGGAAGACAGTAATTAGACTGAGATTAGAATTAATAAATAAAATATTAGAATGACTCAGACTGACATCCATCCAAATGGAATTTTTATTATTTAATATAGAATAATGTTTAAATTATTAAACTTATCATTTCTTAATAGCTTAAAACTTTATAGACAAATAATAGTTTATCATACTATTAAAGCAAGAGGTTCTTAGTTTAAATTTTGTCTCCACTTTACCTCCTATTTAAATAGTAAAAAATTCTACGTGTCAAGCCCACATGTAACAATGAGCTTTAAAGTAATGTTTGAATAATTAAATTCATCATTTTCTAACCATTTAAGTTTTTCAAACAAATGATAGATTTTCGATTAACAAACATCAAACGGTTGAATACACAGAAAAATCATTTGAGGACATTTTTGCATTTGACAACTACCATAACATGACAAGTAGACTGATTCTGAGTAATACTGAGAATGAGAAGAACAAACGTGACTCACAAGTTAAGCAAATCAGGCTTTAATGACTTTTACCTCAGAGCTTGACCCTATCAATTAAACGCGGTTGAGCTTTACTTATTGAGCTGTTGAACAGAAATTTGACAGCCTGGTCTGTCCAGCTCACCTCACTGTTTGGACGAAACCAAGCTTGAGGACTAGTCCCTAGAGCATACCAATTAACTATTCCTGGAGAATTGAGTTGTTTAAAAGGACAGGTTGAACGGACTTGGACTTATGATAAAGTATTTAGTCCATCCTTGGACTCAATTTCACATCTAAACTAAACTACGTTTGGCTTCACAGTGAAAAAAAAATTCCAATTTGAACACATACCAGGCCAACTCCAGCTACATTAATGAAAAGAAATCAAGGAACCTGAACTGGTTTATGACTATAGAATAATAGTTTTTTTTTTTTTTTTTTTTTGAGAAGCTAGAATAATAGAAATAGATACCTAACTTTGGGAGTCTGAAACACAGAAAAGAATCAACTGAGTAAGGACAGGAAGTTTCTTTAGCATCTGTATTTGAGTCAGGGAGGTTTAAGTGCATAGGCAGCAATAAAATATCTTTCATAATAAATATATTCTGTATGAAAGCACATTTGATTCTCTTCAAGTTCAGGAGTGAAAAAATATTAGAAGATATGATTGTCAAATATTGCTTATGCAGAGTTGAAATTACCAAGGTAAGGTGCATAAAAACAAATAATTAATTTGTGATATTATTTTTGAACCCAAAAATAGTTGAAAGTTGGGAAAAACATTTTTGAATTGTTAGGTCAGCAGTTACAACAAAATTTGGTGATAATTTAAGGATAACATGAGCAAATGGGAAATAAATTTGAGTGAACGAAAAACAAAGAACATTATAGTATAAACATACATATTCTTTCAGATCCAAAAAAACTGGCATAATTTGGAACAGTATAAGATTATGGAAATACCATAATATTCATGAACATATTTCAAGACATGTGATTATATTTGTTAGGGTCATATTTTCTATATAATTGGCTAATCCTTTAACAAAACACATTTTACTTGTAACTGGGTAGATCTAAGATGGGTTTAATATATCAAGAAGTATATTGATCAAACATATCAAGTAGTATCTTTAAAGTCATGAAAATTGATTCAAAAAACAAGTGAAGAAAAGTTGTTTCATTTAGTCTCCACAGAAGCTCGACAGATATTGCTATCGACGGCTATCGAGGTAAAATGAAGAAGCTCGACACTAGCTCGACACAAGCTCGATCTATTGAGAATTACGATTTCAGAATTTCCAGATCTGAAATTCGGCCCATGCTGTCTTATTTGATTAGGATTTCTTTTCTCACAACCCTCGTCATATATAAGGCATATTTTAAAAGCCATCGTACACGGATACAGAGACCTAGAACTCATATACTTTATGTGAATATATTTTTCTTAGAATAGCTTAGTGGCTGCTTGTTACTTTTTGTTTCTTTTTACTTTTTGTTCACTACTGTGAACTCTATATATTTTTCCTGCTATTCCTTTTTCAATAATATTTTCTTCTTACTTATCAAAAAAAAAAAGAATTAATTAACCAAGGTCAAGCTATCTTAACCCAACAATATTATTGTTAGAGAAATTTGCAAATCCTTACTTCAGAATGTGAAGCAAACTGACCACTTGAGGTGAAAAAAATTCTGGATCAGCCAGGGAAGTTCAGTGCACAATCGACTAGAAAACTGTCAGACATAGTGTTTACATTGATAATATGATTGTCCTCTTTCATCAACCTAAGCAATGTTCCTAATATAACATAAACCTGTAAGGCTTGGGGGTGAGATTTATCACTTGACACAAAGGTATGAACATTACTAGAAATCTGTATCCAACTATAACCTGGAACTTTAGAGTCACACCTGTTCCTCATCATTTTGCGTACTCTTGCCACATCATGCCAAAGCCTTTCAGAAGCATACAAGTTAGACATCAGAGTATAATTCACAGGATTGTTAGGCTCTAATGCAAATAACTTTTCTGCAGCCCATTTTGCTAATCTAAGATTTTTATGGACTTTACATGCTCCAATGAATGCTCCTAAGCTGTTTGACCCAGGTTCCATTGGCATTGAGGTTAAAACATCAAATGCCTCATCCAAAAGACCAAAGCGCCCAAGAAGATCTATAAGACAGGCGTAATGCTCAGAGTCTGGTACAATTTGGTAGTAACTGGTCATCAAATTGAAGTAATGCAGACCCTTCTTTACTAGCCCCCCATGGTTACAGGCAGAGAGAACCCCAAGAAAAATTATTGGATCTGGCCTAATGCCATAAGATAACATCTTCTCAAATAAGTCAGTAGCTTCTTTGGTAAGACCATGGAATGCATATGCGCATACAACTGAAGTCCATGTAACAAGATCAGGCTCTAAAACAGAGCTGAAGCATTGATATGCACCAAGGATGCTACCACATTTGGAGTATGCATTTATCAGAGAATTGGATATAGATAAAAAGACTTGAAGCCCTAGCTTAATAGTACAAGCATGAGCTTGCATAATTTCACTAGTGGCAGACAAGTTGCCACATGAGCTAAGGATGCTAGCAAGAGTTAATTCATCAGGATGGAATCCTGCTTCAAGCATTTTCTTCAGAAGTTTCATAGCTTCTTTCCCATCTCCATGCTGTCCGTAAGCCACTATCATAGTATTCCACAACACAACATTTCTAATGTTCATCCCATCAAAAGCTTTGCAAGCATCATTGATACTTTGACTATTTGCATACATATCAACAAGTGCACTCGCCACTTGAACATCTAAATCAAAAGAGTTTCTTACAATAAGGCCATGGATTTGCTTTCCCAAATTACAAGATTCCAACGTACCACACAAACTCAACAGGCTACTGAATGTAAACTCATCCCCCTTCACACCTTTCGACTGCATCAAATTGAAGACCCCAAAAGCCTCCTTGGCCAAACAATTCGAAACATAGCAAGATACCATCACATTCCACAAAACCAAATCTCTAGACAAAATGCCATCAAAAGCCCGTCTAGCATCTTCCACAAAGCCACATGTTGCATACAACTTGACAAGAGCACTACCAACAAAACTATTCAAGTCAAACCCCACTTTCACTATAAAACAATGCAGTTCTTTACCAATCACAACATCATCCAACTCAATGCATGCACGAAACAATCCGTTAAAAGTTATATCATCTGGCCATACCATTTCCAACAACATTCTCCTAAAATAAGAAATACCCAGATAAAGGTTCGACCTATTATTACTACTAAAGTCAACAACACCACAAATAACAGTATTCCATGACACCACGTTTCTCACACGCATATCATCGAACAGTCTCTGTGCATCATGAAACTCCTTGCATCTAACATAAACATTCAAAATCTGGTTTTGCAAGGACAATACATTATACAATCCCAACTCTATCACATGTGCATGCAGTTGTTTTCCTTGGGGAAGAAATCCCATTTTGGCTGAGACTTTGAGGGCATTGGAGCAAAAAGAATGGGCCGAGTGAGGATCGCTGAAATGGGTTGCCTCGGAAATAGGAATTTTGGCTCTGAGTCGACTCAGAGGGAGAGATGAGTCGTTTTTTTGAGCATTTTGGCTGGTTTGAGCTGAGGAAAGTATTGGCGGGAAGGACAACGGCCGTTTGAAATGGACGGTGGGGATTGAAGATGAGCGGCAAGTAGACAGCATATGATGAAGATTGATTATGAGACCCAACGTTCAGTGGTGGTTTAAAACTTTTACAATGGAGGGGAAGAGTGACCGGAAACGCCAGCGTTTTGTGTTGAATTGTAAATAACACTGGCTTGTAACCAATGCATAAGCATGGATGATAAATTCACGTAATTAGATGCATATTAAATTTCTACCTAAGTTTAATACGATTTATAGTCATTTTTAGATTTGTATTAAGGATATTATTCGAATAGAGTAGGTAAATTATTGATTCTTGATGACCTATAAAAAAATGAATAAAATTTGGCAACAAACTTAGTTAGGCTACAAACTACTTATATCTTTTTCTTGGATGTGAATTTTGACAAATCTACTGAACTGGGAATTGAGCACCAATTTGATTTGTAAAACCCCTAAAACCAGTCAAAAATTGGCCAAAATTGAGAACTAGGAGCAAAAGCAATTCTTTGACCATACCAGTTTTTAAAACCATGATTTTCTTCATATATTCTCTATGTTTGCAAAATTTTCAGAAGATTAAAGATCAATAGCTATATCCAATAAAATATTTGAATTTTAAGTTTTTGTAGTCTGTAATTATACGCAAAAATAAGTTCATGAATTGAATAATAAATAACATTCTATCGACACAAAATTTGACATGTGTGTTAAGAACATAAAGAACATGAAATCTAATTGTTAGATTTTTAAAATATATAGTCATATTAATTTTATTAGTAGAAGTTGTAGTGCTATAATTAAGTTTATAGTCAAATTTTGTCCCAAAAAAATTGTTCATTCTTGATGATTTTGTTTAAGAAAAAGAGATATTTTGTTACTTCTTTAACTTAATTTTGTTATTGTGATGTAATAAATTTATTTTATGTTTATATTTTTCAAATAAGATATAAATAACCAATTAATGGTGGCTAGGAGGCGCCTCCTCCGGGTTTTTTCAAAATTAATGTGGATGGTGCGTCGTCTTTGGATGGTCACAAAGTGTCGGGAGTGGGAGTGATCATTCGTGATGCTGAAGGAGGTGTGGTTGCTGCCCTTAGAAAAGCTTTGCCTATGCACTATCAGGTTGAATGGACTGAGCTCTTTGCTATGGAGCAGGGAGTTCTTTTGGCTCAGGAAATGGCTGTCCAGTTGGCTATCTTTGAATCCGATGCTTCCTTTGTCATTCAAGCCATTTCTTAGGACCTCCATGGTGGTGAATCTGGCCACCTGATCCAAGGGATTCAGCTTGCGAAATCAAACTTCTTGAGTTGCTTTTTTCGACATGTGAAAAGGGACTCCAATAGGGTTGCTCATGAGCTTGCCCAGTATGCAAAATGTAATAATGTCAGTTTTGTTTGGAAAGGTGTTTCTCCGCCTTTCTTAGATTTTCTGATACAATCAGGTCTAGGTTGAATGTTGTAGGTTGAAGCCCTGTTGTACTCCTTTTCATGTGTTATTGATATTATGCATTTTCTCTTCAAAAAAAAAAAAAACAATTTTTAAGATCACGATTAAATTTTTAATCTCTCTTGGTCATGGAACCCTAATTGGTCAATCTCTCCTCTCTTGAACTCTAAACTGAAATCCCACCTCACTTCACTCTCCAATCCCATCTGTAAAGTCAATTTCTCTCAATACCCTCTTTTCTCTTCCATCAGTTTCAATCCTTCTATTTCACTTTTCGCAATTCAATATCTCAAAGGGTGTGTTTGGTAGCTTAGTTTGAACACACTTTTGAGCATTTTAAACAACATTACACACATTTCCACACATTTTTTCACCCACACGTATATAAAAAACACTCAAACAACATTACTCAAACTCCTCTACCAAACACACCCCAAGGTTTTCTTAATTTGAAAATGGAAGGGAAAAAAGACAAAGCATTGAAATGCTTGAAAATCAGTAAACAAGCAATGGAAGTTGGAGATCAAAGCTGAGCCTTAAAAAATTCTTCTCTAAAGCTCATCATCTCAATCACACATTACTAGTCCAATGATCTCTTATTGAAGATAGAGAAAGACTCCAATGGGCCCAATGGTATCAACAAGCCCAAGACTCTTCCAGGCCCACTAATAATGGCCCATCAGAGCCATCAAAATTCAAAACGAGTTTTGCAATTAGTTTTTTTCTCTTCTAATTAGAGCACCATCTATCTAGGAATGAGGTAACAAAAACATGTTGGTAATCTGTTGATTAAGTGCAATGCTATCATCTTCTAATGATTCTCATTATATACATCTTATTTATTAACAAATAGAGGTTGAAAGTAATGATTATAAAGGGTTGTTGATTTCACCTAATGATTAAACAAGACCAGAGTTTTTGTTTTGTTTTGTTTTTTTATTTTTTTTTTCTCGGTGGAAATGATATTCATCTTATGATCAAATCCAGCTCGCTATTTAGTCACTTAAATGAGTAAAACTTTGATTCCAAACCAATCATTTTTTTTTGTTTTTTCATAATAAAATTTGTGTTATGTCATCCACCCACTCATTTCCAACGATAGCTTCAACTGTGGGATGAAAACTCACAGTAAGTAAAGGCAAACCTAAGGTTCATATTTTAATGATTGAACGCGTGGTTGGGGAAGTTACACTAGATGTGACAATTTGAACTGTTTTGCTTCAATTTTGTTCTCAACATTAACTCTTATATCGTTTTCTATCATGTGAAACTTCCATTTTCTTGAAAGGAAAAAATTGTTACATACATTCTATTTTGAATTGAAATTCTGAGTTTGAGACAAAATGGGTGTAATCAGGGGCGTAGCCAGGAATACATACTTGGGGGGGCCGAGTTGCAACAGAGATATACCAAATATAATTTTTAAGTCTATTGGATACAAAATTATCAACTTTCTTATATTATTATATACTTGAACATGTTGGGAATTCAACCGAAATTTCAAACCTGTGAGAAACAAAAAAATAAAGAAAAAAAAATGCCAAAAGTAAAACAATCACATGCACAAGATAGTATTTACGTGGTTCGGCAATTTGCCTACGTCCACAGAGTTGCAGGGATTTCACTATTATCAAAGAAAATTACAATGTGTGGCTATAGTGTTTTTCTTTCTCAAAAACAACAACAAGACAAAACCCTAATCACAAAAAAAAAACAGCTTTTATATCCTGCGCACAGGATTCACAATGGGTTACAAAATGGGCCAAAAAAATTTTGTCGGCTCAAACCTCCGCTCCATGGACTAAGCCTCAGTAAATCTCCCATTATTCGGGTCAAGTCAGGTCATCAACCGAATCAAATCATGTATGCCGACGATTTTTCATGGAATAAAATTCATCCATTATCATCTCTATTGTGAAATTCCCTGCAATTTCCTTCTCTATATAAACTATCATATTATCTGCCAAAAGCTCATCCTCCATTCTATTGCGAAGTCTTGTTTTTAACAGTTTCATAGCTGAGAAAGCTCGTTCTGTAGTTGCTGTAGAAACTGGAAGGGTCAACACAAGACGAATAAGTCTATCAATCAAAAAATATATTTTAGACTTTCTTGAAATTTTTAATCCCCTACATAGCTCGGAAATTGTACTCATATTCTGAAAATCTTGATGTTTTATCACATCAAGCTCATAATGTCGCAATTGAGACTCCAAAAGTTCTTGTTCATGTTCAGTGAAATCTTGAGGATAATATTTCTTAACCAAATTGCATATATCAACAATCTTGAATAATCTAAAAGCATCCTTGGGATTTAAAGCTGAACTAAGAATGACAAGTTCCGTTGTTAGCTCACAAAATCTACTTTTCAATTCTTGCAATTGAAAGTCTATTGCAACTGTAAATATGCCAATCTAAAATGATGTTCCATTGTTAAATCGTCATCTTGACGACGATATCTACCTCGACCTTTAGTGTAACAAGCATTCATATCAGGAATATCAATTTCATGTTGCTCACAAAATGATATAGCACTAGCAAGTAAAGGCTCCCATCCATCATCTCTCAACTCTTGAATAAGTGATTTTGTAGTTGAAACTAAATGCATGGCATTTAAAAGGTCTTGAGATTGTTGTTGCAAAGCTTGGCAAAGAACATTAGTAATTCCCATTATCTCTTTCATCAAATGCAAGATTAAAATAAATTCAAATGATGTTAATACTTGATAAGCTCCCTCGGCATCACCGCGTTGTTTATAATTAGCCCCTTCCTCAGAAATAGTGTTGATAACTTTGCAAGTAGCATCAAACATTTTAATCAAACTACAAATAGATTGAAAATGAGATCCCCACCTAGTATCTCTAGCTCGTTGCAAAGTACCAATCTGGTTTGCACCTCTTCCAGTCTCAATTTCATTAGAAGCAATCATATTCTCAACTTGTTCTGCTTGAGCATGTTGCAATTCATCACTGCGCTTACTAGAACCAACAACAATATTGATAATATTGACCAAATGATCAAAGAATTGATGAACATCTTTTACTTCTCTAGATGCTGTAACTAGAGCTAATTGCAACCTATGAGCCATACAATGTACATAATAAGCATATGGGCAATCTTTAAGAAAAAGAGCTTGTAATCCATTCCATTCACCACGTATGTTACTAGCCCCATCATATCCTTGACCTCGAATATTTTCAATGTGGAGGTTATAACGAGAAAGGACAGCACATATCTCATTCTTTAAAGTCAATGCAGTAGTGTCTCTAACATGCACAACATGAAAAAAACGCTCTTTAATAAAACCTTCTTTATCAACAAATCTCAAAATGATGGCCATTTGCTATCTCTTCGACTCATCCCGAGCTTCATCAACAAGAATGCAGAATTTTGCATCTCCAATTTCTTCACGAATAGCATTTCGCACATTATTAGCAAGAATATGCAAAATCTCCTTTTGAATTGTGGGTGATGTATATTTGGCATTTCCAGGAGCATTTTCCAAGACAACACTAGCTACTTTGTCATTGAAAGTTGATGTGAATTTTATCAATTCAATAAAATTGCCTCTATTTTTTGAATCAAGGCTTTCATCATGGCCTCTAAAAGCACAAGCTTGGAATGCTAGCCATCGAGCACATTCTATTGAGGTTTTGAGCCGCAACCGATTATTCTCTAATTCTTTTGACGTTTGTTTCTCAATTAGCTTGTCAATATGTCGTGAATAATTCTGTAAATCCTGGCAACATTTCACAGCAATTTTATGTGGAGAGTTTGGTTCTTTCCCTTCATGACGAATTAAAGGACAATTCATTCTATCTTTCACCTTTTTCCAATTATTAAAACCTGTTGAAATGAATACATCTGATCCGGGACGACCTATTGGTTTCTTACTAAAAAGGTAGCAAGGTAGACAATATAATGCATCCGTTGAAGGCGAGTATTCCAACCAATCCTTATGTGAAACAAACCATAAAGGTTGAAATCGACGACGATGAGTATCATTATTGTATGGATAGACTATATCTTCAGGTTGGTATGGACCATTTATGAGATAAGCTCGTCGGATTTCATCTTGTTTGTTGATAGGAAATTCACATATTTGTTTACGTGTTCCTGGATCACGATCTATCTCTTCAGATTGAAGTTTTGGACATTTGGAGGGGTGTTCATCAGGCATCGAAGTATTAACATTTGTTTCTACAGCCACAGGTGTCCTAATTTCTGAATTGCTAACATCTTTTTTCTTAAAGAATGCCTCAATTATTTTTTGTTTCCTCATAATTCTTTTAGCTTTAAGAATATGACTCAATTAACCTGAAAAGAATTTTAAAAAATAAAATTTTAATTAGAAATTTTTGCTTAGTTATATGAATGTTATTCATACTCAAGGAAAAAACAAAATTTTCACTATAATTTAAACAGTCAACCCATTTTTAATACAACTTTAATTAATAATAACCTCTCAAATAATTTAATTAATTTATCTTTTATAATGTATTAGTTAATTTAATTATATAGCTTTAATTATTGTTGTTTAGCATAACAATAAATTATATTGCTTTAATTTATTTGTCATTAATTATAAATGCTTTAATCCTAGTTGGTAATTACGAGTATGTTACACGTAAAATACGCGTACATACGTAACAATTAATAAAACGTAAACAAAAAATATAACAATAAAACGCGTACATACGTAAACACTAAAACACATATCCTTTGTTACAATTCCTAAAATATAACAATAAACAATTAAATAATTCTTAAAAAATTGCAATAAATGATAGCTAATAATTTAATTATTAGCTTTTAAATAAATATAAATTATTATTTAATAATGTTGGTTTACACTAAAAACCAACACACTGACCATGGACCAACAAAAAAGAATAACCGGATAAGATAAAAGACAAATTTATAAAGACAAACAGAAAAAAAAAAAAAAAAAAAAAATCAACGAATGAGGCTCAGATGCTATTAAAGTTAAAAAGAATAAAAAGACAAAGCAGATATCAACCAATGAATGAGGGCCATGAGGCAGGCTCAAATGCTATTAAAGTTAAAAAGAATAAAAAGGCAGATTTCAAAACATACATTCGGTCATTCAGTGAGACTGTGAGAGAGAGAGAGAGAGAGAGAGAGATTGAAAAACCTTAAGGAGTTGAGGGAGGGCCGGACTGCTAGAGCCGGAGCGGAGAAGCAACAAGTCAACGGCAGATCTCCGATGACCGATCTACCGCTGGCGTCTACAGATCTCTGACCGAGCACCGGAGTAGAGGCCGATCTCCGATCTGCGATGAGGGGCGAGCGTCGACGGCGACGACGAGCGAGCTGCGGCGTCGCGGCGACGTGACCGTGGGTTTGCTGGGGTTTGGTTTTTATTTGTGTATTGGCGATTTCTTTTTTTTTTTTCTAGATAAAAACCTCTGTTTCTCTGTGTTTCTCTTTGTTGCTCTGTGTTTGGTTTGCTGTTGACTGAGTGTTGGGTTTGGTTTGCTGTTGAGTGTTGAGTTTGATTTGCTCTATAGGCAGTATCGGGCATTGGGGCAGACTGCCACCGATTTGATTTCTCTGCCAGCGACGTGATGGTTAGATTTTCTCAATCTCTGTAATTTTTTTTTTTTTTTTTTTTTTTTTTTTTTTTTTTTCGGTTGAGAATGCATGGGCTTGCCGTGAGCGAGCTACTGGGCTCACCGTGGGCTTAGCTTGTGGGCTTCTCTATAAATTTTTTTTTTTTTTCAAATTTTAGTTCAATTTTTTTGGGCTTTTTTTTTTTTTTTTTGCTTGAAAGTAGAACAGATAATTATTATTATTATTATTTTTTTTAATTTGAGGATGTTCTTAATTTCTGATTGAGGCCTGGGAAAATGGGTGAGAAATTGGTGGGGGGGCCGGCTGTCTAAGGTTGGGGGGGCCTAATTAATTTTTCTTCCTAGTCTAATGGGAAAAAAAATTTTTTTGCAGGGGCCACGGCCCCCCCAAGCCACTATGTGGCTCCGCCCCTGGGTGTAATAAACACTACTCTTTTTTTAAACCTTTTGCTTGTATGGTCATTGCCTTAGCTCTCTCTGATTCAATCAGCTAGCTAGGCCTTTTCTTTGGCAATTGTCACCTCTCTCCGGTGGCCAGACTCAATCATCAACTATCATAAGCTCGCTCTTCACTTGTCAAAAGGCCTCGTTGGCCTTCCAAAGCTTGTTTTTAGCTCCCTACAACTCAGACTTCCTCCACCTTTGCTTGACCTTCTTGTGCTCTATAGGGACCATGTTTATTGCCGCCCAACATTTCTCCATTTTGTCTTGCAATTGAAGTTGCAGCTCGATTATTCTTATCTCGGCCTCATGAGAAGCATGGATACCCTACATAGGAACAAAAAGTTCGTAGCTGCATGAAAAGATCTATCATAATATACCTGACTTGCTTCTCCATAGTCGATGGCCTAAACCAAAAACTGGTGACTGCAAATTAGTCCTTGTCCATACCCTTACTTGAGTTTGAAAAAGGGCTCTTTAGGGGCCATGTTGAGTTTGAAAAAAGGGAATTTATCAGGGCTCACTCATAGTCCCTTTCCTTAAAATAGGACCTTGGCTTGGTCTGCAGGTGGTAGATACAACCACACAACCATATAACTTTATGATTTCCACAACAAATCCCCACATCTGCTCTTCAATTTCTTGTTTCGATTCTTCACCTTTAGTCTATGTGACTTTTCATCTAACTTTATTTGATTTTAGTAATTTGGTTTATCAGTATTTTACTTTTTTGGAACAGTGTGAAGTCTAGGCCTTAGGATTTGAATTCTAATTGTATAGATGTGAATGAAAATTTTTAGGTATACCTCTCTCTCTCTCTATATATATATATATAAAAGTTGAATTCAAGTTGAACCTTGTGTAATTTTATAGAAGTTATACAATTTTTAAACTGTAGATCTTTAAAAGATCTAATGGTTTAAAAAACATAGTTGACTATCTATTACTTTCCAACTCATTTACCTAATTAATAGCAATTTTTTTCTCTCTCCTTAATTATTCCTTCCCTCCCAACTTCCATTTCTTCTTCTTCTTTTGGTAGAACTACTCTACTAAATTAGAAGCAAGTTCACACTTTACATTGTAAAAAACAGAGACACGACCTAGTAATATTTTGAACAAGCAAATAGCCGAAACTATCCAGGGAAAAAAATTGGAAAGATCAGTTTATATATAGTTGACGTCTCTACAGATAATCAAGTTCATGAATAAATGTCAGCAAATATTGTTGCCAAAAGGCTAAATAAAAAAATTGGTTCATAATGCAATTGTAAGTGAGTGAACAACCATTGGTATCTCCTTGATAGGAAAATATCTTTGGTACCCTATTAAAACAAAAGCTGCGATATAGTTAAATGCCCTATCAAGCCACGGATTACTGAAGATGACATATTTGCAATGTTTTTTGTTTGTTAAGAAATAGTGCCAATAAGAAAACCTTTCAATCAGGGTCAGTACTCTAAAATATATGGCAGGGTGACCTACAAGGCTGAAATTGGAGGTTTTGGCTATGGCGGGGTGACCTTTAAGGCTTCAAAATTTTCTTGAAAAAATGGCAGAATGACATTCAATGTGGTGGAAAACAATAGTATCTCAACTATTAAAAAATAAAAAATATGGAAAGTAATAAATAAGGAATGAGAAAAAATGCTATTAATTAGGTAAATGAGTTGGTAAGGAATTAATATTTAATGATGTTTTTAAAGCCGTTAGATCTCTTAGATATCTATAGTATAAAAAATGTGTAACCTCAATTTTGAGATTTGGGTTGTGGAAGTGGATTTGTGTAAATTGTTCGAAATTTTTGTAGTTGTATTAGATGTGGGATTTGATACTTGAGAGGGTTGATACTTGAGAGGGGCTTTGTGAAGGTTTTGGAGAGAACCAACATGGGGATGTTCTAGTAGAATCCATTGTGAGTTATTTTTTATCTTGTTTTTTGGTGGCTTTTTGGTGGCATGAGGTCCACTCTTATGTAAGAGGAATGGACTATACTTCCGGAGTATATAATAATTTTCAAAGATGTGTTGGACTATTTTTTATAATAAAAAAATTATTTTAATTATTGATTAAATGACATCTTTATTTCCAAATATATTAAAAGCATATATGCATAATATCTCAAAGATGCATTGGATATGAATTGGCAAAATCAATGCTAGTTGATTAGAAAAAACTTCATATGTGGTGCCTTTAAAACCACCAATCATAGTGCTATGAAGGAAAATTCTTCTTTTTTTTTATACTTATTTCGGGCCTCCAAATAGAACCCAAAGGCCTTAAATTGATTAAAAAAAACGTAATAAATAGATCAGTTTAGTGACCTAGCTCAAATTGATAAATAAATAAACATAACAAAAATGAAGGAGAAAAAAAAAAAAAAACCCTAAGTCTCAGCTCACCATAACCTAATCAACAAAATTATGAAAGACAAAAAAGAAGAGAAGAAAGTAGAGAGTAAAGGGCAAGTGCGATAAGGCTAAAAAAGTTCATGCTATTGGTGAAGAATTTGAGTTTGGTGATGCCAATGAAAATGAAGTGAACGAACCTCCAAATACAAAATTAAGAGATTTTGGTGATTATCTAATGGATGATGCGAGCCATGTAGCTGCTAACAATGATGAGAATGTTGTTTATAATGAGCAACCTTATTTTGAGAAATCCAATCAAGATGACCAAAATTTTGGTATTGAGGATTGAGTGTGTTTGTGGTGTTGTTTGAAACATTGTTATTTGCTTTGTGTTGTTTATGTGAGATATTATGTATGTTTGTGGTATTAGAACTTAGAACTTGATATTTGTAAGTTGTAACTTTGAACTTTGTTTATGTATTTGTTATTTGGTACTTTTTCTTTTATTAGTAATTTCACCAATTTGTGTCAAAAATTACTTTTGTTCAATGTTTCTTTAACATATATTATGAACTATAATTATAGGTATTGTTTAATAAAAAAGTAGGATTTACGATTCTTGTGTCAATCCTACAATTTGATCCTCGAAACCTCTGACTGAACTTGTGTAAAATCTCATTCCTAATAATCTTGCTATCAATTTATTACTTTCCTTATTAAACATTTTCATTTTCAAACCTTTTTTTTTTTTTTTTTTTTTTTTGAAGGCCATTTTCAAACTTTTAAGTGTTAACGTTTGTAATATGTTAAGCTTCCTAGTAAGGATTAAATTAGTCAAAGCAATAAAAAAGAAGTTATTTCTAACTTTTATCTCATTAAAAAAAAAGTTTTTTTTTTTTTTTTTTGGAGGGAGAAAAAAAAGAAGGTTATATGAAATATATTCCTACATTATTTATAGACGTTCATGTTCGGCGAAAAATGAAAAGAAAGGGGGAAAAAGGTGTTGTTTTATCTTCTCACCCTTACATGCAGTAACTTTTTCTCTTCTTCTATGAAAATATATATATATATATATATATATATATATATATATATATATATATATATATATATATATATATATATATATATATATCCCCATTACACTCTATTATTGGCTTAAGAAAGTACTATTTAAGAGCTTCTCATCCTACAAATATTATAGACTTGTGAGGATATACAACTAGGTATCTAGGTTTGTTGTAATCTAGGAGGACAACGTGCAAAATTTTTGATCTACCATACTGTAAAGTTTTGTAAAAACAGTTTGTATTATCTTAAGAGAGTGACTTAGTTCCCTCTTCAACTTCGCTACATTTAAACTTGTAGAATTAATAATAATAATTTATTTCTCATGTTACAAGCTATGTTGAAACACCAAAAAGGTAATACCTTTCAATTTATTCTCTATTTTACAGTTGTTGTGGAATATCATTATATAAATAATTATTTTATAAATTATCAGATACAATTTATTTATTAATTTACGTTTATAGGAACAACAACATTTTTTAGGTAGAAATATGTCCAATATTGGAAAGAAAGAATATATTTTTGGAGTAGAGAAAGGACAAGAGTAAGAAATAAGGTGTAAGGTGTATTATAAGAGTAAATAATTATAATAGAAAAAGTATGTTTTTCCATTAAAATTCATCTAAACTTTGAAAATTTGGATGTGAATGCTCTAACAGAGCAACCTATTTAATTGAAGGAAATTGTTCGTTGGTGTTTCTCAAAATTTCCTTCTCTACATTAGAGAAGGAAATTTTGAGAAAGGGTATTATAACACAAAAAAGAAAGAAGATAATGTGGGCAAGAGAAATTTCCTTCTGTCACATAAATTTTTCTGTTAGTAATTTTTAACAGATTTGGATGAAGATTAAAAAAATTATATTGTGAAGAGCATTCACGTTAGAAAATGCAAAACCCGGTTTAAAACATTACTATTATTATTTTCGTGTGTGTTTAATAAGTATTACTATTTACTTAAAAAAAATTGGGATGTTTAACCCATATTGGTTGTGTATGTCTAGTGTCTGCTGTTTATAACCTCAGTCTACATCTACAAAAGTTAGATAATTTTGTAGTTGCACTTTAGTTATATAATGTATTATAAACCCGGTTTAAAACACTACTATTACTATTTTCATGTATATTCTAATAAATATTACTGTTTACTCAATAAAAATGCAATAAATAAAAAGAAAAGAAAAAAAATAAAGGGCTCGTGGGTGTAGTCATAGCCCCACACCACATGGTATATTGTCATTTGGGTTTTTTGGTAAGCTTGTGGATACCACCAACGTATAGTAAGACATGCCACTACTCGACCCCATTACCATGATTTTTGCATATTATAAAGTATGAGTTAGTACTCAATACTCGAACTCATGACCTTTTGGTATTTGGTTTGAAGTGATGGGTCTTATCGAGGGCTTCCTAGTTCCTACCGTTGCGCCACATTCACCAATGGTAAAAGAAAAAAAGTATTTTGCATCAATAAAAAGTCAGTTTATCTATTTTATATTATCACTTTAATAATACATCATACATCACATATTATATTCTATTACTACTATGTTTAAATATTCTTTTAAAAGAAAAATTCTATCGTATTTTATATTATCATTTTAACAATACACCCTAAATCATACGTTCTATTCTTTTGGTTCTTTTGGTGATATTAAAATAATTGAGGATGGAATAAAATAATACTAGTGTTTAATTAAGGTATAGATATCGGAACAGTATACATTCGACAATGTTAGCTAACCTCAACCAAAAAAAGACAATGTTAGCTAAGAACACATTTTAGAGCACCAGATGAAAATGCTCTCATCTAATGTTTATAAAATATAGAATTCAAAATAACAAAATTAAAAAAATAGTGTGTAATCTATGACAAAGGACAAACCTTTGGATATTTTCTAGACTTTACAGTTTTTCTTAAATTTTAATATTGTAATTGTGGGCGATGAATAGCAGTGGCTCTAGGAATTTTTCTCAAAGTGTTCCTTAAGAAGTATAAATTATACAATCTAATAAAAAGAGAAATTCATATATTGACAACAAAAAAACATAAAGTTTACAATTGCCTTTTACAAGTTTTCATATTTTGAAATTGTTGCATGATAGCTCATTATCAATGTTACAAATTACATTTCTTTCAATGTACACAACCAAGTAATCATTCATTCACTGAATGTAGAACAAATGATGGAGCAAAATTTAATTTTATTGGCATAAAAAAAAATTGAGGGTGTCCCCAAATTTTTTTTGAAGGGTAGACAAATAAAAAATTTTAAATTATTATATATAATTTATTTATTTATTTATTTTTTTTTTTTCAGGTCAGGATGGTTCTGAGACCACTTTGGCCTCAAGGTGGCGCCGAATCTGATAAATAGGCCCTATATAATCATACAAAGTTAAGGTCATTCTCAAGAAAAGAAGTTACAAAGTAGTTATCAATCGTCGGCAATAAGCAAATGAATAACAAGTTGTCATTTTTAAACAATAGCCCTCAATTATCAATTTATTTTGTTTAAATTAAAAAAAACTGATGATAGAAAACAAGAATTAGGTCGGTTGGTTTAGACCTTAACGTATTTTAAAAATAAGTTATTTTTAAAAATATATATTTTTAGAAAAATGCCTTATTTTTCTATATTTAGAAATATTGTTTGAAAAATTATTTTATTGTCTTATGTTTGATAGCATCATTAAAAATGAGGTAGAGTTATTTTCAACAATTTTCATATTAGCTCTCAACTTTCTTTATTTAACGTGATATAAGATAAAATTGCTTTATGGAAAAAAAAAAACTTTCAAAAATAAATATTCTCTTTAAAAATTTTCTATTAAACAAATTTTTTTTTTTTTTAACTTTCTTTATAGAAAAACGCAAAAAAACTTTTTTTTGATAAAAAGCGTTTCTATATTTTTTTATTCTACCAAACACAAAACTATCTTTATAAAAAAAATTCCCATAGAAACAAGTCTAATTAGGCTTATGATTCAAGAAATCCCTTAAATTTTTTTTTTTTTAATTATTATTTTTTCGATGGTTGGTCCTAGAAAAGCATCCCAGTTTTCAAAACTTTCTCACTGTAATTCTTTGACTTCCCTTTAGCCTACACAAGTAGGGAAGCAGACACAGAAGAAAAATGAAAGTACTACCACTTTACACGTTACAGGAAGTAAAAATAATCAACAATATTAACCGCTCTATATTATTTTATTTGCATATTAAATAAAAAATAAAAAAAGTCAAGTTGTACACCCGTCAGGCTTTTGAGATAGGTATGAGTGGAGAGTGCACAAACACAGTTGCAACAAAGCACAACAAAACAAAAACAAATGACGTAGGAAAGGTTTCAAACACTTCTCTTCTTCAATATCTCTTTCCCCTATTCCAAACTCTGCTGTCTTCAATATCTCTCTTTTTTCAGTGGTAAGCTTTGCTGTTTTTCCCTTTGTAAGTGATGGGTTTTCATTAGTTTGTTGTTTTCAGATTGTTGTTTCAATGTAAATGTCATTTTTTTTTCTTTCTTTCTTACCAACTTTAATATCTGGGTTTTTGTTTTCTTTTTGTGAAATTTGTTACTGAATATGAATTGGAAAGTTATGGGCTTTACAATCAATTTTGTCAAAATGTTTCAATTGTTTAGTAGGCTTTTTTTTTTTTTAATAATAAATTGTGGGTGATGTTTTGTTTTGTTGTAGACTTGTATTTGTCTCTGAATTTAGTCCTATTTTGTTGTTTCAATCAGTTATTTTTCCATGTGGGTTTTTATTTTAACCTTTGAAACTTGTAGCAAATTTTGATCACTTCTTGTAATAAAGTTGGCTGGATAGGTGTAGGACCTGCAAAGGATTATGTGGGTACTCAAATTTGATTTGTCTCTGATATTAAGCCTGTATATAAATACAGACACACACTTGAAGATTGAAACTTGAAAGTGTGGTGTCTTCTGGTCCATTTGAGATGAGGAAGGGTGGTGGCAATGCTAAAAATCCTATTGCTAGTTCCTATTCATGCTATTGTTTAAACATTAGAAGTACAGAATATGTATTAAGCTTCTTTATATTGCGTCTTTAGAGTAGATGAATGTGAAGTTTGACACGGCCTTGAGTTGAATTATGCGTGCATACTAAAATTTTATATTAGGTTGTGTAATTTTAGGTACATGGATTCATGGAATGATAGTAAAAAGGTGCGGTTGTTAATGTATACAAATTGCAGAAGGGATGTACAGATTTGTATGTTTAGCTATTATGACTTAATTAGGCTATGTCCACAATATTGGCATACCCTTTTGCATGCTATGATTGTAGTGATTCTAGGCATTATCCTCCATCTTCAAGTTTGTGGCTAGCTTAGTTCTAATGTTCTTTCACTTGTTTCTGATTGCATTTCCTATCTTACACACTTACATTCTACATCTCTACGGTCTTTTTACATCTTTGCTCTGGGTTTTGATTTTGTTAGAAAATTGTGCTTGTGATAACATTTATTTACTCTGAATATGTGGCATTTTTCTGCCATCTGATGCCAAATAACAGAAAGAATGCACCAATGAATGGTAGTTTGGGCTGGATAAAGGAATAACTTCAGGGATGGGAGGTTGCTGCTGTTCTTCCAGAAAAGCTCATCTGCATGGAACACCTGTCTATTACTATGTCAGCAACACGTTCCCTCTAATTTTACAATACTTTGGCATTATTCTTATTATGTGCTTCTCTTTTCTCATGCTTGACTTGTTATCAATGGTGCATATACTATGCTGATCTACTTACTGCCCCAATCATCAAAATGTTTTTCGTTGCTTGTTTGTGGTAACTCAGGGTTCATTTGAAGTAAATCCAAGGTGGAATTTGACTCACAAAATTACAGAAATTCTAATTTAGTTTATTTTTAGTTTTGTTCCCGATCCATTTTTGTAAAGATATGTTCATTTATCCTGAAGTGGTTTTTCAAGTTTTTTTTTTTTTTTTTTTTTTTGATTGATAAGTTTAAGGTTTTTTATTTATTTATTGATAAGTTAAACGCATATCCAATGGTTCTTGAACCCACAACCTCACTCTCCACATAGAACTTATAAGTGGAGGACGTGCCAGTTGAGCTATAGCTGATTGGCTTTTCAAGATTTTTTATTTTTTCAGAGGTAAGTTATGCACACACCCAGTGGGTCTTGAACCCACTACCCACAACCTCACCCACCACTAAGCACTTGCAAGGGGAGGAGGTAACAGTTGGTGGTTTGTCAAGATAGTTTAATAAGTTATTATCTATAACTAAAGAAAATTCAGAAACTTTTATTGCTATTGAAGTATTTTGTAAAAAATTGGGAGACTGATACATGGCTATGACTCCTTTTTGGGTGCTGTATCTTTTGGCAGGAATTGAGGATGTCTACCATAGAATTTGTGCAATTCTTTTCTAAATACTACCATACTTTAGATCCGAAATCCTTCCAGAGTCTAATATCAGGGAGCCTGTAGTATTGCAAACTCCTATTGGATGAGCCAAGTCATAATGGTCATGCTGGATTTCCAAAGAGGTGTATTATTTGTTGAGACTGACATATCCTACATATATCTTGTCAACTAAACATTCACCTTTGCAAGTTCAATAAATTCCAATTGTGTAAGGGGGACTTTGACCTCCTTAGTCAGCACTAAAAATAAGGTCACTTATGCTAACATGAGCGTTGCTACATTGATTTTCTGTTGAGTTACTTTCTCACCTTATATAACACATTGCACAATCAACATGACCCACCATGCTCAGTAATAGGACCCATCCTGGTATCTCTTTCATCATTTTTTATTTTTTTTCCTGAAGGTTTTCTTTGTCTCTTGTATCCAAAGGCTGGGAATTATTTCTATAGCTAGGGTTTTTTTTCCCCCAGAATACAGTTGATTTGATTTGATTTAAAAATAATAATAATAATAATAATTTGATAGTTAAAACAATGGGCGACAGGGGATTTGAACCTTGGTTCTCTTAATAAAGGAGAGCAAGCTATGTGATATTTTTTGATAAGTAGAATACAGTTGATTTGGATATTTGTGCGTTGAGCTTGTTGTACAGTGGGGTGCATGTCCATTTACAGATATCGCAGCTAATTGTCTGTACCAAGAATAAGGTGTTTAAAAACCTGTTAAAAAATTGTTTTTCAATCCCAACATCAAAAGGCTAACAAAGAAGACCTTTTAACATGTTCCTACACAAGAAAACTGGGGCAGCAAGCAGTAGTCAAGTTGAGGTTTGTAATCCTCTTGTCTGCACTTTGCAACATGCTGTCTTTTAACTCTGTATCAAATGCCCTGAAAGAATAATAAACAAATTTAAGTTTATGGTTAAATGTTGATATGAATTTAGCACCTGGAAGCAAAATCCAGTCGTGCATATTATTGGCAAATCCAGGACAACAAAAGCTGTATTAAAATATAGGCAAAGGCATCTGAAAGGTTCTTGTGGACTGACAATGTGAGTATGGAACTGTAGCTCCCTATTTCGCCTGCCATCTCATATCAGCCAGAAAATTTGTAGGTTTTAACAAAATTTTATCTCAACTTGTATGATTAGTCTTTTTTATTTTTGTGATCGGAACAAGGGAAAACTAGAATATGAGTTTATTATTTTTATTATTATTGGTTTCTAAGATTTTGAAGTTTGAAGGCTAAAATTTTAAATTGAAAGTGAAGCTTTCTGAACTGCTGCTGGAAAACATACTCTGAACATTTATATTGCTGCAGCTGTAACCATTATATTTCTTCATTGTTGGCTTCTTCCTCCTTGGCTAATGATGGACTTGAACTGAAAGTTTCCTTTCTTTTTTCGTGGAAATGACCTGGCACATTAAGATTGTAATGCGTACTGTTGTCAATGGCCTTTCATGGGTCAACACGACAATATGGAGTTTGGAGTTGAAATGTTTGCTGGCTTGTTTATGCTAAAATTGCCTCATGAGAATTTGTGTGTTATTAACTTATCATTTTTAAAAAAAACTAATTCTTTTCTGCAGTGTCCACCAATTCTGGGAGAGCATGAGTCCTTGAGATCTCATGATGGTGCAGCCTCTGCACTCACTGCTGAATTCCTGGTTGATTTGGGTCTGGACGCATCAACTCCTGATACTTACCGAGCCCCTCCTGCACCTTTGCCGTATGATTTGGTCTTGGGATATCCACAATCAACAGAATCTGAGTCTGCCAGAGAAACAGTTAGTGGTGATAGCTTTGAAACTTTGACTACATGTGAAGATCTTGAGGAATCAGATTGCAAAGCTCAAGCTAATTCTTTGTGTGTCTCACCAAGGAAGTTAGAAGCTCCAAATTTTAATGAACCTAATGTATCTGTAGCAAAAAAAGATATTTGTCCCAATTTATCTGTAGCAGAAGAAGATGCTTGTCCCAAAGTATCTGTTGCAGAAGAAGAAGATGTCTGTCCCATTTGTCTTGAAGGTGCATTACCAGAAAACTGGTGTTTCTTTTCATTGTTTTAACTTTTTCCAGTTTGCTTGTTTTGGGAAGTAAAATCAAGAATTTTCTGAATGCTTTTTCTAAATGTGAAGCTCGTAGCTGATGGATAAACTTTTTGTTCTCCAATGCAGAGTATGATGCTGAAAATCCAAATATTATCACGAGATGTGAACACCACTTTCACCTCTCATGCATTCTTGAATGGATGGAAAGAAGTGATACCTGCCCAATATGTGATCAGGTATCAGATTTTCCTCTTACAAATATGTTCATTGTTAATCTTTTGCTATCTTATTAACTGGAATACAGCTTGCCAAGAGCCTTGTACATTAGTGCCATTGACTGGTCTCCTTTATAAGGAGAACCAGGGTTCAAATCCCCCCTCCCACATTTGTTGTAACAATTTATCAAAATTAACTGGAATACAGCTAGGTTTGTGGCTTTTCTATGCCCCCTTAAGATTTGAAAATTTTTCTCTGGACATTTATCCTTGCAATTAGAACCATTATTCTATTGATGGCCATGCATTTTATATTATGTAGTTTTCACTGCGTTCCCAAATTCCCAATCTTTGTCTCAAGCAGCAAGAACTAGCTAGATCCTTTAATTTGTGCAGATAATTAATGTTGTCGTATCATCTTACTAAAATCATACTTCTTTTACATGTTTAAAATATATAATTTTTCATTAAAGTAAACTTGATTTTCCTTTAATGATCTAGCTTGGCTCTTGCTATAGTTTATTCTTAGCCCCGCCAGAGAGCATTGCTGCGTTTATGAAGGTAGTTTCATAAAAAAATGTTTCTATGAATATAAATTTTGGCAGCACCGATTGTTTTTGGTGAAATAATTGTTAATGATCATGACTGACATGGAGCGTTGGTAATTGGTTACTAGATGAAGCAGAACTGCTAATGGTTGAGTAACAAGATGTGAGTGTGTATCTTTATTAGTGCTTGTTTGTTGATGAAATGTTTTACTCTTATTGTAACAGGAAATGACTTTTGAAAATACCTGTAATTAGTTGCTCATATTCTCTTTCAAGACACAAGTTTCTTGGCTGTTTGCAACCAAGCTTGCCAACTCAGTGCCAAAAATGCATGGCAGTTGTTTTGTTTTGTAATTGATCATTTGGTGATGCCCCCCATATTTATTTGTAGTCTGGTGAAAGTCATATACAAAAGTGCAGTGTCGTTTAATTCCATTGTTCCCATACCAAAATTTGAAGTAGAGAAATTAAGTTATCGAACGTGTAAAAATAGTGCCTTGGTCCTCCATCTCTTCTTCATTGCTTTATCCTTGGCCAGTTTTCAGATATGTCTCCAGATTAATAGGAATTTAGATTCAAACAGCAGTTACATGGGAAAAGGAAAATAATGGCACGGCTGGCTAGCATGTTGATTTGCTAGATTTTCTCCTCCTTGTACAGATTATAGTGCTTTTTGTTTGATTTTGTATCAGTTGTATGCATAGATTTGTTTTGTCTATTGTATAATGTATAATAGTTTCTTAAATAGTCATTTTGGGTATGACGTTGGTGACTTAGATTGGCTTGTGAAATGTATGGAATGAGAATGACCAGTTAGATGTATACTACTTTGTTGAAGTAGAACCACTGTTTGCAGCTTTAGCTTCCAAATATTCATGTAGCCTTTTTTGGCAATGGGATATATATTTTTAAAGTTCTTCAATCTTTTTCCTTTCAGAAGTTTATGATTCAAGGTTATAATTTTGAACATTTTATTCTTCAATACTGGATGTATAGGGCATGCTGCTTCCTCACTTTAATTTAAATTTTTTTTTTAACAGGTTGGTTTTTCTCTCTGTTAAATTGTAGGCTTTAAACTTATTTAAAAATTACAATTGTACATTATTTGCTTATCTTTCACTGGACCAAGTCTCTCTCTATTAAAATTCACAACAGGATTTAAATTCAATTACAAATTACAAATTTTCAATTATTTCCTGATCTTTCAATAAAGAAAGAAAGATCAGGAAACAAAACTTTTAACACAACCTTAGATGTGAATTTTAGGTAGCTTAACTAGTACAGTATTGAGGTTAAAAATATATGAAAATAAATTAAAAACACGACCATAGCTGGGTGTTGCACGAAAGACCTAAATGAAAGTTGGCTACCTACCATTTATGGTATAACTAGATATAAATTCATTGAGAGATGATCACTAACTTGTTCTAGTGGCAATTATTTAATTTTATACTATATAAATGCCATTGAACAAGCTGCATGAAGTATGAACTATGAAGCCCGTGATTGCTAGCAAAATCTTTTTAATGGGCCTTCATGTTCCTATTTCCTCATTCAGTTCTGATGGAGTCCCGAGGAGCATCATTTGAAGTTACTTTGACCACTCCACACCACATGTACGCACTATAGTCTATATCTATGTGCCAATGTGTGTCATGCATATATGATTTATTCTATGGAAATGACAAAACTTAGGTACAGTATTTTAGATACTGTTCTTTAGGTTCAATTCTTAAAATTTAGCTATGAAGTTAGTTAACTAAAAAATACATTTTTATCCCATACAAAAAAATCCACAAGGTATAATCTTAAAAGGAGATTCTAAGGAACAGCACCTAAGTACTGTACCTAAGTCTTATCCCTATGGAAAATACTTGTCCACACAAATTGTTATACATGGTTTTACACACAACTCAAATAACTATAACTATGACTTAACAGCTCAAAAGTCTCAAATAACTGCAATTATGACTTAAAGTTACAGTTATTTGAGTGGTGTAAAACTATGTAAAATAATTTGTGATTAATAAACACAGACCTTATTAAACATTGTAGAGAACATCCATTCATTTATACGAATAAGTAATTAGCTAGCCAATATTAAAATCACTACCACCCACATATTGCGCAACAAAGAGTGCAAAGACAAGTTTGTTTTCAAAATCCATGCCTAACCTAACTATGGTGACAAATATTCCAGCAAAGGTACAAGCTTAATATAATAATGTCTTCAGGAAAAACTTCTGAACTATTCCTACAAATCATTCTCAGATGAGTAATAAGTAATTACTATTTCTTTTACATGGAAATGATTAAAGGAATGATAAAAAGTTCTGAAGTCAACAAAAAACAAAGAAAGATATTATGACTTTTACAACTGTGGATTTGAGCCACCAAGGTAAAATAGTTTCAGTATCTCCAATCTTTTCTTTTCTTTCTCTTTCTTTCTTTCTTTTTAAAAAATAAAAATAAAAATAAAATTATGAAACTTCATAAATGCTTTGGATTCTTGTATGTGATGTGGTCAAGTTACATTGGGTTATACGTGGGGAGACAAGTAAAAGCAATGACTTTTTAGAGTTTAGAGTCTTGTACTAAAAGTCTTAAAAACGTTTTTTTTTCTATTATGCTCGTGGAAAACAAAACATATTTGACTATTTGTGGACGAGACAAAGGGGTTTAGGTAGTTTAATCCAACTAGCTAGGTACGAGTAAAAACTAGAATAAAAATAAAATAGAAATTTGAAATAACATCCTAACGGAACGGAATGCAATTGCTAGCAACAATGCCATCACTATATTCTTTATATATTTATTAAATAAATCCAAGCTACTTAAACTGTGACCAAGAAAAGCCAAATGACACCTGCACTAAACCATATCGACTCAAAATTTTCTGCCAAACAATCATCAAAGTCCATAAAAAGGAAAAATAAACATAAAAAAATATTAAAAAAAATGTGATATCTAAGTCAAATTAATCGTCATTACATTCCCAAAACTACTAATTTATTTAGAAAATCACAATTATAATAGGTTGAAAACCTATCATGCCTTGATTTATCCAGACGTGAACCACTAGAGCTTGGTTGTTATTGATTTTAAATTAATCAAAAGCAAAATTATTTCAAAGATACAAGGAAAAGTCATGATTTTTCATTTTTCGTGAAAACCAATTCTTTATATATAAACACAATTATGAAATCATATATTTCTTGAATTCTAAATCCCTTATAATAAAGAATTGTTTTTTACTAACAATCAAGGGTTTTGGATGAAAAAATTACAAACAATGTCATCTATTGCTGAACGCAACGATAGATCTATGATCAATATGTCGCGGTCTTGACAAACATAGGGAGATCAAAGATTGACAGATTAAGCTGGTTCATTCTATCATTCGGCTACTAAGTGAGAGTGTGAGACCAAAGAGGAGAAAATGAATTGTAAACTGTAGTTCTAGTGGAGGCAGATCAACTACTTAAAGAGAAAGATTAAGAAGAGTGGAGCAAAGAAATTGAGACTCGTAGAAAGAGAGAGTTTGAGACTTGATATGAGACTTTGAAACAATATCAGACCCCATTAAAGAAAAGAGGAATTTCCCCCCTCCCCACAAAAAGGATCGGTCCACATAATTCATTAATCAACCCAAGCCAACCCGCAAGTTTAGTAAGTTAGGGTTCAATTGACTCAATTTTCACAAATCCAAAATAACTCCTACCCATACCCATGTTTATTATGTGAGTTCGAGTGAGTTTAACAAGTCTAACTTCCTATCCCAATTTTAAGTATAATTTCAGCATATAGTTGTATAGTTATTTAGATGAGATCTTAACTATTCATTAATAAATAAATACTTTTGATTGTCATATAATCAACATTTTAGATAAACATTCCTATTTTGGCATTTGTTTAACTCATTAATTATGTGGTGAAATCTAAAATATAATTGAATATTAAAATATAAAAAATTCTATATGGAGTTACCTTATCAATTCTAGAGAATTCAATCCATTATTATTATTATTATTATTATTATTATATTAAGGATTTAAAAAATATAAAAACATTCTTGTACCCTCGAAGAATGCATTTTTTATTTATTTTTGTAGATTTATCAATCGGATCAAGAATCATTACTATTATATATAGTAAAGACTACATGACTATTATATATAGTAAAGACTAGATGAGAGACAAATAACATTATAAAAAATTATGAAAAATGGGATCATAATCATAAGAATTTTTTTAAGACTCAAGGGTATTAAGAAGAATCTTTTATTATTTTTTAATTAATCATTTTTAATAGGTGAGAAAGCTCTTAATAGAGAGAATGTATCTTATACGCCGAGGGCATATGAGAATTTCTCTATTTTATGAGACATTTTTCTTACAACACGTGAACTCACATATTGTAAGAGATATGTCTTATAAGACCATTACATAGATAATTTGAACCAAACATTTTATACATGAGTTGAAAAAATAATTAGTTTATTGTTTATTTAACAAAAAGAACTAAACATAAAGTCTATAATAATATATTCATAAAGCTAAACCAGCCATCTTATATTATATTTTAAAAATTGGACTCCCTTACTTTTTTTGTTAGGTTTTTTTTTTTTTTTTTTTTTTAATTTTAATTTTTATATATATTATATTATTATTTATGAACAGATGGGTAGAAGAGTGACCAACATGACAATCTTACTTGGGCGTGACCAAAATACTATAGTAGCACCCTATCTACTGGGTCCGGGTCCTGTTGGAGTGTAGGGGAACCATGGTAAGCTATAACTTCCCATCCCCACAAGAGACATTAGTGAATCTTGAGTTGCTAAAGGAGATAACCCAAGTGAATCCATATTCAGACTTGAACCTTGGACCTTATACTCGACCCATATTGTGCATCACTTAAAACCACTAAACCAACTGTCGGTGGTCTTACTTTTTGGTTAGTTACCAAAAGGATTCCATTGCTCATTCTTTAACTTTGAGAAGGACAGTGAATAGAAAGTGGGTGATAGTGATACAGTGATTCGATAATTTGAAAGCTCATCTTCCACTAGCAGTATAAATAAAAATAATAAATGAATAAACAAACGAGATAATGCTCCACAGATGAAAGAGGACACCAATATTTCGAAAAGTTTGGTAGTATTTATATTGGAAATTAATAGCTTACTTCAAAATCCATATTATGTAAATCGAGAATGCTACCTAATTTTTTTTTTCCCCCATATTTTTTGTATGTTGAAGTGATGGATTGTAAATTGTGGAAAAAAAAAAGTGGCGAGATCATGTTAAAAAAAATGGTGAACTGCGATTTGACTAAAGATACTATAATTTTACTATAATTTGACTAAAGATACTATAATTTTACATTAGACCACTCCAATAAATGTGAAAAAATTTGACTAAAGATACTATAATTTTTTTTTTTTTTGGGGGTAAAACTTAACTATAAATTTTACCATATAATATTTACGAAGTAACTTAACAATGAATGTAATTAATAAATTTCAAAACATAATAAATAAATATTTGAATTATCTTTTTATTATTAGTTTATAAAATATAAATAAAAAAATTGTGGTAATTTTAAAGTTTTCTTTGTAGTATCTAGAAGATTTTAAGAAAACTTTATGTGACTCATATTTAAAAGATAAATGAAAACTCATGTCTTAAGCATTTTATTTGTGAAAGACATTATGGTAAATAACAATTTCTAAGTAACTCTCAATTGGTATAACCCTTTTAGTTAATAAAAATCTTGAAATTACAAATTTTAAACTCCTTGATGGAAGGAGTGTTATGAAACAAATCTTAATTTAAAAGGATCCCTAGTCTAACCTATATATATAGTTTGTTTCCATCAAAAGGAAATATGTGAGGTAAATGCCATAGACTATAAGACACCTTTTATATATACGCTATCATATAGCGAATCTTTTTTCTCTCTAAACACTTAAAAACAATTATAGTTGAAGGTATATTTATTTTGTGCTACAACTCTAAATTTTATCTTACATTTGGTATCAAAGCCATCCTTCATACTATTTTGTTTAGTGATTTTAGTTAATGAAATTTCTATTATTTCCAATTGTTGTATATTTGTACGGTAAAAGTTTGTATGCACTAATTTAATTTTGGGATGAAATTTAAGTTGTGCTGAATGCAAATATAGAGCATGTGTACTCTAAATCCTAGAGAACAAGTTTTGTTTTGCATCTTTATTGGTATATGTGTAATGAATTACCATTGAGTTTTGAGATTGGAAGTATTAATTTGAAATTCACAAGATTATTATTTATATAGAACTAGATAGGTTCAAAGGTAGATATGTTGTAGGACTTTGTTTTCTCTAATCTTAAATTGTCCAAATCTAGTATTTGACAATGTGCTAATGTGGACTAGTGGGTAATTTGACTAAAATACATGCCAAGACACTTCAAGTGTTCATAAATTTGATTTTGATATTCATCAAGTGCTCATCCAAGTATTTATGTTTGTTTCCTGGATATAAAATCTTAATTATTTGGAAAATAATTTGTGACAGTATGATGGCTCACATGACAAATATGCCTCAATAATTTGTACAATTTTCAATTGTAAATTGCTTTAGATACTATTTTTGTGGTCCACTATATTTGGCATGATAACACAAATCATCCTTATGTTTTGGAAACCATAACATTTTACAATAAATTATGGGGATAAATGTGTTGCATGTAAGTTTGCAACTATTTCATAAAGTTTATTGTTACATATGAGATTTGGATCATTGAAGTGAGGAATTTGTTTAAGCGCATTTTAGGTTTCTTTGCACTTAACATGTTGTGAAATATTATTTCATCTTAATTTTGGGTGCATATTGGCATGATAAACATGAGGATTTGTTGATATTTGTGATGCTATTTGAAGTAATGAATATCAAAATGACATGGGAGTGGCCATAGCATCCTAAACCATGATGGTAATCACAACAAGAAATTTTTATAAGATCTCATTCGGAATAAAGGCATCTAAGTGGCAATTAATTCATGAAGATAATGACTTGGACTCATAGGGAAATTATTATATTTGATTTAATTGGAATAAAATGGTGATGTAGCATTAAGATGAGATTTTTCCTAGGCCCACAGGTATGGAAAATTTGATTCTTAGTGTTTATATTTACTAGTTTTATAAATAAAGTTTTATAGTAAATCCATGCATGATGCACCTTTGCCCATAGGAAGGTCAAATTTACTACTAAATTGAACTTGGTTAATTTAGAATTAAAGTTTAAGTTTCATAGCATTAAAGTTTATTTTCTTTTGGTTTGTGGATCTATGTTTTGGTACTCATGTGAATGAATCACGCATCTCATTGAATAAAATATGTCAAATGAGAAACTAAGTACGAGAGTGAAAGTGCTCTAATTGCTCAAGAGTAAGAACTTAGGAATTTATTCCTATTAAGCTAAAGGTTTTGTGAAAACTATTAATATTAATTTACAAGATCCATTAAGGTTTGACTCCCAATAAAAGTTATACTTTGCAAAAGTTAGGCATAGAGGTATCTCACTAATGGTATATAAAGGTTCACCAACTTTGTTATGACATACTACTTGGAAGTAGTGATCTGATTATGTCATGTAAGATATCCTATATGCTATAAATCTATAAGACAGGCATTATGGATAGGTCTTAAGGTTGTTGATTTTATGATGAGACCTTTAAAGATTTTTTAAAGATAACTCAACTATAATTTTCTTCTCTAAGGACAATGATTGTGAAAGCCGAAATAAACATATTGACATAAAGTAACTAAGTCTAAGAGAGAATTTTAAGAAACTGAAAGTGTCCATTAGGTTAAAATTATTGAGCTAATATATGTTAATTTCATAACTAAAGATTTACCGGCAAAGCAATATAAAAATCTTTTGGACATATAGAACTTGTTAGCTCATTAGGTGTTTAATTTCTCTCTAATTATTCTATTTTCTGGTCACATATTTGGTTAGTTTTGAAGAAGAAAATATATGATTTTTATTCTGTGCACATAAAGTATATGTACTAAGTTAGATATATCTATGGAGATATATAATGATGATATATCCGCGGAGATGTATAAAAGAGGGCCTAAATGATTAATAGATAGTCCATTCATAAAGAATTAATGGCTCATAAAGTACTCATGTAAGGATTAACATACATTACAATACATGAAAGGAAGTACTCATTATAATTAAGGGTATTACTGCCATGATTCATGTATTGAATTCTTTATTTGAGTGGGAGCGTTTCGCAACTAATTGACATGAGTAATATCATGGCCATGTTAGAGTTAATACATTTATCAAGTAATTTAAATGTCAAGTAGGCCAAATGGGAGAATGTAAGATTTTAAGAAAATTTTATGTAGCCCACATTTAAATGATAAATGAAAACTCATGTCTTAAAGATTTTATTTGTGAGAGACGTTATGGTGAATAACAATTTCTAAGTAACTCTCAATTGGTATAACTCTTTTAGTTAATAAAAACTTTGAAATGACAAGTTTTAGACTCCTTGATGGAAGGAGGGTTAATTTAAAAAGGTCCCTAGTCTAGCCTATATATATCTTCTGTCTCCATCAAAAGGAAATATGTGAGGTAAAAGCTATAAACTAGAAGACACATTTTATATATACACTATCATATAGTAAGTCTTCTTTTTCTCTAAACATTTAAACAACTATGGCTGAAGGTATATTTATTTTTCATTGCAACTCTAAATTTTATGTTAAAGTATCATGAAAGGCAAAAGTGTTAACCATGAGAAAAAAAGGGTTGTGGTGTTTGCAAAAGAAATTGACACCCACAACGTGAACTCTAGCAACATCATTGACTTTAAGTAATGAGATCAATGACATGTCACAATATAATAAAGCTACCAACAAAACATTTTTATAACAAATTCACAATAAAATTTAGGTAATAAGAGGGACGTCATTGGTGTGCCTAAATAAGAACTAGTGACAACTTATCATATATGCTTTATTATAAAATTGTTGTGAAACTATTATGTCCATAGCACTATTGATCAACAATATGATGACCAAAAGGACATGCTTTGGAAGATAACAAGTGTTTAGAAAGTTTGAAGTTAATCATATTAATTGAGTAATGCTACGTGCCAAAAAAAAAAAATGATAATATATTTCATATCAATTAAGTTGGTAATTTTTTTTTTCACCTAGATCCACTATTGACACAATTTTTTTTACTTATTACAAATAATTTGCTTCAATAGCAGGTGTCAAATTTGTTGTCAAATTTTTTTCTCCGTAAAATTTCTCTAAATGAAGTAGCTCATGCTTTAGCAAAATTTGGGAGAACAATGGACCAAGATTGGTAGGAAAAGATACCACGAGTGGTTGTAAATTTAATCTGAAACATAATTTCAAATTAATAGGCCCCTTTTGGTAAAGTTGTTAAACAATTCATATTCAATTTTTAAACAATATTATACATATTTTCACACACTTTTCCACTCATATGTATTTTAAAAAACTACAAATAACATTACTTAAACTTATCTACCAAACGGACCGGAGATATCTTAAATACATTAGTTTATAAAATATTTTTAAAATAATTTTATTAAAGAAAGAAAAAAAGTAACCCATATTTTTTACAGTTTTTTTTTTTTTTTTGTATTTCCAAGAAAATAGTGTCAAAATTTTTTATTAACAAATATTTTAAGAGTAAAATAAAACACAAACCTGATCTGTTTCTTAAAAAATCAAAAATCAAAATAGTAAGACCATTTTAAACTGAAACAAATCAGTATGAGACACGACATCCATACTTTTGTGGCCTTTCTGTGCTTCCATATTCTCTGGTCCAAAACTCGCCGTACTTTCTGTGTGTGACACCATGCGCGTGCTTTAGAACCCTCTTATTATTATTGAATATATTTAATTTATATATATTATTTAAAATTATTTCTTTTCATAAAACAAAAAGGATTTTACTAATGTGTGCCTTAAGGGCACACATTAATTTCCATTTTTGGAAAAAATTTTCTTGAAAATTGAAAAAGTAATGATAACTTTTTCAATTCCCAAGAAAATATTTTTAAAAATAGAAAGTTTAATGTGTGTCCTTAGGGCATACGTTAACCGGACCCAAACAAAAAAAAAGCATTTTTCAAATTATTATTCATTTCCTTTGTGTTTTTTTTTTTTTTTTTTTTTGATTTGATTCAATTCCTTTGTTGAAACTCGAAAAGAGATGACCTCGTGTGAGGTTTTGACGACATTTGTCTGCCTCCGTATCACTTTTTGTGAATTGTTCTTCTTTTACCAAAATAACCTCAACTCTAAACTTATCCCTCTCTCCCATCCTTTATTACTGACTATTGTCTACTTTATTTTATTTTTTTTATTTTTTTTATGAACATTAAGGATGTATTTGGATATCGCTTCTTTTGCTAAAAATTAAAAATATTGTAATAAAATAATTTTTAAATGTATGAATAGTATTATGAAACTCATTTTTAATGAAAATTTTGTTGAAAAAAGAGATTTGTGAGTTTCGTAAATAGTACACGAACCTATTAGAAACACACCATAACCACAAAACGAGCATCTAAAAAAAAAAAAAAAGAAGAAAACGTAGACGCACGACGACGCTGCCCTTGCATCAGTACCCAAACAAGTACTAATTATAGTCTAATGTCTTATCATCTATGAAAACAAAAATTAGAGTGCATAACTTTAAGATTTAACTTTAAGTCTTTAATCCTAAAAATTCGAGATTATTTTTATGTTGGTCATTCATATTTTAAAATTAATATTTTATTATGTTTTCATATTAATTTTTACGTTTTAAATTTTTTATTTTGTCTTTTTATATTTGAGTTAGTTTTTGTTTTAACTCTTTAGTTTTTGTTTTAACTCTGTATAAAAATGAAAAATTTTAAACACGAAGAGTCAAATAGGCAAATAGTAAATGCAGTCTAACATTAAGAATCAAAATGAAAATTTTAAAACTTAAAGAGCTAATATAAAAATAATCTAGGCTTTAAGGTCTAAAGTCTAAAGGTGCACTTTAGTCAAACAAAAATTATACTAAAAGTTGTAATAATTTTAATAATTTCAAAAAGTATATCGTATTTACATTAAAATATTCATGCTCATTCACAATATGTTCTATAAATCCTAAAATTTAATCATGAATCACACCTAATTTGGTAAAGATGGTTGATCAAAATTGATTAGTTTGCCTATTAGGCTCCGTTTGGGAGTTCATAAGGGAAGGGAATTGAATGAAATGATCATAAGGGAATGAAAATGAATGGAATGTCTTTAAGTAAGAGAAATGAATAGAAAAGAATGGAATGTAATGGAATTAAATAACCTTGATTAGATGTTTTAAAATAAATGAATAGAAATAAATGAAAATGAATGGAATGTAAGTAATCTTGTTTGGGAGCAACATAGAGGGAATGTAATGTAATTATTTTATGACAATATTACTATTAGATCCCTATTTTAAAATAAAGAATTGAATATATAGGGGTATTTTGGGAGTTTTAGTAAAAAAAAATCATTAAATCTAATTTCATTTCCTCCAATTCCTCCCAATTTCGGGGGAAATGAAAATTTGAATTTTTAAGAGAATAGAGAGAAATGAGTGTTCTCTCATACCCATTCCATTCCTTCCTACTTAAACTCCCAAACAAAGGAATGAACTTTCAATTCCTTCAATTAAAACTCCCAAACAAGGGAAGGGAAGAATATTCTAAAATGATTTTTTTTTTCATTCCTTTCCATTCTCTCTTCCCAAATGAAGCCTAAATGTGCTATTCCCTCCTTGAATCACAAATTCATCTTGAGTTACATGTGTTTTTAGATTATATTAAAGTAATATTCCTTTATCTCATATGAATTATGAATTATACCATAAATTAAATTAATATAATTCACTATTATATTAGAAGAAAGAATACAAATGTACAATATTGTTATACTCCTGAAATATTGAATAATTACCCATTTTATATTACTTAAGCTTTACTTTTTATTTGGCTTATTTTTTAAAAGATAGGCTCATGATAGAACATGTTTTAAATTTTAGTAAGTTCTCTTTAAATATGTTGTATCTATTTTTTTAAAAATAATTATATTAATAAGTCATTGAATCAAATAAAACCACGTGAAGTTTATAGTACCAATACCAAATTGTGTTTTCATAATTAAAAAAACTATACAATATATTTCCTTTTAAAAAAACTATATAATATATTTATCTATAAATAGAATGAAAATTGATCACAAATTCACAAAAATCTTCTACAAAATCCCGAAAAATTGGTTAGAAATAAAGATGGATTAGGTAAAGATACACTTCAACAAAATAGACACAATCCTTAAAGGAATCTAATTTTGTGGAGTATATTCAATTCAATTATTCAGACAATTAGTCGGTGGGCCTTTAATTATTACAATTATCCTTCCATATATGTATAATATACAGGTAAAAGTTTTCTTTGAGCCAAAGAAGTCAAATGTAACTTTACACATGAGGCTATTTTCGCAACTCAAAAAAAAAAAAAAGGAAAAAAAGAACGCACTTCTGAGAGAACTTTGAACTTTGAAACTTTTTCGTCGTGTCTGTAAAACTGTCAGCTTTCTCTCATATCCATGTATAGTTGTATACTACAAAAAAAATTAAAAATCCACTGATTCTCTCATTCTCACTCATAACACTCCCTCACCTTCTCAGATTTCACGTCCTTTTCCCGGAAAAAAAAAAATGCTCACTTTTTTCTCACATACCAAACAATGAAGAAAAAAACCCACTGAAAATATGTCACACCCACCACCACTTTTCGTGACTCTCGTTGCTCTGCTTCTCATCTCCATAACCGCCACGTCAGCATCAAACGGCACGGTTCTGATAGTCCGAGGAAACGCCACTATTACAAGCGTTAACAAGACATTCGAGCTTGGGTTTTTCAACACGAATGGCGACAGCAACAACTACTACCTAGGAATCTGGTACACCTCGGTCACCCCAAAAACCTACGTCTGGGTCGCTAACCGCAACACCCCAACTAAAAACCTCGACACGTCGTCGTTCGAGCTCAACCGGTTGGGCCGGTTGGCGGTAAAAGCCTCGGAGAATGTCACGGTCTGGCAAAGCTCAAACCTCGAAGCGTCGTCGTTTTTCGAGTTTCGCGACGATGCGAACTTGGTTTTGCTCTCACCGGACCGCACGGTTGCCTGGCAAAGCTTCGACCACCCGACTGACACGTGGCTTCCGGGTATGAATCTGACCCGAGACAAAGTCTTAACTTGCTGGAAAACCGTGTCGGACCCTTCGCCGGGTTTTTATTCTCTGCGGTTGAACCCACGAGACTACGGTGAGTTCGAGCTTGTTTATAATTCTACCGAGGAGTACTGGACCACCGGGAACTGGACTGGCCAGTCGTTTAGCAATGTCCCGGAGATGAATGCGCCGTACATTTACCGGTTTAACTTCGTCGACCCGTTTAGCCCAACGGCGTCGTTTGGGTTCAAGGTGATGCCGGATCTTACTGGCTCCGTGCCGTTGAGTATGTTTAGAATTGAGTACGACGGTCGTTTGCATCAGTACACGTGGACGAATCCGACCGAGCATTGGTACCAGTTTTGGGTTCAGCCGGGTGATGTGTGCCACGTGTACGGTCTCTGTGGGAGTTTCGGGTTTTGTGGTGCTGGTGGGTTGAGAACTTGTGAGTGTGTTGGTGGGTTCAAGCCTCGAAACGACGCCGCATGGGACTCCGAGGACTATTCCGGTGGGTGTTTCCGTGAGAACTCGTCGTGTGGTGGAAACGACGAGTCGTTTTGGGGAATTGGTGCTGTGCGGTTTGATGGGGCGGTGGAGAAGTCGTTTGTGGGGGACAAGGGGAGTTGTGAGATGGCGTGTTTGAAGAATTGTGAGTGTATCGGGTTGTACTACAATGAGAGGAGTCGTTTGTGTACGAATCTATATGGGTCGCTTTTGAATTTGCAGAAATTGAATTACAGTGTTGGTGGAGAAAATATGTTGTATGTGAGGGTAGATAGTGTGAAGAAGGGGAGGAAAAGTTTGAATCTTGTGGGTTTGATTGGTAGCATTGTTGGGTCGGTTTTATTTTTGGGGTTTGTGGGAGTGATGGGGTTTGTTTTGGTTAAGAGGAAATGGAATGGGGTGATTAAGGAAGATGGGGAATTTGAGGTTCTGAATACGAGGGTGTTTTCGTATAAGGAGCTTCATATAGCGACACGGGGTTTCTCGGAGAAACTTGGGCATGGTGGGTTTGGGACGGTTTTTCAAGGTGAGTTAAAGGATTCTAGTCTTGTCGCAGTGAAACGGCTGGATAGGCCAGGGGGTGCTGAGAGAGAGTTCCGGGCGGAGGTGTGTACAATTGGGAACATTCAGCATGTTAATCTTGTGAGACTTAGAGGCTTCTGCTCTGAAAAATCGCATAGGCTCTTAGTTTATGACTACATGCCCAATGGTTGTTTGAGCGTGTATTTGCGCCAAGAGGGGCCTAATAATTTGAGCTGGGATGTTAGATTTCGAGTGGCTGTTGGTACGGCGAGAGGTCTTGCGTATTTACATGAGGAATGTAGGGATTGTATCATACATTGTGATATTAAGCCTGAAAACATTTTGCTTGATAACGAGTTCAATGCTAAGGTGTCAGATTTTGGGTTGGCTAAGTTAATTGGTAGAGATTTTAGCAGGGTATTAGCAACAATGAGGGGTACGTGGGGCTATGTTGCACCGGAGTGGATTTCCGGGGTGGAAATTACCACCAAGGCTGATGTTTATAGCTATGGAATGACATTGCTGGAACTGATTGGGGGGCGTAGGAACGTGCAGCCATCCTCATCAGGCAAAGAGGGCGGAGGTGGTGATGGTGGTGGAGCTGGGGAGAAATGGTTTTTTCCTCCATGGGCAGCACAGCAGATAATTGAAGGCAATATAGGGGCAGTAGTTGATAGCAGGCTTGGTGGTGCATATGTCGTTGAGGAGGTCAAGCGTGTTGCGTTGGTGGCAGTGTGGTGCATACAGGACAAGGAGGTAATGAGGCCTACAATGGGGATGGTGGTTAAAATGTTGGAAGGATTGGTGGAAGTGACCGTTCCCCCAGCGCCAAAATTGTTACAAGCACTGGTTTCTGGGGAGTCTTTTTGTGGTGTTAGGGCTGAATCCGGCAATGGGGTATCCTCGGGTAGCGGTTTTTATGGTGTTGATGTTATGGCAGTTATGTCCAGTGGTGGCTCAGAATCATCTGTTGGTAATGTCTCTTCCCCTGTGAATAAGAATGTGAATGCTTAATAATTTTGGTTGAGGTGGAGTAACCAAGGCTAATTGCATTGTATGCCATTCATGCTTGTTGCCCCCATCTTCTCAAAAAGCTTCATTTTCATGTAAAATTAAACTGCACAAGCAAACCTTTTTTGTACACTGGAGCATGTTTGTAGATTTTTATCATCACATTTTCTTTTTCCAAAATTTATGATCCCTCTAACCGAAAATAGGTGTAATATTTGAAACGCAACCATTAATTAATGGAAATGTATCTTTCTAAAATGCTCTTTGCTTTATATTAAGGGGTGGCAGAATTTTAATAAGAGGCTTCTTTGTTTGTTTTAATATGATTCATAATAAAATATAGGAAATTGCTCTAGTTTGGGAAATTTTCTATTTAGTAAGAGAAACACTTGGTTATGTCAGGATCTAAGTTTCACTAGATTGAATAGCAACTATAAGACAGCCTACAATGCTGGACTTTGATGGTCTTATAAATAATTGTCCTATTCAGTAACCACTCCCTAGGGCGTACAGTTACTGAGTGTAGAGTTTGAAAGTCTGATACATGATTGCATGTAGATGAATTTGGGGTTGTGATTTGCATTATCTTTGGTCTATTTTAATGTCCATAAGCATTGTATTCCTTTTAATGATAAGGTTAGGACTTGGACTTGGACTTAGACTTGTGCTTGCGCGTGATCTCACCTATTACGTAAATCATGACCACAACTTAGACATTTGATCATCAAAAAAAGAAGAAAGAAAACTGACATTTGATCTAGGTAGTAGATGCAGAGGGATATGCCATATTATTTCACCAATAAGTACAGGTGCATCTAGCTTATGCCTTTTGCTTTTCAATCATATGATATAATGACCTGTCCCCACTTTAGCCTATAGTGGTGTGCTGTGAATGTCTTTTGTCAAAAGTTCATGGGTATTTTTTTCATTACCTCCTAGTGCCAAAAAGAAAAGGGTCATTATTCTCTTCATCACTAACTTAGTGTTCTCGTAGTAGTTGGATTACAGAGACATATCAAAGTACCAAACGTGCATTTTGATAGGACTGTTCCTCTGTCTTTTTCGTCTAGCATGCTCTATGATTTAGTGGGATCAGACATCCCGCCGACCTTTAAGATCTAGGCTCAATGGGGTTGGGCCAACCTTAATATTTACGGGCTGGTTTTAAAATTTTGGTAGTAGTTAATTTGGTTCGTGTTATTTTCACTTGAAGTAAGGTGAGTTGATGGTATGGATCAAATTAACTGCAAGTTAAAAATAATAGGAACTAAATTGATAGTGACCCCAAAATATAGAGACTAAAATAGTATTTTTGCCCAAAAATTTTCTTAATTTTTTGAGTTCCAATTGTTACTCTTCCAGTTCAATAATCTTTTCTTCTTTTATCCTCCTCTTTTCATTGGATTGGCTCTAGCCTTTTTCTTTTAATTGATAATTTGATAGTTACCATGGGGAGAGATTTAAATATTAGACGACCCGTTGGTAATTTTAGGATGTACTATTTAAGCTAAAAGGTTCTTAGCAGCAAGACGTGGCAAACCAGTCAGGTGAAAAATGGGTTAGAAATGTGTCCAGTCAATTGAGATATGAGTAAGGTTTGGGTTGACTTGTATTTTTTCACATTAAAAAAAATAATTTGAAAACGTTTATTTGCTACTTGCTAAGTCATGCAACAAATTACTTCTCGTTACAATTTCATCGACACTGATTCATGAATATACCTTATTTGGATGAGTATGATCCCTAATGAAATATTAGTTTTAAGAGCATTTCATCATCATATCAATAGACACAAACCTGGAAAAGCCACTGAATTTCGAGAGATTAAATTAAATCATTTAGTTAAAGAAATTGCAATTCTAAGCCAAATTTTTTATAGTTTACATCTCATAATACATTTTTATAGTTTACATCCCATAATAAATTAACACTAACTCGGAAGGAAAGCAACAACAACAATAAGAGGCCTCTTTCTCGGAAGGAAAGCAACAACAACAATTATAGCCCTCTTTCTTTTTATGCCCCCATTTATATAAAAAAAATGTTTCACTTTTTTCATCACAAACAAGGTAAATGACATTTCGAGGGCTGATTCATTATGTGTGTGTATATGTTTATATAAACTGTGTAAAAAATGGGTCAGTCAAGTGGGTTGGGTTAAATTGTAAAAAACAGGTTGGGTCATTAGTCAACTTGTTTTTACTCCAAATCAAATTTTGCCAAGTATTTTGGCAGCAAGTGGAGCAGGTTAAATTGGATGTTTTGGGTACAATAATTCAGTCCCCTGGAGACTTCACAAGAAAACTGACCGTGCCTTCAAGAGGGCCATGCCATATAATCTCCTTTATCACAAAAGCTTTGCTCTCTCTATGCTTTTTTTGCCAATTGTGGGCTAAATGCTTTGAAGTTTCGGAAGGGGAACAAAAAATCTTGCATCAGTCAAAAAGGCAACTGCTTTTCCTTATGAGTTTTAAAAAATTTTCATATGATAATGATATCTCTAGAAAATTTGTTAATTAGCATTACACAAACTTTGCATCTGACCCACTACTATTAAGAATAGCCATGACTGTCTTTACCATTGCTCTTTCTAGTTTCTACCATACTATCTGATTTTGCTCAAAGTTTGTACAGTTTTTAATTTTTCATAATGTCCATATGAATCCTGTCCTTTTTCATTTTTCTCTTCGTCCATCACAACAACTCTGTCCTCGATTAGCTCACTTGTTGACACTCAGTAAGAAAAATCCAAGTTTTTCCTCCATAACTTGGGTCCATAGCTAAGCAATAATATATATATATATATATACAATTTCTTTGACCATTTGTAAGTTTCACCGTGTGTGGAACACATACATTATTATTAATATGAGAAAGATTATTCTAATTTAGGCCGAAGAAGTGAAGGGTTTGATATAAAAGGAGTATTGGTGACAAATTGATAGTAGTCCGTATGAAAGTCGACAGTACAAAAGTAGTAGTGGTTGTGAGTTTGTTGAGTTGGTAAAATCTGGTATACAATTTTGTTTATATAAAGAGGACCACCTCTTGACTCTTGTTCTGTGGTTTATATTTTATAACAACATGGGACCGTGGACCAAAGGATTTTTTTTGGTTGAAAATTGATACCCAAAAAAAAAAAAAACCAAATTTGGCCATATATTTGAAACTAATTGTTCGAGGTGCCTTAATTTCTAATGAGTAATTACACAACATATGCGTTACCAATTAACCTAATGTCAATTGTTTAAAACTATATGCTTACCCAATAAAAAAATTATGAGAGAGAGCCCTTCATGACAAAGTAAAGGAAAATTGTCAATACTTGGGACAATTTTGAGTTCCAAAAACAAAAACAAAAACAAAAATCATATTAGTGCAGAATGAAACCACATATATATTCCCATTAAAAAGTTTTAACTTAATTTTTTTTTTTCAAATATTACAATCCCCACAAATCATAATTAAGTTTTTAAATTTGTGGTGTTTTCAAAAAAAAAAAAAAAAATTGCATCAAAAGCTAATTATAACGTCAAAAACATGTTCACATACACAATCTAACATTTTTTTTTTTTTGGAAACAATTCCATCTTAAATATTTTTGTACTTTCATCTTTATAACTATCGACTCATGTAATTTTTGTTGTCTTTAATCTTTATTGTGGAATAAAAGAAATATAAAGGCGATATATATATATATATATATATATATATATATATAAAAAGAAAGACAAGATAAAGAAGTACGTAAATGATATTGTATTCTATCTTTTTAGTGGTCATCCAGTACATCATATTTTGATGGATACCAAATATACAAATTATAGCTGATAACATATCTTTTTAGTTTGTCATTACGAATATTACTATTTTTGTGCGTGTTCTAATAAATATTACTGCTTATTAAAAAAAAAAAGTTTGTCATTTGTAACCAAACACTAAATATAAGGAAGGGAGAAACAAAAGGTTTACAACTTGTGGAACAAAATCCCTTATTAAATTGCCTTCCCCTAATATAGTAGCATGGGTGGCTAACGAGCCATCCACATGAAAATGAATAGGAACTTCTTCAAATTAATTTTTGTTGTCTTTAATCTTTATTGTGGAATAAAAGAAATATAAAGACGATAAAATATATATATATATATATATATATATATATATATATATAAAAGAAAGATAAGATAAAGAAGTATGTAGATGATATTGTATTCTATCTTTTTAGTGGTCATCCAGCACATCATATTATGATAGATATCAAATATACAAATTATAGCTAATAACATATCTTTTTAGTTTTTCATGACGAATATTACTATTTTTGTGCGTGTTCTAATAAGTATTATTGATTAAAAAAAAAAAAAAAGTTTGTCATTTGTAACCAAACATTAAATAAAAGGAAGGGAAAAACAAAAGGCATACAACTTGTGGAACAAAATCCCTTGTTAAATTGCCTTCCACTAATATAGTAGCATGGGTGGCTAACGAGCCATCCACGTGAAAATGAATAGGAACGTCTTCAAATTAATTATTATTTTTTTTTGTGAGTATTTTTCTAAATAATTTTGATTCTATGAGCTCTATCTTTCAACATTTTTATTTAAAAAATAATAATTAAAAAAAAAACCCACACACACAATTTTGATGGTTTGCTACCAATAATAATAAAAAAAAAATAAATAAATAACCTTCTTTCCATAACACGAGAACCAGTCAACTCTCTCTCTCTCTCGCACACATATGCTTGACTTTCTTTGGCCCTCCAAAATTATAGCTAATAACACGTATTAAAACCCACATACTTCAACAATTTTAATCAGACAAGAATACAGAAAAAAAGATATTATAAGTCCTCATATTCATCCAATCCAACATTTGAAAAGAAAGAAAATAAAAACAAGGACAAGGGGTTCATTAAAAATCTGCAAAAATAGGGGAAAAACAAGAAAATGAAGCACTCAAGGCAGAGGAAAGAACTAGCTCTAGTTCTTCCTCTGCAGGTTTATCACCTAGAAAACCATTGAAGTCTCAAAGTCCATCATCACATTTGATAGATGCCGCGTGCTTGGAAACCGCGGAGCTCCACCCTGCACCCACAACATTAATTGAGACCAATGCTGGAGATTATCCTCCTTCCAACAATCTTTATGACATAAAATGTATATGCTATGCAGAGACCACAAAGCTATGGTCAATTGCAGCCCCTATAGCATTCAACATTTTGTGCAATTATGCTGTCAATTCGTTTACCAATATTTTTGTTGGGCACATTGGAAATATGGAGCTCTCTGCAGTTGCAATAAGTTTGTCTGTCATTTCAAACTTCTCTTTTGGCTTCTTGGTTAGCTTCTTTCAACATCTCTACAACTTTTCTCATTCCTAGTCATACTTATATTTACGTGTTCTATTTTGTTCTTTATGGTTTGTAGTAAAATTTTATTAATGTTCAAATACCATAGGTTCTTACAATTGTTAGCTCAGGTTTTAAAATGTTTGAATGATTTCAATATTTATATGGCCAAGGTTATCCAGTTTTGTTTGTATAATTTTACAAGTTAGACCACCTGCAATTTGTTTTTCTATGAAACCATTTTATAGTATCAATAGGGATTTATTTGGTGCTTCATTTGTTGCTAGGCAAGCGTAGGAAAGCAAATATGTTCTTAGAAGCCAAGAACAGATCAAAATCATGATGGATGTTATAAAATTTCTAGCTTTCTTCATTATTTTGAGGTCTTCTCAGTGTCAATTGAATCATGACCTACTTTTTCCTGGATTTGCTCGATGTTATTAGTATTACTACCTTTTTGTTTGAACATTCATATAGTTGCATACTTGCATTGCATGCAATGATGCAAAAAATGTTCATCTCTGTTATTACATCATCAAACCATTTATTTCACTCATAATATGCTATTATAATAGCTAAAACTATCTGACAAATCCTAATTTTATTACACAAAATCGCAGCTTGGTATGGGAAGTGCCCTGGAGACATTATGTGGTCAGGCATTTGGTGCCGGGCAAGTGGAAATGCTTGGGGTATATTTGCAACGTTCATGGATTATTCTATTTGTGACTTGTTTCTGCCTATTGCCTCTTTACATATTCGCAACACCAATCCTGAAACTCCTTGGACAAGAAGATGACATTGCTGAGCTTGCTGGAAAGTTTTCGATACAGATCATCCCTCAAATGTTTTCACTTGCTTTCAACTTTCCAAGCCAAAAGTTCTTGCAGGCACAGAGCAAGGTTGGATTTCTGGCGTGGCTTGGTTTTGTGGCTTTAATTCTACACATTGTAATCCTCTTTATCTTCATGGAAGTGTTTGGCTGGGGTATTAGTGGTGCTGCTGCCGCGTTTGACATCTCGGCATGGATCATCTCCTTGGGTCAGTCAGTTTATGTTGTTGGTTGGTGCAAGGATGGGTGGAAAGGATTGTCATGGTTAGCCTTCAAGGACATTTGGCCCTTTGTGAGGCTCTCCATTGCTTCAGCTGTAATGATTTGCCTAGAGATTTGGTATATGATGACCATAATTGTTCTCACTGGACACCTGGAGAATCCTATCATTGCTGTTGGTTCCCTTTCAATCTGGTGAGATAACAGTTAATTGAAAGAACACTAGAAGAGTGTCCTGAGAATGTTCATTTTCGTTTTTCTATAAAAAAAGAAAAAAAAAAAAGAGAACATTCTCATGACACTCATGATCATGTCAACATTTTTTGAATAATGTTTAATTGATTAATTCACAATTCTCTATCAATCAAAGTTTTTAGGACAAGAGGTAATTTATCATGGTATTAGAGCAGGGGGGTTCTAAGTTTGACCCTATCTCAACTATGCCTCCCATTTAAAAGTTAAAAATTCCATGTCCCCATTTAAGGATAACCAGTAGTGGAAAGGTAATGTGCTTGCAAAATTATGGGAAATATGATACCATGGAACAGTTTGATGGATGCTAACTCAGAATCATTGGACAGTAGGAGCAAGAAATTGGGAGTGAAGCTAGTTGAGTGTCATGAAATTAAGAAATTTGTCTTTCCTAAGTTACAAAACATCTTTTACAAGAAAATATTATGTAACATGTTTGAAAAATATGCCAATCACTCTTAATAAAACCAGATGTAAGATTTATGTTAGTTTCACTTCAACTTCCATATGAATAGTATTGATTTTCTGAATCTATGCATAATCTCAAATTTTAATTTGTGTTTTATTTTTCTTGTTTCAGCATGAACTTAAATGGGTGGGAAGGCATGTTGTTCATTGGCATCAATGCAGCAATAAGGTTATAATAAAATAAAATAAAATAAATTCTTTAACATCATATGTTATTCTTCTTAGCTCACAAATTATATATTTTGATTTGTTTCCAGTGTTCGAGTTTCCAATGAGCTAGGATCTGGACACCCTAGAGCAGCCAAATACTCAGTCATTGTCACAGTCATTGAATCTCTCTTCATTGGGATTTTGTGTGGAACCATTATCTTGGTTGCAAAAGACCATTTTGCTATCATCTTTACTGGAGATAAAGAGATGCAACGGGCTGTTTCTCGTTTAGCTTTCCTTCTTTCTATAACCATGATACTTAATAGTGTTCAGCCAGTTATCTCAGGTGAAGGAAATAGTTATAGTATAATATCTGTACCCAAATGTTGTCTAAAACATGTAATGAAAATGCTATTATTGCAGGTGTTGCTGTTGGAGGAGGTTGGCAAGCCTTAGTGGCTTATATAAACTTGTTTTGTTATTACGTTGTAGGACTCCCTCTTGGCTTTCTTCTCGGCTACAAAACTAGACTAGGAGTGGAGGTAAAGTATTACTTTTTGTTGTCTTTAATCCCGTGACTTGGGG